>CM038233.1:6821689-6979155 GCA_021442155.1 Cymbidium sinense | reverse complement strand
TATTTAACACTACACTCACCGATGCCGCAGCCTTGCACATTTTCCTTTGTATTCAAATAATACGCCGCTTCTAGAGAACACCTTAGTATTAACACAATGATTTAAAGGATTCATGTCATGATTATTTCGACGAGGTTTACGCTGGCTGTCGACTAACTATTGCAACCCTCCACTTTTCATGTCATGATTTAAAGGATTCAGAAATCATATTATTTTTAAAAAGACAAAATAATTTTTTAGATGTTTTGAGTATTTTTAAGAAAATAATAATTATTTTAAACATAATTTATTTTGAATCATAATATAAATTTAATATAATATAATTTAAAAAAAGGATATAGACAAAAGCAGATTAATACGATTTTGATAAGAAATGTCGTTCTTTTGGGATATTAAAACAATTCTTGTCCTCTCTTTAACTCGACTTTATTTGGAATTTTATTAAAGATGTGATTAAGCCAAGTTGAATTATAAATAAATTCGAGTTTAATCTAATAAATGCTTGCGATTAGAGTCAACTCAATGTGCTGATTCATTAAAAAGATATTAATACAAAATATATTTATTATTACTAAAATTCAATTTTTTATATATAAATTATTAAAACGTAAAAAATCTATATATATATATATATATATATATATATATATATATATATATATATAAAATTAACACTTTTGATTTATTTATTAATCTACCATTCTATTATTTACTTCCATTCCACACATCCGTTTGCTACTACCAAAATATTTTAGATTTTAATGCATCTTTCTTGAATTTGAATTAAAAATTAGAGGAAAGTATTATTATTTTATTAAAATAAATCAATCAGAATGTACTTAATTTTAGATTAACTAGGAAATTACTAAAAAAATTAAATAAAAATTAATTTAGCATCCAAGGAAAATCTTAACATTAGTCGGAAGTTCTTTTATAACTTTTTCTTAATAAGATTAAAATGCAAATAGTTAAAGCAAAATTAATACAATTCAATTAAGTGTCAAGAGCATCGACAAAATATGAAAATTTAAATTCATGAAGATTTTCATGCCACACAATTCTTATGCATTTATATATCTATCACTTAAAATTAAATATTTATTTATCTAATATTTTCTATACTGAAAATATATATTTTAATTTAAAAATATGAGTGATGATGATAATTCTATTAATACTAGTAAGATCACTAAACTATTAATATTATTCAAAAATAAAATAATTATAGCAATTCAATTAGTGAAAAATGCAAGAAAAGATTTATATTATATAAATCTTGAAATGGATTTCCCAGCTGAAAATATAATTATATTCATTTTATCTTATTTGGATTGACCATAAATTGCTTAACTTTAACAGTAGTGGCTTGGATAAAATATTTATACGTCACATTATAATTTATTTGCATAAATATAGCATTATTACATCATAACAATGGACTTTAATTATAAGTAAACAAATGTTTAACAAACTATAGTTGCCATCTAAAAGATATTAAAAACTAAAAATATCTCGCAAAGATATCTAATAATTGATTAAAAAGTAATGATTAAGTGAAAGTAGTACAACTATATGATTGCCAATTAAATTAATAAAATAAAAGAATCCTAATATAATAAAATAAATAAATAAATTATCAAAAATCCTTATAAAAAGTTATCTATTCATCTTCAAAAATTTTAATTATGTTCAATCATTAATAAGTGATAACTATTTAATTAACTCTATGATTTACATATTAAGTTGATAACAAATTTTAGTTTAAACATGATTGAATCTCTATTTATTTTGATGATATTTTTTATCCTTATAATTAATGCTAATTAAATTTTGTTTAAATTTTCTATTGTAATTCATTTTTAATTATAATTACTTATAATTATAATATTTATGAAATATTTAATTATAATATAAAAATTATTAAATTTATATAATCTAATTTTTAATTTATAAAATTTATTCACATGCACTTGGTGCACGTGCAATATTAGTAGTATATAAATATTGGATAGAAAGTATTCTTGAATAGGAAAAATTTAATCAGTATGTTAGAGAATTATAGTGCAAATGTATTTCTTGATAATAAAATTATAAAATCCTCACATTCATGCTAACCTCTGATTATAAATTTTGGAAGAATTTATCTTAATAAGATGACAAATGAAGATGTGTAATTTAAGAAGAACAAGAAAGAAGACAACTAACGCAGGTTACGTTGTGGAGGTTAATTAAAATTAAATGCAGCTTATTTTTTAAATATTATTGCCAGCTTAATAATATATTTCAAAAATATGATATCAGAATTTCAGACGTTAGTTAATTTTCATGATATGGATCTCTTCTTTTACTAAATCTCAATATATAAATCTATTAATTTATTGATTTCTCATTTTCTATATTCATAATTTGTTTCAAATTCAGTTTCAATGTACTTTTATCTTATTATTTTTATCAATTACTATAATGCTTGATTATTCATATAAAAGTTTAAAATATATTGGGGTTAAACCTTTCAAAAAAGTTTAACCCCAATATATTGAAAAGTTTTAAGATATTCATTGAAATAAACGTGAAATAAATTTCGATTGGTTAATCGTATATTGTATTTATTTAAAATAAAATCTATTGGTTTTTAGATATATTCCAATTAAATTTTTATGGAATGTCTAAAATTTTCTCACATAAATTATATTATATAAATACATAATTTTTTTAGTCTTACTCTTCACTTTAAAGGACATCGCTCTATTTAATTGACTTAGTTTTGATATGACACTTAAAATACTACTTGACGGCAAATCTTGATGTTAAAAGCTGATTCAGTTGGCTAGTCGAGATCGGCCAAAATAGCATTGGAAACTTTGGGATATCAGTTAAATCCCTAAATAGCTCTTAAACATGTAGTGTTTATAGTCAAATCGAGCGTCTTGATGAGCCGGATCTAACAAGCCCAAGATCTCATAATTCTGACTTCATTTGAGCATTCAAATACACAAAATACATCATATGATCAAGGGAATCATCATGAGCCCTCCGATGGATGAGTGGTTGATTTTCATATTCTGAAAGCCACCCTTTAATATATAAATAGCGCTCATTCTTCACATGAGAGGGGCCAAGAGAGAGAGGAGAGAATAAAGCGAAAATCCTCCAAATATAATCGTGTCACTCGGCGGTCACGCGTTGGTTTACCATTGCCGACCGTCGGTACCGCCATTCGCCGTCGTCAATCTGTGCCGTCACGTCCGCCGACCATCTGCGCCTCGGCCGGTCATCATTGCCACCGGCGTCGATCCGCCGTCTCATCGCCGGCTCATTCGACCTTCATCATCGGTGGACCACTATTCACCATTCTATATATGGTTGTTGTTACTAATTTTGGGATTCCCATTGTCCTTCTCATAATTCGTAATCCCGTGCAGTGAGAACTTGTACTCAAAACAAATATTTGTGGAAGATTTTCTTGGGCTGCCGTGATTTTTTACCCTATTCACGGGTTTTCCGTAAATTCGGGTTTTCTTATTAATTCTTCAAACATCATTATTTGGATTTCACAACAAAAAGGCGTAAACTTTTATATGCTGATTTTTTAGCGCAACACAAATTTATTAAAAATTTTCTCTAAAGTATTTATATTTATATAATCGATATTTATATAAAACTTTCTATGAAACATTTATATTTATATTCATCACGGATATTCAATTAATATATTTATATCAAATCTTTATATAAACATTCTGTAAATGTTTATATAAATTTAATATAAATGTTTATATAACAAAATTTAATTGATTAAATATATTTGTAAATGTTTGATATATTTATATAAACATTTCTATTGTAAAATGTTTATATTTATATAATTCATATTTACATAAAATGTTTTATATATAATATTTAATTCCGGTTTTTCTCCTTGTAACGTAATTCTAATTCAGATTAACGTTACTTTATTTCTGTTTAAGATGAATATATATTGCATGTATTTTTTATATAAAAGAAAAATACAAAATTTTCAGTTTTCATATATAATATGAATATATTAAATGTTTTAAATTTAATATTTTGCAATAATATGTTTCCGTTATTTCTATTAAATTTTATAATCAACACGTTTTTAAGTCCGATTTTTTCTCCTTGTAACGTTACTTTATTAATCTGATATTTATTAGTCTTCTTATTTGTTGGTCCAATTATGCATCTGAAATCATTCCAATACATATAATCATATTTAATATTGATTTAGAAGTAACAGATTTTTTTTAACACAAAAAAATGTAATCAGCTCTAATAATAGAAAAAGTTACTATAATTACAGCTATTTATATTATCTAAATATTTAAAAATATCCAATTTAGTCTAATTTAATTCATAAATTCTACCACTTTATACATTTATTATCTTACATTTTTGTTTATTTTCTTTTTTTTTTAGCATAAGAGTTTTTTTTTGAACTATTATATATGTTTTTATACTATGCATCAATGTTAGCAGAAATATAGTTTTATTAATTATATGATTAAATTAATTTTAACTAAAGATGTACATAAAATAAATTTAATTTAATTTAAGTTGAATAATATATTTATAATTTTTATATATTATTATTATTATTATTATTATTATTATTATTATTATTATTATTATTATTATTATTATTATTATTATTATTATCCTTTTTCTTCTTCTAACTCTCACCACACATTTTGAATTACTAAGATAATTTTTATATTCACCCTTAAATTTCTTATACAAATATACATGAATTATCACATACAAATCAATTTCTTTTATTTTATAAAATCTCTTTAGTATTAAGAGGAGACATATCAATATGATTAGAAGTAGGTCTATGAAATAAGTAGTAATGAGTTTGATGTGAATTCTAAACAAAGTGTTAAAGAGTTGGCTCCAATTTGGCTCGATCAGCTAACAAACCAAGCTTAGGTCAACCCGACTCATTAGCTCACGAGCTAAGATTAGTAAATATTAATATAAAATATATTAAAATTTTAAAGTTTACAATTATTAAAAATATTTAAAATTTTTATCATATTCTTTTATATCAAGTAAGTTTTTATTAATTTTCTTCTAATTTCTTACTTTTTTTATCGTAATGATTCCTTGAATCATACTTATATTATCTGTTTCATACTAAATAAGCCTTCTCATAAGCTAACTCATAAAATAATGCTAAAGCTCAAGCTCAAACTCGATTAATTAATAAAGCTAAAGCACAAGCTAAGAGAGACTAGAAAAGCTCTAACTCAATTATATATAATTTTTTTTATTAGAAATATTAGTTAAAGATGCAACAGTTCAAACAAGATGTTAATTATTGTATTTCTCATTTTAAAGTAATTTAGAAAAGCTTTTATCATTACTTTAGAGGATTTTAGCTTAAATTTTTTTTAGTGTTTTCTTTAACCTTTAATAAAATATAAATTCATAACATAATACTATAAGATCTTAAGTTTTAAAATTGATAATGTCATTGATTCATTAAACAATAAATAAAAAATATTGTTCCTAAAGTACCTTTTTTCTTGAAATTTAAGAGTATTTTATAATAGGATTGTCTTGATTAAGATTTTCTAGTAACTTGATCATCATGAAGAATTGTTATTTTGAAAGGCTTATAAAATTATAATGAGGGATAGATTCATATTCTATATAAAATTTAAGCCTACATGTATCAAAATCAAGAAAGTATAGTTCCATATTTAGTAAAAATAGATACAAAATTATTTTATAATTATAAATCTTTTAAACAACTAATTCATCATTTTAAGAAGATTTTTGACTAAACAAAACCAGTTACTCAAGTTAAAACAAAATATAGAATACAAATGGAGAGCTAAAAAACTAAGGTATATGTACAAAAGGATATCCTCTCTTAAAATTTTTAAATATCTTACTTGATAAAAAAAAACTTAAATCCTAATCATATCTATGAAGAAATTTTATTCAAAAGATTAAATTACATATCAAATTAGAAATTTTATTTATGACTTTTTTTAACCTATCTCATACATTCTTAATACACTTCACTGTAAAACTAATTGTTCCATGTATTACATAGCTAACAAATCTTAGAATTAATCACAACTGAATTGCAAACAATAACATAATCCTTATTATGATTTTACTTATCTTGATTTTGTGGCCTATTTTAGTATAAGCCAGCTTCAAAACATGCATCTCTTATTGAGTGCAACTCTAGTGCAGCATATGCCATGTTTATTCTCTTTCTTGGTGACTCTTCTGAACATAGAAGGCTCAATCGTAAAATTAAAATCAAACATTTATAAATTGCACTACTTGATTGAATGTCATTTTCAGGTTCATCTTGAAATTGCAACCGCAAGTTTGGATCGATGACTTCCATGACTCGGCTGGAATTGACATTTCTATGAACTTATGTAGGTTTAGGTCATCTTTAAAAATTCTGTCCACAAGTCTCCTTCTAGTGAATAACTCTATGAGAAGGATTCCATAGCTATAAACACCCCCCATGGTAGAAATTTGGCCCCCTACACCATATTCTATAAAGCAAGCATCATGAATCATTACACATTTCAATATAATAAGAAAAAGGTTATAACTATAGCAAATTGAAGGGTGAGGAACAAAGATTAATACCAGGAGCAGTGTACCCAATGGTTCCTTTTATTACAAGAGTGGTTTGATCTGAGTCACTTAACAGATTGTTCACAGCTTTATGGAGGAGCCTAGCAAGGCCAAATTCTCCCACATGAGCAACCATGTTATCATCAAGAAGGACATTACTCGGTTTCAAATCGCAATGAATAATTGGTGTTCCACACTCATTATGAAGGTAGCAAAGTGCATTTGTGATGTTTATGGCAATGTCTAGCTTTTCGGTCAGATCAAGATGCTCCATCATGTAGTCTTTAACATGCTACCATTTATCTAAATTACCATTTGTCATGAATTCAAAGACTATGCCATGAAGTCATCACCTTTTGAATCAATCCCCACACAACAAGTTATGATCTTTACTAGATTCCAATGTCTGATGCACCTCAAGGCCTCACACTCGATTGCAAAGGCTCTCGAAGCTCATTATTGTTGAAGATTAAAGACTTTAACAGCCACAGTTTTGCATCCATAATTGTCTAATGAGCCTTTGTACACAAAATCATATTGTCTGATTCCAAGCAAATTTGCAAGCAAAAACCCATTAGTCGCCCTTGATAGCTCTGCATAAGAGACCTTTGGATAGACATCTTCTATGGCTTTTGGATTGGAAGAATTCTTCATTGAATTTGTTCTTCTACAATTAAAACATAATTTGAACAAGAAGATTAGAGAAGCCTACCATGCTTAGTATGAGAATCATTAATAGTGCCAATCATGGTTGTTTTCGTTTTTCATATGAACTAATATGGGGACATGAAGAAGATGCAAGTCTAAAACTCCACCACAAAGCCCATAATTTCCTTGGAGGGATATTGATGTTGCATTCAAAAAGATTCCATCGCTAGGGACTTCACCAACAAGTACATTAAAAGAAAATTTTAAGTATTGGAGGCCCCCCAATGTTCCTAAAGAATCTAGGAATTTGCCCCGCCAAACTATTTTAGGTAGATCTACTACCACTAGGCCTTTAAGTCACCCATTGATGAAGGAATAGTCCCATGAATGAAGTTAGAGCTCAAGTTCAGCACTTCCAAACTCATACAACCACTAATCGAGCTAGGAATTCTACCAAACAATTTATTTTCTTGTAAATGAAGCTCTATAACATGTTTGAAATCACCAATTTCTGATGGAATAGGACCGATGAGAAAGTTGGAATCCAATTTAAGAAATAATATAGAGGGCAATTTGAACACCTCTTTAGGTATGTTGCCACTCAAATTATTTTTGTCAAGGAACAACAATTCGAGGCTCTTAAGGTTTCCAATGCTTGGTAGTATGGGGCCATTAAAACTATTATCATCTAAATAGAGATACAACATTTGAGTTAGGTTGCCAATCAAAAAAGGTATAGTTCCAGTTAACATGCCACCATATAGACCCAATTCTTGTAACCTTGCAAGCTTACCAATGCTCTCTGGAATGGCTCCTGTGAGATAGTTCGGTTCAAGAAACATAATTACCAAATTTATAAGATTGCCAATCCCATATGGAATGCTTCCAGATATTTGATTATCAAAAATTCCTAGCATCTGAATCTTGGTGGAAATGTTAGCTATGAAGCTAGGTAAAGTTCCATTGAGCTTGTTATCATGCAAAAACAATATCTCTAACTATGAGTAGTTAGTAAGGGCATCCATGAATCTCCAAGGGAGCTCAAGGGAGGTCGGAAAGGCTCTGGTGAAACTCGTCTTGACTCACTAAAGCTCTTTGGATGGCTTTCTCTGCGTTTGGAATGAGATGGGGAGGAGCCCCATAGAATCAAATGGTGGGGATTTGCTTTGCTCTTGACAGACGTCTAGGTCTGACGAGGGACATCGGGGAATGGTTGCACGCCTTTGATGGTCGAGGGTTTGGGATGGGTTGAGGTGGCATGTCCTTCCTCCTAAGGTGAGCCAATGGAATGGATTGGGTTATTTCACCTCCCTTTGACCCATGGGCTGATCAATAAGCTTTTAGGTCGAGGTTAGCCGGTGGGTCGAGGTCTAAATTGACCTTAGTGTGGCTTCCAAGGGCAAAGGGGTAGGTGAGACCATCCAAATGGGGATTTTGTTTCATTTGGAGGGGTTTACCCAATGGGTATTAGCTTAATTCGGCTCCTACATGGGTTGGGTTTGATTTGGTTAAGTGCCTAAAGAGAGAAGGCAGGATTGCACCAAAGAACTGATTTTGGTTGAGATCTAAGTACTGAAGAAAAGTATGGTTTTCCATGAAAGATGAGATGTAGCGGTGAGGCCTCGAAGCTGAGGTTGATCGTCTCTTCCCTTATACTTTTGCTACATGAGATACCCTCTAGTTGCAAAAATTATGGTATCATTCCATGAGCATAGAACCCGATGGGTCATTAGTTATCGATACTTGAAAGCAAGAAGTGTTGCAGTCTCTGTTGCTTAACAAGATGGTGGTTGACTAACATAACACATAGAAGAAAAGAAAAAGTTGATAAGAAGGAATGTTTGTTTATCCATGGAGATCAAAAAGGTATGTTGAAAGAACTCAGACCATATGGGCTTTAAGTAAAGAAAATATTGCAAAGAGAAGGTCTTAACCTGATCATAAGTCTCTTTTAAGTATACAATAGAAGTCCAACCATACAACTAGTCCGAAGTAAGTACACCATATCAATACTAATAAGTCTTGGTCTTCTACTAGTAAAGCTCACCAAAGTGAACAGTCATAGTAATTTTAGCTCTATAGAAGGAATTGAATATTATGGACTATTTCCAATTTCACAAATATCATTAAATCCTGATTATAAATTTAATCCAAATGATTTATTGACTTATTTTTATTTTAGTTATATTTGTATGTTGATTTATTATTATTTTATTATCTGTATTTATATATATTAGAATTATATTATGTGATAAATATGATAACTTTATGACAGATTCATCAAATTATTCTGCACCTTTGATTCATAATAATTTAATTTCAGTGATTTCGTCACTCTGATGGATATAATAAATCTTGTTTTGGCTACTTTTAATGATGATGTTTGCATTTTGTATCAGTTATAGTGTCAGAGAGAGTGAGCTTAGAGTTATTCTACTAAATAATATTGTTTCATCAATTATGAAAGCTTAAACAAAATTTGAATTTTTGTTACTTTATCATTATTTGAAGTATTATATTTTATTTCTTATTTAATCATTTATTTAATAATTTATTATTATAATATATATATATATATATATATATATATATATATATATATATATATATATAGATGAAATTTTAAAAATCGTTTTCCTACATAATTATATTTTGTTCAACATTTCTTAAAAAAAAATTAATACGGATTTACATACATATACATACCACACAATTCTTATTAATTTACATGTCTTAAATTTAAAATTATATATTTATATTCATGACATCTAAAACTCTTGAAAGCATAAAAAATTAAAAATTATTATATCCTGACTTCAATAATTTAGTGTGATGTGTCACTCAGTCTATATACAACTGATATGTATTAACTGCATAATATTTTATATTGTTGTGTATATAAATATTATATATTATTAAATAATTAATATTACATTAATATAATAATATATAATAATTATTGAACTTTGGGTTGAGATATAAAGCTGCAGCACGTAATAATCTCTCATCACACTGGCTGTCGCTGTGCATCCTTCTATCTATCTCCGTCTAAGAGAACATGATCTCCTTCTTGCCTACCCATTTCTATCTGCTTACATGAAATCCTCATCGTTTTCTTTCTTCTTGCACTACCGCCCTAGAGGTTCATCTTCGTCAACCGAGATCGCCGTCTCTCCTCCTCCCTCCATTTTTTTGACTGGACTTTATGCTTAAAATATTGCTAATTTTTTACATCACTCTCTATATGTACATAGAAACCTGAAGAGTTTTTTTTTTTCAGAAAGTGCCTGAGAGCCCTAAAGGATTGCTGCTTTAAGAGTTCATATAAGCTACGACACCTTATAAAAATCTCAAATTTTGCTACTTATAAGAAGCATGCCATGTGCTGAAGTTATTCATAAGGATTCAAAATAAGCTACAGCATGTTCAATTCAATTTTTAGTTTCTCGAAGAGTACTAACTAGTTACATGGGATTCCCTAGTTAATGAATATAGAAAGTATTGAAAATTAATTTTTCAATAATTAATTTTTTGTTTTCTTACGTTCTAAAATCTAACTTAACTTGGGAAGAACGCAAAAACTTACCCGATGAAAGTAATTGCATATATCAAGATTGAGTAGTTAGTTAGCAAGTAGAACATGAATGCTTAAATATGAACAATACAAATAACTTTGCAGCTCACCGAAAAAATAATTCAACTTAAATTGTTGGTTGGCAAGAAAGCTGATAAACCACTACATAAGAACATTCAAATCTGTGGATCTCGTAGTTTCTAGCAGTTGTCAGTTACTCTGTATCTTCTATCTTCTGATAGGATTATTTTAAATAAGTTTAATGCAATGATAATTAGTTATTTGACGTAAAATATAATGAAAATAGTTAGTAAACGGACGATGATGATATTGGTGGTGATATGTGATATTTTAGGCGTTAGAGAAGAGAGAGAGAGAGAGATTTTATTTTTTATTTTGGCACGGCCAGAGAGAGAGAAAGAGAGAGAGAGGAGATTTTATTTTTTATAATTTTTGTAAATAATATAATTATTTAAAGTATATAAATTTAAAATATTTTTTATAAAATATTTAATAACTAAATATTTATATATTTAGTTATTAAATTATTTATTTATATATATAATTAAATATATAATTTAAAAATTTTTTTAATTATATATATAAATTTATAAATTTATTTAACATTTTTTATTAATTAATATAATTATTTAAAATATATAATTTTTATTAAATTTTGTTAATATATAATATAAACATATTTAAAATATATAAATAAATAAATAAAGAAAGAATAAATTATTTAAATATTTATAAATTATATAAATAAAGTAATTATATATATATATATTTATAAATTTATTTAGTTATTTATATATCTAAATGAGATTAGCATTTTACTAATTATATTTTTTAACCTTTTATATTAATTATAATCATACTTTTATTTTAAAATAATCCCCTTCAGATATTCGACACAGAAGAGAGGACAGTTACAGACGGACTTCTGATAGTTTTGGTGATATTTTGATGTATTAAAATATTTTTTTAGGTGTTAGATAAGCAAATAAGAAATTTTAGATGTTAGATATATATGAAGAAGAATTCTGGTATGTAAGAGCGGATACACATATGAGACTTATCTAAAATTAAAATGTATATTAGGTTTGTTTATTTTTCTATTTTAGTTGGTAAATATAAGCACCTGTGGCTTCTTTACCACTCTGAAGAACGGCTGTCTCAAAATAAGCGACTATGGATGCTTCACTGACTTCAACTCAATTTATCGTGTGCCGACTCTAATGAGTTCCGCTGTTCCTCAATTCTTTTTTTTATGCTCTTTGACGAGCAACAATCTATAGATCGGATCCATTTCTTTAAGATATCTTTAATTATTTCGGTGATTTCATTAAATGTCATAGGATATATAATACGAAGATTGATCCTTGTAAGTCTGCGTATTTAGGAAAATTTTAGCAATAAACTAGGTGTTTAAAATTTACTTTGCTCTTAGTATTCATACAATATGTAATTAAAAGGAAACATTAGTTTTTATTAACCTACTTATGGCTTGGAATCAACATAATCCATATTCTCTTAAGTTGCATAGAAGAACATACTTACTCATGAATTTCTTATAATTTAAAGGTGGTCATATTTTAGAAAGGATATTTTTATGCTGATTAGTCAGCAAATTATGTGCTTAATTGAATGCTAGTGATTTTAGAGGTTCTTATATTCCTACATAGCTGAAGGGTCTTGTTAAAATTAATAATATGAGGATCCTTTATTTTATTTTGGATAAAATAGTTTTTTTTTTTTTTTCTATTGTTTTTTTTTCTTTTTTAGGTTCGATAACACTTTTTAACCGCTTAGAAATTGAAGAAGTTTGTTGCTTCAAATTTAATAAGATCGTCTAACTGAATTAACTTATAAAACTTGCATATTTTCTTATTTAGAGGCAAAGAAAAAATGATGTATATTACCTTTTATATTTATTAAAAAATTTATTGATATTTTCTATAATGGTTGATTGAGTATTTTAAAATAATCATAAATAATCGTTTATGATAGAATGATCATTGAAAGATTTGTATTACATATCTAAAAAGAATATATTTAAAATTGATGATAATTGATTATATAATGATTTCAAAATATGAAAACTCATAATGTAAGTTATAGATGATATGTAATGTGAAGAAAATTTCTATTATTGAAATGCTTAATTATTTCTTATATTTATATGAGATGTTTTAATTTTTATTTTATGTAAGCATTTTTTTTGTTGTACCTTCTTGAGAAAATTTTTGGAAACGCACTTGCTGGTATGTATATAAAATAAATCCCTCAAAATTATATATTGTTTACAAACATTTATGTTACTATTTTAAAAAGCACATATTTATTTCTATTGTTCTAAAAATTAGCCGTGCTTGAACAAATAAATGTTCTGAATTCATTTTTAAAATAATCAAATAAACATTTATTTGATCATATTTGAATCATTAATTTTTAGATAAATAAAATAATATAAGCTAAGAAAACTTCTTCGCTGGTCATGGTATTTTTCCAACATAGGAATAAGCACTCCATTTTACCCACACCAAGCACTAAGCTACGTCCAAAACATCTTCTCTATGTTCTCAGTCTCTCCCACAATATACTCTCTATAAATAGACTCGTCTCTAACAATTCATGTTCTATTTTTTTTATTTATTTTGTGATTATATGGAGACTGAATATGTCAATAATGTCAACTCACAACCATGGCGAGAAGTGATGAACTTGCTATGAGATTAGAGAGGGTAGCGTTCTCAAAATTTATTTTTTTGATATATAACACCTCAAACTTTCGATATACTGAATAAGGCTTTAGGGATAGAAGACAATGCCTCAACAATAAAAGATAGCATCATGACAAGATTGAAGATTTTACCAGAAAGATAGAAAGGATAGCACATTAGCTTTGCAACACTAATGTTGTTGTGTAGAGAAAAGTGTAGCAAGATAGAGCCGATTCTTTGGAGCTAGTTTTCACAACACTATGAATTGGGAATCCATCTTAAAGTAGTTTTTTAAAACTTTTCTACACTTTTGAGAGCGTAAGTGGAAAGTGATCAAAGTGACAAGTGTGAAGAGCTTGAGTGAAGTAAAATTTATACAATTCTCCCAACTTTCTTCATAATGAATTTCTTTATGTGATATGGCTTGTAGTTTTTTTTTTCATTCTCAAGTTTTTACATGTTAAATATGGTGTATTTTATATATTTTTATTTTATTTTATTTTGTATAAACTTTACTTTGGATCAATCAATTGGTTTCTCTAATATATCTCCCAACAAATTCAAATAGTTTTAGATCTTAGACATGAAAATTGGCCTTTTTTTCTTTCCAAGGACCTTACAATAATGGTCTCTACTCAGTTTGTTCATGCCTAATTCATCAATATTTACCTCAAAGGACTTTATAATGATGGTTTTAAAATAATGCTAATATTTGGTGTTGGCGTCATTTTGAGTGAGGCTAACACTCATCTTCTTCTTAGTACTTAGGATTTCAATCCTAGTCTAATCCTAGTCTAAGTGTCTCCTCATTTAGACATTTAGGACACTCCCTTAAAGTAAGTGAACACCAAATACAAAACTAAAATGAATAGCACTCAAAATCAAATGAAATGAAATTCAAAATTGAAATCTAAAGCTAATTAAAACTAAAACCCGAGTTAAACCTAAACTAGTGGTGGGCCCCATTAAGACTTAAATCATCCTAAATAGGTTAAGTGAATTCAAACACCTCTAATTCAGTGAAATTGATCAAAAATCAAAATGAAACTCTTTCGAACTAAAATATAAATCTAACGGACTCCTAATTAGATTAATTGGGTTGCTTAATCTAATTGACTCAATTGGTTGTATTTAACCAAAATTCAAACTAAATGAAGTAAAATCAAAATTAAATAAAACTGAATCAATCTAAAAGCTTATAATTATTATTTAAGCTTGATTAAATAAAATTTTCAAATCATTTTCAGATTGCAATATCATTGTCAAGATTTACTTAGAAGGCATTTCATTTTGATTGGACATTGGTATAAGGTCGGAAGCTAAAGGATTGGTTGGTATCAACACATATTCTAAAGTTCATCTAGTATTGAGAGATCCCAAGTACCTCTTCTCTTTAAAAGAATTTGGTTATGTCTTCTGATAGAATTAATGAGTTATTATAAATGCATTAAGATAGTTGAAGCCATACAATAAAAAATGTTTTACTCATGATTTGAAATTGACAGCTATTAAATTTGCATTAAAATCTGGACACATTATTTTATGGAATAAGATGTGAAATTTATATAGATTATCATAGCTTAAAGTACATATTCATCAAGAAGGAATCAAACTTAAGTTAGAAGAGGTGGTTAGTGCTAATCAAAGATTATAACTTGAGCATTTTATATCAACTTGATAAAGCTAATGTAATTACTCTGAGAATTTAATAGATTATAATTAGGAGTTATTTGTTCAATTGATGTAAATACAATATTTCTATCATAGATGATTATTCAGACTTCTTTGCAAGAGAGGATTAAAGAAGCTCATAAATTTGATGAGTATACAAGATTAGTTGATCATTCAATCAAGAAAAGGAGTTGAGCTACATGTTGATGATCATGCAATGTTGACTTGTGGACATCGACTTTGGGTTTTCTAGTGGTGATTTGAGGAGTAACATTGCATGAGGCTCATTATTCTAGATATACTATTCATCGACATAATAAGATGTATCATGATCTAAAGTCAGTATTTTTTTGTTCGGTTAAAGTGAAGTGACAAAGTTTATTTTGAGAAGTGAGACAAGCTAGATGATAAAAGAAAAGCATTAGTGATTAAGTAATTTATTATAGCCATTGGATATTGTTGGTAAAAAATAAGAAAAGGTAGCTATAAATTTTGCTATGAGAATTTAGAGGTCCAAATAAGGTTATGATGTAATATGGGTTGTGGTTGGATTAACAAAGTCAAGACATTTTCTTTCTATGAGATAGAAAGATTTTGTTAAGCTATATTTATATATTTGTGAGGTTGTAAGATTACATGGGATGTGAAGGGTTATCATTTTGTTCGTGATGGTAGATTTACAGATTATGGTGAGGTATTGAGGGTCTAGGGACTAACTTAAACTTAATGCTTTTCACCCACAAATAAATAGTCAAATTAAGAGGACTATTCAAGTGCTAAAAGATTTATTGGATTATACACAGTTGATTTTTGAAAGAGTTAGGAGGATCATATACCTTTAATTCAATATGCTTATACAACAACTACTAGTCAAGTATTGGCTCCATATGAAGCTTTATATGGTATGAGGATGTGAGTAAAAGAAAATTATTGGGACATAAGATGTCATTGAGATGATTACATTGATCAGGGATAAGTTGAAAGCAGCATAAGAAAGACAAAGAAAGTATTGTGATTCCAAGCATCAAGCAGTTAAATTTCGAAGTGGTGATTTTATTTTCAAAGTCGGTCTTATGAAGTGAGTAGATTTGGTAGAGAAGCTAAGTTTGAAATATCTTTGGGTCTTTGAGGTTATCATTAGAGTTAGTCAATTTATAGATTATTGTTGCTTAATCATTATGTCAAATATACATGATGTCATCCATGTATCGCATTAAGAAAATTTGTTGATGTAGATCATAGATTCATGTATATAAGATTGAGATAAGACCTAATTTGACTTATAGGGGAATATGCACATAGTTTGGCATATGATGTGAGTCGATTGAAGAGCAAGCAAATCCCTATAGTGAGAGTTTACTGGAAGCACAGATTAGAAAGCAAAACCTCTTGAAAAAAGATAGATATAAGAGAGCTTTATCCAAATTTATTTGACAGTCAACTAATTGTGAATGTCGAGAATAATATTTTATTAAGAATGAGAGATTATGACAACTAGTTCTATAGTAACTAGACTTGGTGAGACTTGCATATTTATTTTATGTCTATTGATTTTCTTTTGTGTTTTGAAATTAATTTATGTTTAGTTTATTCATAATTTTTTCTTTTGATTGGACATAATTTTAACACATCAAAATTGACTTTATTATATTTAACTAATTTTGTAGATGTGTTTCATACCTGATATTCAAATCACTTCACCACATTATAGAACATTCTTGATTTTATTTTAAATATATTTTCAGTTATTTCTAAGAGCATCATAAGCATGAAATTAAAAGTTTCATTATTTGAATTATCTTCCTTGAGAAATGTATAGATCTTTGTAAAGTGGATTTTCTAAAATAATTTGGTGTCCATTTTGCAAACAGTTTTCACCAATGATTTCTGGACATGATGTTCTTTTTATTAATTATTTTTATTTAATTTTTTATTTTTTCATTTTAATAAATAAAAGAATTTATATAAATTTATAATTAAAATAAATAATTATCATAATTAATATTATATCTTTTATATTAATTAAATAAATAAATTTTTTATAAATATCTTAAGCTACCATCCTTCTTTTCATACCCTCTATGTGTATTTTTGATATTTTTATTGACTTGATTTCATTCAAACTCATTTACAAAATTTATGAAGTTTTCATCTAGTATTTTGTGTTGTATAGCATCTTATATATTTTAGTGAGTATATTGAGCTCGATAAAATTTACTATAAAATAAAAAAACTTTAAAATATTATTCTATACATTGCATATAAATGATTTTATAAATTGTGATTGTTATTATACAAACTTACCTATAATTTTTATTTTAGTTGTATCCATTGATATCTACATATTTCTACATGTTTAATAAAATTTCTAAGTTTTGAAAATAATAATATCCAATGGTTATGTATCATGTATCAAAATATATGTCCAAAAAGGGGAGAAGGTGGTGAAGTGCAAGTGGCTGAATAGTTGTATTTTATGTACATTCAAGTGAAGTTATAAAGGTTTGTGCACCTATAAAGATATCGATCTGTGTTCTTTATACACTTAGACAGATGTAAACAAGTAGAGGTATAAGTGGCGAAAATATTTATAATATATTCTAAATAAAAAAATTTATTATTTTATGTTATTTTATTTTATTTCTCACATTGTGTTACTTACATTATTGCATGATGTATACTTATGATGGGTATTTAATTTTAAAATGACATTGTACTTGATAAAACACATGTGACCTATTAAAATGTCATTTTAATTCATTTAAGGTGCATTTTAGTGTTTATAAAATATTTTTTTGGTAAAATTATAATTATAGTAGATTTCAAAAGTCTACTAAGGTTGCTCTCCTTTCACATGTGTTATTTCAAGAAAGGCATGACTCGGTTGAGTAGATACTATTGGTTACTCTTGAGAGCGAGACCATAAGTGTGTTGCCTTTTTAGATCTATTCTTTTAATAGTCGTGATATTATACATATTTTGTCGAAAGAAAAATTATATCATGATTGTTATATATATTCTTTTGATTGTATAATTATGATATGATTTGATAATGACTACTTTTATTTTATAATATTTTAATGATAGTAGTAGTTAAGGTATAAAAGCGAAAAAAATTATAAAATATTTTACTAAAGAAATAAATTATTATTTTATGTTATCTTCTTTTATTTCTGACATCATATTGCTTGCAATGTTGCAAAATATTTTGTTATGATCGGTATTCACTTTTATACCTGTAGTACATGACATGTGACCTATTAAAATGTTATTTTAATTCATTTAAGGTACATTTTATTATTTATAAACTAGTATTTTTTGTAAAAATATATTATTTTCTTTCTTTGTGTATTTAAATATTTTTGTAAATTTTAAATAGTCTACTGAGTTGTGGTTGCTCAGCCTTATTATTCTCACATATATTATTTCAAGAAAGGCTATAACTCAGGTTGAGCAGAGACTATTGGTTACTCTTGAGAGCGAGATCATAAATGCATTGCTATTTTAAATCTATTATTTTGACAGTCATAATATTATATATATTTTGTTGGTAGAAGAATTATACCATAATTATTGTATATATTATTTTGATTATATAGTTATGATATGATTTGATATTGATTAATTTTATTTTATACTATTTTAATGATAGTAGTGGCTTTGTGTTTGTCAAATTGAAGAAAATAAATTTTTTCAAATTAAATCTTGGATATTTCATCAACTATTATAATCTCGACATGATATGACCTACCTTAACATAACTGTTTATATTGGGTCAGGTTATGGCATGTTCTATCTACTCAAAACTTCTATAGTGATGCCATTGGTGTATTACCTAAGGCCTCTTGGTGCATGAGCCATGATATGTCACTACTTTATTTTTGTAAAATATTACAATTTAACTTTGAATTTATGAAATAATTGAAGTCAACTACAATCCTGTAGCATGATTTTGTAGTGGAGACCAAGGAAATATGTTCTCCTATATCTTCATTATTCCCATCTTCTCCGATGAGTGTGATGCTTTATAAGTCATATAGTGGAAAGAAACAACAATATTGTCCATTTGTGTTGCCACCGCTTCATGATATTCTTCAGTGTCTCCTCCAAGGACAACGATGTGCTACTCCCATCATTGTCCTATTTCTTCATTATTCCCATCTTCTCTGATGAGTGTGATGCTTAATAAGTCTTATATTGGAAAGAAATAATGACAATATTGTCCATATGTGTTGTCACCACTTCATGATATTCTTCAGCGTCTCCTCCAAGCATTTAGGAAGCAATGCCACTACGTTACTCGCCTCATACTCCCATCATATATATCCTCCTAATCTTTCCACTAAAACAGGAGATATTTGTTGAGCTTAACATCAATTCCACATAAATTAAAGTTGTGTTTGATCAAATGAAAATTTTATGATGTATTACTCTTTATAATTAGTTTATTATAAGAAAATCATAAGGAAATATAAATTCCATCTAGAATATTTTGACGTAAATCTATTTGTTAATCATTATGCTTATTTTGTTGTTCATTGCAATGATTTCACAATAGAATGAAGTATTGAAATAAGTGTTCTTTAAGTGAAGTGCAATCTAATTTGCTCTCCTACATTGAGCGCATACAATCACAATACCTAATCCAACAAGGACTTTGGCAATCTTTTTTGTGTTCTTACAAAAAATTTCCTATTAATAGCTTTTAAAACCATGGAGGTGATAAGAAAAGCTCGCCTTATACTGTGCTCACAAACCCCAAATCTACATATTAAAATGTGTGAGGAAAGCTTGCTCATAAATTAAATACAAATAATAAGGAATGATATTTTATACAATAAATCCCAAAGACTGAAATGATGATATTTATAATATGATTTAAGCCTTAATGAAATTATATATTTGAGTGCATGCTTGATTGCCCGTACGATTTGTGTTCTGTTTTTAAAATCTGTGAACTGAGAGAGCTAATGCTTTTAGAACACTAGATTTCAGAATTTAAGAAATTAAATGAGGTAAAAGTATGTCTTTGAAAACTTATTTCGAAAAGAAAATTGTATTTTAAAATATAAAAAATATATTTTTAAAAGCTTGTAAAATTGATTTTGAAACCTTCTTGGAATATATATTACATCAGGTCAGTGGGTGAGCTGAATATACTGTTATAATGATAATTAGTAAAACCTTATTGTAATAACATCATATACTACAACTGATGAGAAGCAGCTATACAAAGCTGTTAAGGTTAATAACTAAACCAAAAGAAGACTTCAGCAAAGAAACAATTTTAAGTATAAGAAATAAAGAGGATTTTAATTTTATAAATATAACTGGAAAAGGTGTTACCACGATGTTGTTTCAAAAATCACGAGCATATACGCATTATAATTAAGATTATAAGATTATGGCATGTAATCTATTACATTTTCAAGTTTAGTTCAATATTTAATAAAAATTAGATGCATAATTATTTTACAAATATATATCTTTTTTAAATTAAATTCATCGTTCTAGTTATATTTTTAATTAAAACAAAATCATTTACTCATGTCAATAAACAAATATAAAAGAAACATAAGAAGATTAAAAAAAAATTCATAAAAAATTTGAACTTCAAAATTTTCAAATTTTTTACTTAGGGTCTATTTGGCACAATTGCAGCTGTATGAAGAAGTAACTGTGAAGTTGCTGTAGGGAATTGTGCTATCAGAAATGTTGTTCTGATGAAGCGGTTTAACTATTTAGAAGATTGAGCTGTGCAGGTGTTGTGTTGCAGCTGTTTCTAGAAAAAGTTATAAAACTACCCTTATGGTCATACATACTCATAAGATAGCATCAACAGAAAAAGAAAAGTAAATTTTTGGTAGTTCATACATACTCATAAGTCTAGTATATGTCAACTTATTGTTCCAAATTTCATTAAATCGTTGGCAATATTCTCTTGACTAATATCACAATTTTTTTTTCAACCATCAACATTCTAAAACATACTTCCACAAGCTACAAATCAATTCTAGACATCTGGCGAAATTATCGTGCTGCACATTAAGTGGGTGCCACTCAACCCGCCATCAAATTATGATTGGTACTCAAACCTTCTAAACAATAACCTCTAAAGTACATAGCTCTATTGCTCGCCTCCATATCTAATGGCTATATAGTTACCATATAACCCACAATAAATTAACAACTAAAAATAAATAATATAATAAATATGAAATTAATTTATATTAGATATAAGGTCTATGGCTTGATCACAGGATACACTAAACATTATTTGATTATTAATAATTAACATGAATTATTCATTTAAATATAAAATTAATTTTTAATAAATTTATCATTAATGCAATTTCAATATTCCCATCCTAAAAAAATTGAGTAATTTAGAAAATAATATTCACAAGATAAAATTATTAAATTAAATTTAAATAGTTACTATTTATTATCTAAATATTGAATTATTAATGAATCTCAGAGTGAAATAATATAAAACACCTAATCATAATTACTATTTATCATCCAACGCAAATGCGCGTTAGTGAGCACAAATGATGAAAATTTTGGATTTTTTTTATTTTTTTTATTTTCTTCCTTTTTTCACTTTTATAAAGAAAAGATATATTTGAGTGTAGAAATTTCGAAATCCATTTAAATATTTTCAAATTTCTTCTCAAAATTTATTCTCTTTTTGCCCCTATTGTTGATCTATAAAACCTCCTTTGGGTCAAGTAAGGAGACACGTTTTCCGATATGCTCTAATATTCTCGTTGGATGAAAAATTATCAAGTAGAAGTTTAGGGGCAAGGAGTAATAGAAAAATAAAAAATTTTGTCAGCAACAAGACTTTGTCTTTCTTCTGAAAAAAATGTTATTTGCTTTATTAATTAAGACCAGCAGCTCATATGGCGAGGCTCCGATTTTCTCGAGAGAGAGGCGTCAACTATCGTCGTCATATTGACTAGGTTTGGAGGCGATTAAGGTACGTAGTTCATATGACGAGGCTCCAGTTTTTTCTCGAAAGGGGTGTCAACTATCCTCATCAATCCGACTGGGTTTGAAGGGGATCAAGGCCAATAACTCATACAGCGAGGCTTCGGTTTTCCCTCGGAAGAGGCGTCAACTGTCCTCGTCGGACCAACCATTTTTGGAGGTGATCTAGACATGTAGTTCATACGGAGAGGCTCGAATTTTCCCTCGAAAGAGGTGTCAACTGTCCTCGTCAGATCAACCGGATTTGGAGGTGATCAAGGCCCGTAGTTCATACAGTAAGGCTCCAATTTTTCACTGATAATTTTAACCCATTGAAGGTTGTTCTTCGTGGTATTTACTCGATATGAATCATGTCGGATGAAATCCATCTTGAATTTTTGACCTATCCGAGGTTGTTTCTCATGATGTTACTTGATTATGTTAACTTGTATGGACGAGGTCGAAAGGAATCCATCAAAATTTCTTGGCATATCCAATATTATTCATCAGAGTGTTACTCGATGACATTAACTTGTATGGATGAGGTTGAGAGAAATCCATCAAAGATTTTTGACCTATCCTAAGTTATTTGTCATGATGTTACTCGCTGACATTAACCTGTATAGAACAGGTCGAAAGAAATCCATCACTAATTTTTGACCCATTCGAGGTTGTTTGTCAGAGTATTACTCGATAATATTAACTTGTATGGAAGGGGTCAAACTAAATCCGCCAAGGATTTTTGACCCATTTGAGGTTGTTTATCTAAGTATTACTTGATGACATTAACCTGTGTGGAATTGGTGAAATTGAATCCGCCAAGGATATTTAACCCATCCGAGGTTGTTTGTCAGAGTGTTATTCGATGGCATTAACTTGTGTAGAATAGGTCGAAAGAAATTCACCAAGGATTTTTGACCCATCCAAGGTTATTTGTCAAAGTGTTACTTGATGACATTAACATATATGGAAGGAGTCAAATTGAATCCGTGAAGGATTTCTGACCCATCCGAGGTTGTTTGTTAAAGTGTCACTTGATGACATTAACTTGTATAGAATGGGTCGAGTTGAAAATGTGAAATATTTTTGACCAATCCGAGGTTGTTTGTCATGATGTTACTTGATGGCGTTAACCTGTATGGATGAGGTTGAGAATAATCCACCAAGAATTTTTGACCCAACTGAGGTTGTTTGTCAAAGCGTTACTTGATGACTTTAACATGTATGGAATGGGTCGAATCGAATCCCCGTGGGGTTGATTATGCTCTGATTGGGATGAGGTGATTTCCACGTGTATCCAAATTGAAGATGAAAATTTAGTTTGTATTTAGACCGTTACTACACTTTTGGGATCAGAATTAAAGTCTTGCCTAATGAGTAGAAGTCTAGCTGAAGACTATATGAAGAATTTTAATCTTGCCCAAAATTTTTTTATGACATCTTATATATTTGTAAAAAGCCTTTTCATATTTTTTTACTCATCATAAATCTAATATATAAAATTAGATGATAGAAGAAACAAGCTTTGTAATCATAATTATGTCAGAATATCATCATTTGAATGTTGCAATCAGAATTGTTCCCCAATCATGACTTGTTTATCTTAGGATTGGTAATCAAGTAGGTTGCCCTGCTAGTCCATGATTTTTTTTTTGCGGAATCCCATATAGGGGAATTTTATTGCTAAAAAAAGGGTTACAAGATTCTTAAGAGGGGATAAACTCAGAATATACTGCTCAAAGAGCTACAAACATCCTAGAGAGTGAATCTCCCGACTAAGTACAACCCACACAGTAAAAAGAAAAAGACAGTACCAAAGAAAGTATAAGAAACACAGGAGGAAACCACAAAGGTATCCAACAGCAGTAGATGATGAGGCTGAAGAAGTTTATACCTCTAGAAAGAAATGACCTGCAAGATAAGAAAATAGAATCTGCAAACATCTAGATGAAAAGTTAGCACCGTTAAAATGATATGAGTTAAATCAAAGGAATAAACATAAAGTTGAAAGAAAGAGGGGAGTTGTAGAAAAGGCTCCGGAACACTCACACCAACTTAGGAAACCATGTGCATCCAACACCAAAGAAAGGGATACAACGCTACCACCCAAAGAAGGGGTGAAGTCAACCACCCATCATAGCCAACAAACCTGGGGAGACAATCTATCCATTGGAAGATCATGTGGCCCAAAAAAATAGTATAACCAGGGGGTAGAAAGCCACAAAGATACAAAAGAGGAAGGAAATACATCATGTCTTTCTCAACAGGAGAGCCCATATAGTGCCAACAACTATCAGAATACCAACCCACCCAAGTTTCATATCACCATGATAAATTTCTAACAAGGTCAGCATGATATGAAATAGCTTCCAAATCCGGAGATGCTTGCATGAATACCGCCAGCTATACACGGTTCCAAAAGAACACAACATAACAGAAGTAGTGAGAACATCCATACAGTAGAGCCATGAAGATATGATAAAATATTGGTCGAAACAAGCCCTCAAACTAGACCTAACACTGCCACAATAGGACCGCTTAAAAGCAGAAATCTTAATTACCCAAATAGTAGTCAACCACAACACCAAGCAAAAAATAACAACCACAACCTCCGTTGTTCTGATTGAAATCCATAAAGAGCAAAAAGGATATAATAAATCTTTGAAACAACAAGCGACTCACAAAGGAAAAATGAAACAATCCCTGGTAATGAAGGAAGAGCACAATGCCAAACATGAGGGCATATCACCCAAATAAAGAACAAGAGAAGATATCCAGCAGTTAGAAATACAATAGGTACCCGCCTTGGAGTACAACCAGAAAGGCTGCAAAGGAATACTTAAGAAATGCACAAAATATAGAAAATGATACAGCAATATCGACATAACCAAAAATAGAACATTAAATCATTCCAATAATGGCTAGTCAGCAGCACCCGAATACCATTCGACCTAAGGAGGGGATACAAGCAACACCAGCCTAAGATGGGAGGTAAACCCTCACCCAACCAAGAAGTTGAAACAAAAAGTAATAATATAAAATTACAGGTTTCTAACATAAGGCAAACCCATTTTATCTAAATTCACAAGTCCCGGTAATAAGAAAGGGATATTATCATAGGAGAATAAATTCACATAAGAGGATTTTGCACCCCAATTAGCTAGGAAATCAGCAGGAGTTGCTATCGGTAGGAGAAATATGGTAGTCAAGGGTCGCACGAAGCCTCCTCGTGATTAAGTAGGTAGAAAACTTCAGCATTGCCATGAGCTCCTGATTTTAATAATTCCAAGAGGAGGAGAGCATCAATTTCAAACCAAATTATTTTGAATCCTTTCTGAATGCAGACAAAAATACCATAATGAAGACCATAAAGTTCAGCAAAAAGAACAGAACAAGGTCTTCAAGGAACAGCAAAAGCAACAATCATCTTTCCTCTATAGTCTCTTAAAATCCCTCCACAACCAAAAAGCCCATTAGAAACTGATCCATCAGTGTTTACCTTAATGACATGATAATTAGGCTTTATCCAATGTATAATTTTATGAGTACACTCAAACTCAAAAGAGGGGAGATTAATTCCAAGATTAAGAGCCAGATGCTTGAATCCTTTGAAGCTAGAGGGAGTAAGGAGGTTAGCTTTATAAAGAGAAGTAATTTTACATTTAGTTCTAGCAATAATATGGTGAAAGTTCGTAGGAATACCAATGCTTTAACATCATTTCTTTCCCACCGATATACCACAACAAAGTAGTAGCAAGCACACCTTTGACATGACCCTTGTGTAAGAAAGAAAATTTTTTAGAAGGTGCAAGATAGAGAGGGATCCATCAAATAGAAGAGTATTTAACATACTATCATACCGACTCAAACCTTAGCGAATAGGGCCATTCATGAAGACATGATCTATAATTTCAATGTGGAAGCAACTTTGGCATTTGGAGGGAAGATGGAAACATTTTTAGAGAGAATGGCATCAATAAGAATTAATGCTTTAGGATACGCCAAGTTAGAACTGAGAAAGAGGAAGGGATAGAATTACTCTAGATTTTAGAAAAAATTAAAGATTCTTGACTTTTAAATCTAAACGCATGCCACACATCCTTGAAGACAAAATCTCGGAGGAGGAATTTTAAACAAGATTTGGTCGATTTATTGGATGTTGGATTAATATTAAGGATTTTGTTAACGATCACATTGGGGACATAGGAAACTAGCTATATCCCAAGTATTATGTGTAATGAAATGGCTAACCTTAAGCATCTTAATAGAGTGAGTATTGAGTAAGGAGTCAATAGAACCCAAACCCAGCCAATTATCTTGCTAAAAGAAGGAGGATCCCGAATTTACACCCCAGGAGATTAGATTCTCAGCTGCCCACTTGGTATTGCAAAGTCTTCTCCACACTGGAGAATCCCCAAGTTTGAACGAACAAATGAGGGGGTGTTTACACTTACAGTATTTGGCGAGGATAAATTGCGACCAATAGCTATGATTGTTCCTAAGATTCCACCAAATTTTATATGAAAAGCATTTAATGGAGTCTTCTAAGATTTTACATCCTAAATCCACCTTTATTCAAAGGCCCACAATAGGTGTACCAGTTAGCCCAATGTATTTTTTTGGGAGATGAGGTAGAACCCCAAAAGATTTTATTAATAAGTCTGTTAATCTTTTTAATGATAGTAGTGGTAGGCACAATAGTGGATAGCAGATAGAATGGCAAGGAGCAAAGAATATTTTTAATCAGGATAAGTCTAGCTCCAAAAGATAGTAAATGGAATTCCAAAGAGGAAGTTTTCTTATATATATTTTGAATCACCTCATCAAAAGGGAAGATCTTTTAGCACACGATATAAAGGGTACTTAATAGGTAGAGTTTGATGAGCAAACTCCATAATACTCTTAATGACATTGACCCTAGGAGGTGAAATCGACGCATAGTAATAAAACCACTTTTGTTAGGGTTAATTTTCAAGTCACTTTCCCAAACGTAATAAAGAATTTACAAAGTTTTTTAACATAGTGGATAGATCCATTGCAGAATATAATGAAATCATTCGCAAAGCTGAGGTGGGAGATAAGAAAACCACCCCTAATTTTATAGAACCTGTTAGGCATTTTATTAAACATTTGTTCAAGACTTCTAGAAAGATATTCCACCACGATAATGAAAAGGGCGGAGAAAGGGGATCCCCTTGCCTTATCCCATGGGAGGAAGAGAAGAAGCCATGAACCTTACCATTAATAAGTAATGAAATCAAGAGTTCTCAATACCATTCTTAATTTATGTAATAAAATGATTGAAAAATCTAAAAGAGTCAAAATTTTATAGAGAAAAGTCCAACCAATGTTATCATAAGCTTTGGAAATGTCCAGCTTAAAAATTAGGTTCCCACAACGAACCTTAGTATTTAAATCATGAACAATTTCTTGAGCTAACAGAACATTATCAGAGATAGATCGACCTTTGACAAAACAAGTTTGATTGGGGGAGATAATTCTAGGAAGTAAACCGCCTAGTCTTTTGGCGATCTTAGAGATGAGCTTATTGAAAAGGTACAAAGACTAATAGGCCTAAAATGGTTTCAAAGTTCAAGGTTATCAATTTTAGGGATTAGAATGGAATTGCTAGAAAAGTATTTGGGAGGGTACTTCCTTTAAAAAAATTTCAAAATAGCTTTAATCAAATCTTCTTTGATAATATGCCAACACTTTTGAAAAAATAAGGTCGAAATCCATCGTACCACCAAAATCCATATTCATATTCTATAAAGTGGAAGCTATTTCAGACTCAGAGGGTAAAGAAGTAAGCATATTGTTATCTTCTTCATAAATGATCTTAGGGATAACTTCAGGCCAGGATAACTCATCATAGCTCACGTTTTTATTAAGGAGTTCAGTGAAGAAAGATACACCAGAATCCGCAAGCTCCTTATTATCAGTACATCAGCTATTATCGTTAGTTTTAATTTTTTTAATGTGATTGAGAGCCTTTTTCTTTTTAACCATAGCATGAAAATATTTGGTATTTCTATCTCCATCAGATATCCTTCTTAAAGAAGCCTTTTGCCTCCAAAAAGTCTCCTCCATGTCTTGGTAACATGTTAACCTATATTTGGCTTGGTTTAATAAGATAATTTTGGAGGGATCATGAATAGAAGCTTCTTCTAAAACTATGACTTCTTGCTCTAATTCTTTGATGTTGGTAAAAAGATTTTTTAAGCAATGTTTGTTCCACCATTTGAGACATTATTTAAGCCTTTTTAATTTAAGCCATAATCTTGTCATCCCAACAATAGAGTCATCAGGATAGAGAGGATCCAATTAGTAGCAACTTCAAATCTATCCATAAGCCACATATTTTGAAACCGAATGAATATGAAAAGAGGGGAATCCTTACTAACCTTAACAAAGATGAGCAAAGGAAAATGGATAAGAGACCAATGTAAGTAATAGGAAAAGAATTGAAACATAGGTCGTTAAACAGAATCCGCCAAAGTCTGTGATTATTCCAAGTGAAATGAGATCCAATAAAATCAAGATCGAAAAGGTGACAATCCAGGATCATGTTATTGAAATCCTCCATGGAGAATAGGTTAGGCATATTACCACCAACTCGTTCCGAAGAGGAAGAGATAGTATTGAAATCCCCACCCACAAACTAGGGAGCATTGATCGAGGATGAGAAATTAAGGATCTTTCCATAGGATCCTTCTACCATACCTATTACAAGAGGCATAAACAAAGGGATTTTAACATTGACAACCTGGTGTAAATCCTGCATAACATGTAAAACAAAAGGACTTCTTCAGAAAATCCAAAGAAAAAGACTCAAGTTAGTGAAGAAACTATCAAAACCAATCATATTAGCGATAGAATGGATGCTAGAGGGAAGGATAAAGGGTTCCAAGATCGCCAATAAAGAAATATTATGGGTCTGAATTAAATTGTTTATTTTGTTGCGAATAGAGAGGGAACCAATCCCTCTCGCATTCCAAATCAGAAAAGATACCATTTATTTTGGATGAGAGGAGCCAAATCTAGTAACTCTGGTAGAGCTAGGAAATTTAGATTTAGAGGATTTATTTTTCACTTGAAATCTCTATGTCAGTGGCCTCCTCCACCGCCGCATGACTCGCCGCGACCTCCATTGCGCGCTCTCCACCACGCGGCGCCATCCCGCATGATCCACCGACCCACTTGCACGCATCCCAAAAGATTTTGCTAATAAGTCTTTTAATCTTTTTAATGATAGAAGTGGTAGGCACAATAGTGGATAGCAGATAGAATGGCAAGGAGCAAAGAATACTTTTAATCAGGATAAGTCTAGTGCCAAAAGATAGTAAATGGAATTCCCAAGAGGAAGTTTTCTTATATATTTTCTGAATCACCTCATCAAAAAGGGAAGATCTTTTAGCACCGATATAAAGGGGTACCAGGTACTTAATAGAGTTTGATGAGCAAACTCCATAATACTCTTAATGACATTGACCCTAGGAGGTGAAATTGATGTACTAGTAATAAAATCACTTTTGTCAGGGTTAATTTTCAAGTCACTTTCCCTCCCAAACAGAATAAGGAATTTACAAAGTTTTTTAACATAGTGGGTAGATCCATTATAAAATATAATGAAATCATCCGCAAAGCTGAGGTGGGAGATAGGAAAACCACCCTAGTTTTATAGAACACATTAGGCATTTCATTACATCATTCAAGACTTGATATTCCATAATGAAAAGGACTAGAGAAAGGGGATCCTTGCCTTATCCCATGGGAGGAAGAGAAAGAAACCTTACCATTAATAAGTAATGAAAACCAAGAGTTCTCAATACCATTCTTAATTTATGTAATAAAATGATTGGAAAATCTAAAAAGAGTCAAAATTTTATAGAGAAAAGTCCAACCAATGTTATCATAAGCTTTGAAAATGTCCAGCTTAAAAATTAGCTTCCCACAACGAACCTTAGTATTTAAATCATGAACAATTTCTTGAGCTAACAGAACATTATCAGAGATAGATCGACCTTTGACAAAACTAGTTTGATTGAGGGAGATAATTCTACGAAGTAAACTGCCTAGTCTTTTGGCCAGGATCTTAGAGATGAGCTCATTGAAAAGGGTACAAAGACTAATAGGCCTAAAATAGTTTCAAAGTTCAAGGTTATCAATTTTAGGGATTAGGACAATGGAAGGTGCTAGAAAGTATTTGGGAAGGGTACTCCCTTTAAAAAAATCCAAAACAACTTTAATCAAATCTTCTTTGATAATATGCCAACACTTTTGAAAAAATAAGATCGTAAATCCATCAAATACCAGATCATATTCATATCTATAAAGTGGAAGCTATTTTGACTCGAGGGTAAGAAGTAAGCATATTGTTATCTTCTTCAGAAATGATCTTAGGGATAACTTCAGGCTAGGATAACTCATCATAGCTCACATTTTTGTTAAGGAGTTCAGTGAAGAAAGATACACCAGAATCCGCAAGCTCCTTATTATCAATACACCAACTATTATCATTAGTTTTAATTTTTGTAATGTGATTGAGAGCCTTTTTCTTTTTAACCATAGCATGAAAATATTTGGTATTTCTATCTCCATCAGATATCCTTCTTAAAGAAGCCTTTTGCCTCTAAAAGGTCTCCTCCATGTCTTGGTAGCATGTTAACCTATCTTTGGCTTGGTTTAATAAGATAATTTTGGAGGGATCATGAATAGAAGCTTCTTCTAAAACTATGACTTCTTGCTCTAATTCTTTGATGTTGGTAAAAAAATTTTTGAAGCAGTGTTTGTTCCACCATTTGAGACATTATTTAAGCCTTTTTAGTTTAAGCCATAATCTTGTCATCCCAACAATAGAGTCATCGGATAGAGAGGATCAGAAATTAGTAGCAACCACTTCCAATCTATGTCCATAAGCCACATATTTTAAACGGAATGGAATATGAGAAGAGGGGAATCCTTACTAACCTTAATAGAGAGATGAGCAAAAGGGAATAATTATAAGGTTCTATTGAGATGTTCAACATAAGTAATAGGAAAAGAATTGATCCATAGGTCGTTAAAATCCTATCCAATCTTTGCCAAAGTCCGTGATTATTCCGTGAAATGAGATCCAATAAAACCAAGATGAAAGGTTACAATCTAGGATCATGTTGTGGAGAATAGGTTAGACCATTACTTCGAGAGCTGACAGGGCAAAATTAAGCGAATCTTCTTCTATCATACCTATTACAAGAGGCATAAACAAAGGATCCAAAAAGCAATACCAATTATCAAAGGTGATTTTAACATTGACAACTGGTGTAAATCACGCATAACATGTAAAACAAAAGGACTTCTCCAAAAATCCAAACAAAAGGACTCGAGTTAAGAAACTATTAAAACCAATCATATTAGCAACAAAATGGATGCTGAGGGAAGGATAAAGGGTTAGAGATGCCAATAAAGAAATATTATGGGTGCAATTAAATTGTTGATTACATTTTGCGAGAGAGGAACTAATCCTTCTCGCATTCCAAATCAGGAAAGATATCATTTATATTGGATGAGAGGAGCCGGATCTAGTAACTCGGCAAAGCTAGGTAATATCATTTTCATTTTAAAATCTATGAACGTAGGTATTTATAGCTTAGATAATTTAACTTAATTAGTAGTTTCATTGATTTTAAAATCATAGTTGGAATGAAATTTCTTAATTTTTATATTGAAGGAAAGATCTATGATCTTTGTAGATTTCAGTTCAAATCACTTTCTATTTGCTTGTATAAAGAGTTGCAGAATCAGTGACGAAGAAGACATTGTAAATTGATCTAATATCTTATTAGATTTTTCATATTAATATTTAATATATTCCAATTTAGTCTGCGCAGCCTTTTCAGATATTAAAATTTGTACTTGAAATCTCTATGTCCGAGCACATGTATTTATAGCATAGATAATTTCACATAATTAGTGATTTTGTTGATTTTAAAATTCATAATTAGAATAAAATCCCTCAATTTTGATTAAAAAAGCTATGATTTTTTGAATTGGATTTAGTATTGCCTTCTATCTACTTATACAAAGGGTTGCATATTTGGTTGCGAAGAAGGTGTTTTGAAGCTATAGGTTCAAAGGATAATTTAATTTGTTATTTTAAGAAGAAGATTTACTCCTCGAAGTAATTCTCATTTTCCCCCTCTTTTATTTGAACTCTCTACATTTATTTCCCAGTCTTTTATTCAAATTTTCCCACATTTATTTTCCCCCTATTTTATTCAAATTTTCTCACATTTATTTTCTCCCATTTTTTCTTATTTGATGCTTTTAGTTTAAAATTAGTTGCAGGTTTCTTTACTTAGCGTTCTTAAGTCAGTTCATTTCACTCTCCCATTTTTTCTAAGTCAAAAGATTTGACCTTAATTTGACTTCCGGCGTCGTCCATCATCCCCAGGTGTGAGGTCGCATCGGGGTATTTTGCTTACTGCTTTGTTGAGTATAGAGTGGTTTCTTGCGACATAATCGGCTTTCATCTCGTCATGTTAAACCGAGGCCTTTGACCTAAAAGAAGACATACAATGCAATATATATTCATCCCCCTTCCCCTCTTTTTTTTCTAAGTATAGAATTTAGATAAAATTTCAGCATCATTTCGTCTGGGGGGAGCGACATCTAATGAGTGTTGGCTTACTCGGTACTACCTGTTGAGTGTAGCGAGCAGTGTTTTGCGACACCATAGCTAGTTTTTTCATCTTGTCGTATGTTGAAAGAGGTCTTCAAAAAAAGCATATATATATATATATATATATATATATATATATATATTTCTCATTCATAGATCACATTTGTTCGCATTTTTTGGCCGTAATACAAGAAAGCAGGTAAGGTATCAATTGGGAATGTAAAAGAAAGGAATCGACGGCGAAAGAAGAATTCGCCTGTTGACGATCTTCTTCCCCGGTCTGCGGCGAAGCAAAAATGGGAAGGCTAAAGCGAGGGGTGAGACGCCGGAAATCGAAAGAAGAATTCGCTTCTTGACGATGTTCTTCCCCCGATTGCGGCGAAAGAAAATTGGACGGCTAAAGCGAGGAATGCGACTCCGTAAATCGAAAGAACAATTCGTTTGTTGACGAAGTTCTTCCTCAGTTTGTGATGAAGTGAAAATTGGACGGCTAAAGAGAGGAATGTGACGTCGGAAATAGAAAGAAGAATTCGTCTGTTGACGATATTCTTCCCCGGTTTGCGGTGAAGCGAAATTAGATGGCTAAAGTGAGGAATGCGACGCCGAAAATCGAAAAAAGAATTCGCCTCTTGACGATGTTCTTCCCCTGTTTGCGGAGAAGTGAAAAGTGGAAGGGTTGCGGATTGGCTAGGCGGCCGTGGGAAGGAGGCGGGCTGGTGGGCCGTGGAATGCAGTGGCAAGTCAGGTTTGAAGGCTGGATGGGCCGGCGGGCTGTGGAATGCAGCGTCGGATCAGTTTTGAAAGTCTGGATGGGCATCAGGCGGAGCGCGTGCCTACGGTGTGTAGGGATGCGCGGAAGCGGTTTTGCACCGGCGGCGGGTCGAGATGCGCGCAGGTCGGTGGATCGTGCGGGATGGCTCGCCGGCGGTGGAGGTGCGGGCCGTGGCGTGGAGCGGTTTTGCGGCAGCGGGCTATGGGATGCATGGTTACAGCAGGCGGTGGAGGCGCGAGCCGCGGCGTGGAACGATTTTACGCTGGCAACGGGTCAGGACGCACGGAAGCGGGTCGGCGGCAGCGGAACGGCGGATTACGGGCTGGTGGGCCGGCCAGTTTGCGGGTTTGGACAGCAGGCGTCAGATTGCGCCGACGGGTCGTTTGTGGGATTGGATAGCGGGCGGCGGATTGCGCTGGCGGGTTCTTTGCGGCCGAGGGAGAGGGAACGCGGGCTACGCCGAAATTGCGTTGCGGCGTGCTTTGCGGGAGACGGAGCGAACGGGAAGGAGATTGAGAGGAGAGCCAATTCCAAAAAGAAAAACTTTACCTGTGTGCAGGGAACTTTTCCAACGAGAGAGGGAATGCAGCAGAGAGGAGAGTGGGAAGGAAAATGAGGAGGGAATGGGGAGAGGGGTATTTTTTTTTTTTTTTAATCAGATATTAACTACTTTATTAATAAGGTGTAATTCGTTTTTCATTTAATAAGAGTGGTATGAAATTAGTAATAATAAATTTAATTTTAATCATTAAAATAGGGTGTAATGGTTGAGCATGGAGGAAATTTTAATAAATTTTAAATTTATAATAATTTTAATGTGAATTTCGCTGCGGTAAACGCACATAGTCAATAAAAAAAAGCCTATTGATAAAGTGAAAAGCTAAAGTCGTGAGGGCGGGCCAAAGAAAAGCAAGATGGGGAGAAAACACAAATGAAATCTGATACAGTGTTAGTGCAAGAATAAAAAAAAGAAAGCTTTGAATATTTAGAGTTTGCTTTAATTTTTATTGAGTGTCTTCTATAATTGACTCTATTCTTCATTCTTCTCCCCACCCAAAAAAAAAAAATTGGGGTTTTAAATATCTAAGCTACTATTTATTTCATAAAATTTTATTATTACCTATATACCACGTAAACAAGACCGTAACTCATTTTTTCATTCCGTGAGCGTGGTATGTTTTTCTTATTCGTGTAATAAAGTTTGTTAAATATTAAAATAGATAGTTCTGTGTATGTATGTAAATCAAAAAAATAAAATAAATAAATAAATATTTTTTTTTATTTTTTGAGTGTTTAAAAAGAGTTATTATTATCAGTTATTGTCATCATAACTTTCAGAGGGCATCTTCATCGATGATCATCATTATCATTATTTGTCAACTCTCGTTGGATATCATCATATAAAAAAATAAAATAAAAATTTTAATTTATTTTAAAATATAAATTAAATATAATAAAAAATAATCTAAAACATCTCCTTATTGAAAAGGAATAATTAATTTTATCCATAAGTTTATAAATGATCATGTAGGTAGTTGGTTGATGCCTTTTTTATTGAGTTAAGCATTTGCTTTCTGTCATGTTACTTTATTTTATTTATAATTATCTCTTTTCTATTTTTAAATAATATTTTATTATTTTTCAAAATTTATATGATCAAAATGAGCTTTTTCACAACCAAAGCTACTTAGAGTATTATGACAGCAAGAAAGTTATTAATACTCTTTATATTTTTCAAAATAAAACTTTATTTTTATAATAATATATAGTTATGGGACTAATTTTATATATAATTGCTTCTTTTATTTTTATCATATTCCAAAATCTTAATAATTATGTGCAACTAACTTTATTCCCTCCTTATCTGTGAATATTGATCATAATTACCAATCAATAATATATATATATATATATATATATATATATATATATATATATATATATATATATATATATATATATATATATATATAGGATATATTATTATATCCTCAAAAATTAAAAAATTTAAAAAAAAAAATCAAAAGAAGCTTATTGGTGAGCTTCCTAGTAGCACGCCAAAGGGGAAAGAGGTTTGGATAGCATACATAAAAGAAAAAGGAATTTAGCTTTATAATTAAGGAGAGAATGTCCTTCTGTCCCTTGAGAGAGATCCTCACAACCCCCTCCTCATTAGAAATGACTTGGACATTAAGGGGAGATATAAAAAAATCAGCCCACAAAGAAGCTCTCTAGGCTAAGTAGAGAGCCAAAGCTCATTGGCTGAAGAACTCGATATTTAATTCCTATATTTCACCATTAAGGAAAGAAATAACATAAATTTAATTAGAGAATTACACACCAACCACGGAATGATATGTAACCCTTATGATATTACTGCTAAAATTTGCAAGTTTTATTCAGATCTCTTTAACATGGGCTCTAATAGGGTCCTCAGCATACATGAGGTTCCCAGTGGCAACACCCCCTCCTTGGAATAGTCCAGGGACCTTGTTCTAGATATTAGCTCTCAAGAAATTCACTCTGACCTCCTTGAGATAAATGAAAATAAGTCCCTAAGGCCCAACGACTTTAATTCCAAATTCTACGTGCATTGCTGGGATATTATTAGCTAACAAATTTTTTTGGCAGCACACTACTTCTTCAAAAACAGCAAACTCTCCAATATGTTTATGCACAGCCGCATTACTCCCATCCCTAAGATAAAAGAACTCTAGCTCCCTTACTGATTTCAAGCCAATTTCTCTCTGCAATACTTTCTATAAAGTGCTTGTTAAGGTGTTGGCAAATAGACTCAAAAAGGTTATTCCTTCCATCATTCATCAAGCTTAATCTGTATTCATTATGAATAAAGACATATCTAACAACATTGCCTTTGCTCACAAAATATGTTAGGATTTTTCTAAAGGTCAAGAATATTTCTTGGCAAAATTTGATTTAAGAAAGACATTTGACACCATCAATAGGGAGTTTATTATCATTAGGCTTTGGCAAAAAGGATTCCCATTAAACTTCATTGGCTGGATCAAAGACTGTATCTCTGATATCCCTTTCTCTATTATGCTTAATGGTGAAATTAAGGGCTTCTTTGGCTCATCAAACGGTCTTAGGCAAGGATATCCCCTCTCTCCTTTTCTCTTCACCCTTGCTATGAACACTTTTTCGTACTTGTTGGATAAAGTACAGAGCCTCAGATGCTATTCTCCCCCTTTTACGGGTAACATTCATATATCACACCTCCTTTTTATGGATGACCTCCTTGCAGTTGGGAAAGCTGATGTATGTACAACTATTACACTTAAAGATTGTCTTGTGAGACTTGAACAAGGTATGGGGTTAAGTGTTAATGCTGAGAAGTCTACTATCATTTTTCCCAAGGTCTCTGACACTAATGAACTATTTTATAATATACTTAATGTCAAGCAAGGGAGCTTCCCCCTCAAATACCTGAGGCTCCCCCTTGCTGCGGGTTCGCTCAAATCTTACCATTTCAATGTCCTCTTTGACAAATTATATGCTTGACTTGCAGGATGGAAGACTAGATTTCTTTCTTTTTAGGGTAGATTCTAACTTCTTCGTTCCTCAGTTAACAGCTATCTATCTTTTTGGATCAGATCGGTGGCTGTTCCTAAATGTGTTATTAAAAAATTTCTTCCTCTATGCCAAGTTCTTTTACCATAGTGGTGAACAGCACAAAGTCCACTTGATTTCTTGTGCTAAAACCACCCTCCCTAGGGACAAGGAAGGAATAGGGCTTTTATCTGCAGGTTTCCTAAATCTCCTTTGCAAATCTAAACTTTTCTGGAGAGTGCTTAACAAATCTTCCCCTTACTTTATGACTAACTAACAAGCACGGTTCTCTTTGGAATAAGCTCTCGGGTCACTCTTCCTCTCTCTAGAAGGATCTAAGACATCATGCTACTAGATATAGGGACCTCCTCTCTTTTGATATTGGTAATGGGGTCACCCTCTCTCTCTTTTTTAATCCATGGTGCCAAGGAAACTCTCTCTATGAAATTCTAAGCCCCTCTTGTTTTAACATTCTGAGCAAACCTCCTCTTTCTACCCTTAATTATGTTCTCCTAAATGGGATTTGGATGTTCCCTGATATATTTAAGCTCTTATATCCCCACTATTACAACCTCATCAACAACAACACTATTAGGCCGGGGAACGACACCATTCTCTGGAAGGATAGCGCTGCTCCTATTAATATTGCTCTTAAAAATATTATTTTTGATTGTTGTCCATTTCTGGATTAGCATAAAGGTATTTAGTTTAAGGGATTTTCCATGAATTATACTATATTTTGTTGGATGACATTTATTAGCGAGCTTAAAACCTCTGATACCCTATGTGCTAGGGGACTTGGTTCCAACTTGAATGTCACCTTTGTCATCTCATTGAGGAGACTCATGCTCACCTATTTTTTGAGTGCTCTTATTTCATGTGATTTATAAGGAACTTATTACCTCAAGGACAATTCTTCTTATTGCCCTATACCCTCCAACAAATTCTGGAGGCTGCTGCAAACCTGCCACATAAAGCCTTAAAAAGGCTTCATTATCTTATCACAACAGTCAATGTATATTGCATTTGGAGGGAAATGTCTCCCAATACACACACACACATAAATTCGATAATATTAGGACTTTGATTTCTTTTAAACTCAGGAGGTGGAAGTTTAAGTCATCTTGGTCAAATCATGTCACTGCTACATTGGTTACCTGGAGGGATGGACCATGTGATAGTTTCATATAGCTCACAGCTGGCACAATGACTTTTTCTGTTTCTACTAATGTTTTTTCTCTCCTTCAATAATTCTTTCCGATTTGGTTTTTATGTTCTGGCCAGATTATGATGAGAAAAGCTGCTGCAGTGGCTTCTTTTTTTTAGCTTTCCTGCTTGTTCCCGTTGACTCCACTCCAAGATGTCTCTCTCATGCAACCTGGAACTCAGATATGCCCCAACCTGGAACTCGGATATGCCCCTTATATGATCTTGACTACATCTCAAGTTCTAGCTCCGAAGAGCTCCGGTTCTAGTTCCACGATGGCGATCAAAGTGCACTGATTTTATCACTCGATGGTCGTTATTTTGTAATATTATTGAACCCATCTTGCATGATTTTTGATTTCTCTGAGTCTGGATGCTTTTTAATTTCTAGTCTAATTGTCCTGGCCTAGATGTAGTCTCTTTTATGTTTTTCCTTCTACAAATTCAGGTCATCTTTTGTAATTTATTTATTTAATGAAATTGGGCTCTGCCCTTAGCTTCCCCCCTAAAAAATATAATAAATAAATTAATTAATTAAATTAAATTTAGCCACTGCCACTTTCATCACTGACGTCGAGGATTTCCCAAATGAGTCCAAGAAGCGGAACTCTGAGTTGTATTGTTTCACAGCTCAATTTAGCTTTTACTGGCTTGCAATTTCTTCTCATCTCACTTTCAATCAGTCACCACCTCTTTTAAGAGGTGGAGATTTCTCATTTCTATTGATCTGCCTCACCTCCACTTCCTCGACCACTCCCATCTTCTAATCCTTTTGTTTGCTGGAAATCTCAACCGATCCTAATAGCAAGAGAATGGTGAATGTTTATGTAAGGAGGAGAAAGAAAGTTTTGTCTTGTTATGCTAAGAGATGGCGAGGGCTTGGGGAGTTGGAACCTTCTCTCCAGCGACGGGATTTCTTCTCTCGAGGAGGTTCAGACTTAATGGAGTCTTCTCCAGTGTTAACGATCTCGTGGACATTGGCCTTAGTGAGGGGCTTTCGACACCTTATCAAGTTTGGAAGCTGCCCAGAATCTGTTTGAGGAAATGTCTGAGAGAAATACACATACATATATTGCAATGATCAACAGCTATGCCGCCACAAATAAGATGGACCTTGCTCATCAGCTGCTTGATGGAAACTTTACCTTGAATGAGAATAATTCAGTAGTCTTCACAGCCATGATCACTGGATACGCAAAGTTTGGTGATCTGTTAGCTGCCCGATAAATATTCGATGAACTCAATTACAGGGATGTGGCCTCATGGAATGTAATGAACACAACTTACACTCATGATGGACTTACTGAGGAAGCAGTGACCTTGTTCCACCTGATGCTGGATATTGGCAGTCGGTAAAATGTTCAGCCTAACCACTCTACTATAGCCACCATTGCTTCTGCCTTCGCCCAATCTGGGCATCCCAACCAAGCAAGCTTTGTCCAAGCCTATGTCGACGACCATGGCACTGAGCTACTCAACAGCCACACCGTCGCTGCCCTCATCGACCTTCATTCGAAGTGCGGAGATCATGACAAAGCTTACGATCTCTTCTCCAGATGGAAGCGAAAGGATTTGGTCTGCTACAACACGATGATAGCTGGGTTTGGGATTCATGGACGCGCTGAGAAAGCAATCAAGCTATTCGAAGAGATTCAAGAAGATTATTCAAAGCCAGATGCATATGCTTTGTATCACTTCTTGCAGCCTGTATCCATTCAGGCATGGTGAAGGAGGGAAGTATTGAGCTCATGAGGAGTAAGTATCATTATCACTCAATGGTATATATGTGTCTTGTGGACTTGCTTGGGCGGGCTGGGTAGGACGAAGAAGCTTATAGATTGATTGCTGAAGCGATGCTAATAGGAGTGAGGCCTAATGATGGGGTATGGGGAGCTTTGTTGAGCGCTTGTAGGACTTATTCTAATGTTGAGATTGGGGAGATGGCTGCAAGGTGTTTGATGGAGATTGAACCCACGAATGCTGGGAACTATGTGTTGTTATCGAATATATATGTGAAGGTTAGGCGGTGGGATGAGGTGGCAAGGGTGAGGATGATGATGAAGAGAAGGGGGATAAGGAAGGAGCCTGGGTGGAGCTTGTTGGAGATGGAGGAAGGTAGAAGAAGGAAGTTCATGACTGGGAAGCTTTTGGCATGGAGTTGGAGCTGGTGTTGTTGGTCATGGGAGTTGAAGGACTATGGCTACCTTCTAACATGGAGAAAATTGAAGAGTAAGCAGAATTTATGAGAGGGATGAGATTGAACTAAGAAGTGCGACACATATAAGTAAAATTCATATTATTTGTTATAAATATTTATTTATTTAAATTATATCATTGTCATACAAATGTTATGTTAATATATAAATTCTTTGTTGTAATGTATGATACAAATGTTATGTTATATAAAGTTCATGTCATAATGTATGATATAAGCCTTTAACACTAAATTTTGTATTAGCATACTATATTTTATATAACAAAGTATTTTGCATATCAAGCCAATATATTTACTATCATTGTACTTATGCATAATCGTTAGATCGATGAATGCATAGCGTATAGTAGCAGCATGTGGAGTTTTAGAACTTAGGTTTTAGAATTTATGAAATTCATCATTATTACTTAAAGCAGATGGTTGGGGGAACAATGGCGTGCTCGATTGATCCTATGGTTACATTCTATCGTGGTCACTTTGTCAGAGGAGGTAGTCGACCTTGCAGGATCGCCTTCTTCTGATTACGTCATCCAAGAAATTCTTGTAGATCTGAGATGGTGTTTGTTTAAGGAGACATGCTTAAGTCTACCTTAACTGATAAATGAATTTTTGTCTCGGTGTAATATTTAAATATGATTATCAAAGGGTAGAGCTAAGACATAATACTATCATGATAATATAATGGATTCTTGCCAAACTATTGATCGAGATGACTTTGGTCATATGCATCATCATAGCCTACCATAGAGCCATACACGTCGCTTCTTGGCATGAATTGATCAGTCATATATTTACTATCATTGTACTTATGCATATCATTGTGGTACAAATGTTATGTTATATAAAGTTCATGTCATAATGTATGATATAAGCCTTTAGCACTAAATTTTGTATTGGCATACTATATTTTATATAACAAAGTATTTTGCATATCAAGTTAATATATTTACTATCATTGTACTTATGCATATTTTTTAATTATAATATATTTTATTGTTTGTGATGTGATAACAAATTATCATAAATATTATTTTTTTCATTTATACATTAAAAATTTATGATATCTTTCATGTAACTTACTAGCTATCGTTGTTCATCTATTTTTTTTATTTACGTGTTAATTTTAGGGTGAAGAGTATTGTCAAAATTAGATAACTTCAGATTCGAAAAATTGGGTTTGGTTACTTAATATTATAAAATTGACGAAAATTTTTATTTATTGACCCTCAAGATTGATTTTTTGAAATGACATTGACGAATGATCAAATGATAATCGGCTGAAATTTAATCGGTTGGGTCAATCAATTATATTCTTTTGAAATTCAAATGGTTGATCCAACGTTTTATTGTTTGGTAGAATATAAAGTGAAAAGCGAAACATTGATTAAGATAGATTGCTTCTTATTTATAATATCTTTTTAAGTTATAGTTATTTTTATTACTTTATGATGGATGGAAAAGATGTGTATCATGATTATTATATATTTACTTTTTTTGATTGTATAATTTGTGATTAAAATGAATGGATATTAGTGATTTCTTATTTATTATATTTTTGATGATATTAATGGCTCTATGTTATTATAAAAAATAAAAAGATCACCTAGCTTTTAAAAGAACCATTGAAGAATTCTAGTAATTTTAAAATTTTAAATTTAACTATTTATTATGTATCAATTTATTTTTTTGAACTAAGGGTTTGTTTGGGACACTTATGCGATTAAAATAAATTTTCATATAAAATTTTAGAAAATCAGTCAAAAGTTAGCGAATCAAAGTTGATTTATTTTGAAAAGCAAGTAAGCCAAAAGCTGTCTTGGTAAATTTCTAATTATTATCTAAACTTTCTTATAGGAAAACCCTTATTGTATTTCTTTTTTTTTTTTGTTGGCAAAAGTTCATCATAATTCTCATTGTATTAGAACTTAAAAAGTGTTCTAGGAATTAAGCTAGATGCATAAATTCAATCTCTAGGACATAAGTTTTACTCTACAATAAATCACAAAAACTACGGGAAACAAAGTGTCAAAGATTTATTAAAAAAAAGGTGTTGATGGACAACTAGAATAAAATAAGAGATATTTACAAATCAATTATCTAAAATATATGTATTTATAATTTCACTTTCATCATTTTTATTGAATTATGAGACATGTATTTTGAATCAAATTGTTAAGAATTTTATAAAAATGGAAAATATGTGTTGAGTTTTGTTATGAATTTGATATTTGAATGTCAATTTGATAATTTGTGAAAATGATTAATTTGTAAATATATAAAAAATAGAGTAATAGTGTGTAAAAACTCCTAAAAAAATAGAGATAATAGATTTTTTTACTTGGAAAGAAGGATAAGATATAAGCTAATTTCTTTGAAAATATGAGGACACTCTTTTTTTATTTATATGAGAACTTAACATGGAACCTAGAAATCTCTATAAATTTAAGATTTGGTGATAATCAATATTTATAAAAAATAATATTTTTTTAAGTTAATTTTTATGTAAGTTAAATTAATTTAAAATATAGTTATTATAAAATAATATATTAATTAATCATTAATTAAGGACTTGTTTAATTGCATATAAAATTTAACTTAAATAGGATTTAATAAATAATTAGTACTAATTACCTCCGTCTTCCCACTCCGTCTTCTACACGAAACTCTCGAAAATAAAATGCGCGGCGAAGGGAGCTCTAGTTGGTGAAGACATCGACGGGATTTCGGAGTTCGGAACCCTCATCTTTCTCCCCTTCCGCTCTCTTCCTACCCGAGAAGCGATACGCCGCATAGGTAACCCTCGTCTTTCCTCTGACCCCCCTTTTACGCGCTTCTCAGTTTGTGTAAATCCTGTAAATCTGCCTACCAACAGGATTCACTAATCCTGGATTTAAGGCAGAACAGAGGAGAAACGGGATTTAAAATTTTCGGGGATTTAAAGTTTTTTTATTCTTTTGCTTTTTGGCAGGATTTAAGTTAAATCTTGCTTAAATCCTGCTACCAAACAGCCCCTTAATGAGCAAATTATATTGCACTGTTTTGGCTGTTAATTTGTCTTTTCGAAAGATGGTTTCGCTTGAACATCCACTTAAAAAAATGATGTGTTTTTTTTTTTTTCAGAGTTGAAAGTTGGAAGTTCAAGGTGCTGCTGAAGGAAATGGCAAGGATCTCAGTTTTAGCTTTGATTCTTATTCCGTATATCCTGCTCTGAAATTTCTCATGTTTTATTTAAACTTGCTTTAAGTGCATGAAAAACTAGTGGCTGTTTATTTGATCTCGTTGTATTGTGTATGTCTAAAGAGTTGGATTATGTTAAATGGCCAGGATATGTTTACAAATTTGATGAAGGATTTAAAATAAAAATAGCTGATTCACTCAATAAAACAGAGTAACATACTTGCATTACATAGTCATAACTGAAGAACATAAAACATCAATTCATTTTCAAAATGAATTTGAAGCTAAAGTAGTTAGAAACTAGCCTGTAGAATTTCATTTATGTCAAATGTGAATACAGAGTTTTAAAGTTAAACCTATGAAGGACACTACGCAAGGGTGAAAAAAAAAGTGTTGATTTCTTGCATACAGAACATGAGTTCTTGCAGATCAAGGTTTTATATGTTGAGTGAAATCCATCATTGAATCACATCCATTTGTCAAGTACATCTCTTGTTCCTTCATAAACAATCTCCACCACTCCTATAATGGCCATATCTAATTAACTAAGAAATTGTGACGGCTCACATTAGATACCACTGTAAGGATATCTTAGAAAAGCTATTTCGTAGTTCTATGCTGTAGGATGTAAGTTGACTTTCATTAGTATGAAGGAGCCTTACATTTTTGAACTTTGGCACCATTATCGTGTGAGTGTTGGAGGTTTTGACATCACCATTGCAAGTTAGAGGATGAAATGAATTTGGAACTTGGAGAAGATAAAATGGGTGGGTGGTAATAAGGATGAAAACACTACTACTTCAATCAACATTAATTTAAAAAGTGTAGAGAAAGTTTTAAAGAACAGGCTATTGACTAGATTATTGATTGGCTAAGGGCTTTCCCAATAATTTTAAAGTGAATATCACGGAGGAGGAGGCTATTGTGAAAAGTAATTTCAATCCGGTTTTCTAAACTAGAACAGGAAGAAGCAAGTGTCAAATGCTTATAAAATGAAAGAAAAAAAAAAGAAAGGAATGACTCCCAGCAAAACCCATTATGAAAAGCTTTAATGTATTACCTTGGATAAGATGACAGATGAAATGCAAAAGGTTCTGGACCTTGATTTCGTGATCTGACTAGAATGATGTGAGCATTAGTCAACAACATTTTATTTCTTCATAATATCCGTATTCCTAATTGTACTTTTTAACTGACTTTCTATCTAAAGTTTGGATGTTCTTCAACTTCTCTTATGAGATTTTGATGCTCATACTGAAGTTTATAAACGTGTTGTTGTGAAGCATTCCATCTTTTTCTTTTTTTGAGTGAAAATGTTGTACTTTGCGATTCAATTTTCCTTCATCATTATTTTCTTTGATTTAGTCTTGGTGCCATCGTATCTCTTTTAGTATTCATCAGTCTCTTATATTACCCTTTATTTCTAACCAATGAATCCTTTTTTTGTGATCTTAGAGAAATTATCATTATATCTGACATTCAGGTTAGGCCCATAATGTTAAAATTCTTTAATTTTTGTATTTTACATATTAGTAAAAGCACTAGTCTTTGGTTTGCAGTTTCTTACATACACCAGTTTCCACCCATTTGTTGCGTTGATATTTTCATTTCTAGGATTTGCATTTAGGTAAGCCAATAACATATGAATTTTAGGTGAACATCGCACAATGCCATAAAGAAATCTTTTTTCTATTTTTATTTTTTCCAAAACGTCTCTTGAATCTTTTTTTAAAGTAATGATGTGAAAGTTATTGTGCATCTCAAACCCAGTAAATTATTTTTTGTGAATTTGTGCTCATCCATTTGATTAAGCTCATTAGTTGGGATAAAGATGGTGATGACAATAATGTTGGTAATAATTTGATTGATCTTATTCTAGATTGAATTGAAAAGTTCGATGATTTTTTTTAATAAATGGGGAAAAGAAGAAATTGAGTCAACTTGATTCAATGGCTGCAATTTATACTCAACAGAAAGAAAATATTGAGATTTCATTTCATCTTCTCTCCACTTAACCTTCAATCAAAACAAAGTCTTGATATCTCAATAAAAGTAAAGTTTCTAAGACAAATTTGTATATTTTTACACAAATTTTTTGAAGATGCAGGAGAAAAGGAGAAAAGGAGAAGATAAAGTTTGAATCTTTGCTGAGATGGACAAAAAAGTTTAAATTATGTTGTTTTTATGCTTGGAGAGGTCTTGGGGAGCTAGAATTCTTCTCTCCAGACAGATTTCTTCTATGTTGTTTTATGCTAGGAGAAGGTGAGGGCTTGGGGAGCTGGAACCTTCTCTCCTCTCCGTGACGGATTTCTTCTCATGTTGTTTTATGCTGGGAGAAGAGGGCTTGGGGAGCTGGAACCTTCTCTCCTTCTCTCTGGCATTTGCTTGCGTGGCATGCAGCTATTACCATGGTGGGGAGGTGGAGTAGAGGCGGAAGAGGATCGCATTGCATCCCCGTAGATCTTTGCAGAACTACTCGGACTGCGATTCACTCCCATGTAATAACCAATGGGCAATCTCAAAATAACTTCATCAGCATAAGTTGGTGAGAACTTTTTTTGACTCCTACATGGTGAGCTATAGGCATGACCTAATTAACAATATATTCATTTGGGTGCTTTGATTAGAACTTCATCCATGGCTCGATAACTCCGATAGCCAAGACATTCTTGCTTTATGAGCGACTTCACCGGTTTACAGGTGAAACCTCTCCCCTTCACATTATCCTCAGTTCTCAAGTGTGCTCATGCGGGCTCTTGGTGGCGACAAGTTCACACACATGCTTTCAAGCATGGTTTCCATAGATGCTTGTTCATACCAGCTTATTGATCTATATGGAAAATCGCCATTGGAGATGCAGGCGTTGATGAAATGTATGCAAGAGGAGAACTTGATATACAAGCATGGTATCGATGGTTTGTATGTGAGGTAGGAACATGGAAGGCAGAATCTATTTGACAAAATGCACGAAAGGAATACACATACATACATTGCAATGATCAGCGGCTATGCCTAACAAGATGAAACTTACTATGCTTGATGGAAACTTTTCTTGAATGAGAATGATACGGTCTTCACAATTGAAGCACGAATTAAAATGGCCACGATTGAGTTAACTCAGCTGAGTCAATCCTTCGAGGGTATGAACTGAGTTGATTTGATGGTCTATCGGGTGATAGAAGGATCGTTGGATGGCGTCTTTTGCTTACCCGTGGATGCTAACTCAGTCAGTGTTTGTTGGCTGTTCTTGGATTAGATCATGTTTCTTTCTCCACCTTTGGATGCGTTTTCAACAGCCGGGTTTAAACTTCCTCCGTCGATTTGTTGGTGGATTGTTCTCCTCTTTTGATCACCTTTTTTGCGGGGATCGTGATGGGTCATGGAATCAAAAGATCGAGCGGTTGAAGATCATCGAGAGGGTTTAGCGGACCTAATTCACTTTTATCTTTTTTTCAGTATTCGGAGGTCGAGGAAGCATTAAAGAAGATCGGCGTTCAGATTCTTGGAAAGGATTGTTCATATTCTTGTTGAAAGGTTTGGGTGAGGAAGAAGGGGAAGAACTTCGGTGAAGGAGAGTCGATAAGATTTTCTCCTCCCTTCTCTCATTCTCTCTCTATTATATCTTCTTTAGTCTTGGATCAGGGCTTTTATAACTTTAGAAAATGCTAGATTCTTTATATTTCTTCTGGTGTATTTTGTATTTCTTGATTTCTTTATCTCTTACATTACTCTTCTTCGGCGTTATTTCTATGGATTATTGGTTGTAGCTTGTCTGTAATTGGTTTTTACTTATCTGAGCAAGTCATAATATTGGTGCACCTTGTAAAGGCGATATTTTTTGTTTGTAATATCTCATGTAGTCTTTACTCCTTGTTATTGTAGCATTGTCTTGTTGTTCTTCAATCGTGTAGTATGTTTGTTATTGTATTTTTTGGGATGTCTGAAGTCCTTTTGTAATTTGGCCTTTTTTCTCTCTCTTTTTTTGTTTAATATTGCAATGAGAATATGGATTCATATCGGTACTCCCCTCTCAAAATTGTCCTCAGGTCAAAATTTAATTTTCTCTGTTTCTTATTCTAAGCTTTTGATACTTTCCTACTTATGAAGTAGCAATTTGATTGTCATTAAGTAATATTCTTTTGTGGCCATTTATTTGATATTGAAGCTTATTACTCTCTTTGCTTATAATTACATTTCTTATTTGTTTTTGATGGGCTTTATAGAATTAGCATATCGAATTATACTTGGCTAATTCAATAATTATTTAGAACTATTTACTATTCTATAATTAGACAAGTCTTAACACAGATTGAATGGTGATATTTGAAGCTTGGTGTTAATATTTCTTGTATAGTTTGTTGTGATTATCATATTTGCTTGATGTTCTTTGGTCATCATTTCGCCATTAATACAATAACGGACTTACAGATATGCCCTTTGTGGCACTTCTCATCACAATTGAAGCATAAGCCTTCTCTTTATTTGAGTTCTTTGTTAAATTGAATTATTTCTTTGTTTATGTTTCTATGTTGAGTGGCATTTTGTGGGATAAGATAGTTGGAGCTCGATATTCTTTATTTCTTACTACTTGGGTGCTGATTTTACTATTTCATGCATTTCTTTATGACATCGTCTTCCATTAGCAGCTAATTGAAATCTTTATTCTGAGGAAGAAGGTTGTAGGGCTCTTACTTCCTTTTAATTTAAATTAAAGATTCAAAGCGACTTTGTAGCAATTCATGTGGAATATCGAAATTTGGTTAGCTAGGTCTTCAAATTCATTATAAAATTGTTGCCTTGTGGTTTCTTTGTGAAGCTTAGCTAATTCTCTCTTAAATCTCTGTAGAGGAAGGGCCAAATTTTGCATAATTTGTTCTTTGATATGGCCAAGAATACAATTGTTTATTTCTTGCATCCATTGATACCCAAGCGGTCCATCCATGTATATTGAGGATATTAAAAATTTGATCCTCGAGGAGTTATAATCTGAAAAAACTACTCACTTTAAAGAGCCATCCTGGTCTTCTCCATTAAATCAGGCATATATTTTAAGAGGTATTGACATGGGTGTGTGTGTGTGTCGTTTGGAGAATAGGATTCAAGGGGATGCATCACATATTTGAGGTTGTTTTCGATCATTTCTATGGCTATCTTCTTGATATTTGATCAATACCATGTGGCATCATTTATCTTCTTTTTTAATCTGGTAAAACATTCTTCTCATGTTTTTTGATATGTTTCTTTCCTGCCATTTTAGATGTTGTTGGTCAGCAGCACCAATAAATTAATTCCGGTTGAATTAAAACAATTTTCGATTGAGTTAACTTAGCTGGTCAATCTCTAAGGGGTATGAACATGAGTTGATTTATGGTCTATCGGGTGATAGAAGGGCGTTGGATGGCGTCTTTGCTTATAGCGTGATCTTTAACCGGATCGAGTGTTTGTTGGATTCTTGATAGATTGTTGTTTCTTTCTCCACCTTTGGATCATGTTTAGCCTTTGGGTTTTAAACTTCCTCGTGATTTGATGTGGATTCGAGATGTTCTCCTATCGGTTTGATCTGTCCTTTTTTGGGATGATGGGTCTAAGTGGAATCAAATGGCAAATTGAAGATCGAGAGGGTTTAAGAAACCTAATTCACTTTTATCTTTTAGTTTGATCAGACATGAGAGAGCTCAAGGAAATTAGAAGAAGAAATTTTATCTCTGGGAAAGTTATTGATGGTCGTTAGGTTTGGGTAAGAAGAGGGGAAGAACTTCAGGCAAGGAGAGTCATATTTTCTCCTCCCTTCTTCTCTCCATCTGTTATACTCTTCTCTCTTGGATAGCTTTCATAACTTACGCTTTACCGTTAGATTCATTTATATTTTCTTTGCATACGTTGTATTATTGTATTCTTGATTTCTTGCTTCTCTTACTCTTCTTCTTTCGTTATTTTTATGGATTGGTTGTAGCTTAATTTTGTAATTAGCACTTCCTCTTGAGCAAGTCATAATATTGGTTGTTGTAAAGGCGATATTTTTTGTTTGTAATATCTTAGTCTTTACTCCCATTATTAAAAAATTGTCTTGTTGTTCTTTTGTTACGACTCGTGTAGTATGTTTGTTATTGTATTTTGATGTCTGAAGTCCTTTCTTGATTTGGCCTTTTCTCTCTTTTTGTTTCGATTGCAATGGGAATATGGATTCATATCAGAATAATTAATTCGACCATGATCCTGGATATACAAGATCCTGATGTTATCAAATATTGATGAACTCCATTCTACGTATCATATTATGATTACAACTTACTGATGGACTTTAGCGGTTTCTTGTTGATGCTATGGCTCAAAATGTTAGACACTCTTTATTGCCAATTTAGAATCGGTCTCCCACAAGCAAATTTCTCAAACTATGTTGATGGATCATATTATGTTTTCATCGACCTTCATTATTGCATCTTGACAAAATGCGATCTCTTCTCGATGAAGCGAAAGGATTTGGTCTTCTACATGATATTTGGGATTAATGAGAAAGCAATCAAAAGATTGAGAAGCTAATTCAAGATGCAATATGCTTTGTATCATTCTATAACCATTCATGGTGAAGGAGGGAAGGGAGTATTTAGTAAGTATCATATCACTCAATGGTAACACTATATGTGTCTTGTATTTTTTGCTTCAGTTTTTTTATTCTTAAGGGATCATAGGAGTGAGGCCTAATTTTATAGCTTTGTTGCTTGTAGGACTTATGTAGAGATTGGGAGATACGCAAGGTGTTTGATGGAGATAAACATGATCTAACTATGTTGTTATCGAATATATATGTGAAGGTTGATGGGATGAGGTAGTGAGATGATGAGAAGGGATAAGGATTTATGAGATTTTAAGTATATAAATCCGTAAAATTATAACACATTTGGATTTAGTAAATCCCGAATGTCGTAAATCTTATAAATACCATAAATCTCGGATTTAGTAAATCCCATTAGAAGGTGGATTTATGAGATTTACACAAAGTGAAGTATTTGAAAAAATAGCTGAGCAGTGATTGAAGAAAGAAAATGCCTAAGATATTAATCTACTAATATAATTTAATAGTTAATTAATTTTAATTAATTAATAGTTAATATTAATACATATTACTTTAAATTAGTATTAATATTAATACTAATAATTGATTAAATAATATATATTTAAGTTAATTTTAAATGATACTAAAAATTCATTGATATATCATTAAAATTTAATTATAATTTATTAAAAATAATTATAGTTTGATAGTTAATGATTTTAACTAATATAATAATTAATATTATTTTTTATAGTTTAAGTTAATTTTAACTATTTTAATTTAATAGTAATGATTAATTGATATGTACTTTTAAATTAAGTATTATGGATGAGTCAGGATTTAGTATAAGTATAATATCATGGGTATAATTATTATTTTAATTTATCTCAAACTAAAATGTAATATGATAGAGTATTATTTTCATATTTTATTCAAAATATTTTTTTTTAAAATCTTAACATACTTAAATCCTCAAATAACATATCAAACATCTCTTTAGATTTAACATAATTTAACTAATATGTTACCAAACACTTTTTAGGATTTAACAACTCAGAATTTACTAAATTCAGATGCATTGAATTTATTAAATTCTACTTGAAATAAATTCAATCTGTTATTAAACAACCCCAAGTATTTGACCCTCTTAATTAGTGATATCATAACCAATAATACAATTAAGATCAAATATTTCATTGACTTATTTCAATGAGTCTTAGCGAATCTATCGGGATCACTCTCCAAAAAATTCACCGACTCAAAAATTGAATTGAAAAGAGTGAGTTAAGTGTCTGTGTAATTTTCAGAAGGTAGATAGAATAGTAGTGTGGTGTTTGTTTTGGGATGTAGACACCACAGATCTTGAGGTGGTACTTATTGATGAAGTTACGATATTAATGAATGATGTACTATCTGAAGATAGAAATCATCATCTATAATGGACAATCACCTAATAAGACTCAGGCATGATGGGTCTTGAATATACCGAGATCTTTCCCCTACTTATGGAAAAGTAAAGTAGAGTTTATTTTAAGGGGTTCGTTAAGTTCCCATGGCAATCCCATAATTAATTACATTCTAAGAAATGAGAATTTCTTTAAGAATACTCTCGATTAAAAAGACAATTAAGGTCTCAAGATTTCAAGGTTAAGACTATCAAATGATTGGTTATTTTAGAAAATCAAATGAGATAGATCAAGGAGAAGATTTATTTTGGAATCAGAGGGAAAGTAGGAAATGATCATGATACTTTGAAGTAGTGAGCATTCCAATCTATATAATTGGGCTTTATATTTTTGAAATTGAATAGCATTAATTATTTGAGATGACATTTTATTAGATTCTTTGGCTTATAATTCCAATATAAGATTGTGGAAAAATGCGAGGTGAGGATTTATACTTTATAGTCAAGAAACTACCTCGATTCTAAACTAAGGAGCCTTGGTACAAACAAACTAAATCTAAGAAAATGGGTATATGGTTTATGAGAGAATAAACCACATCATGGACTTATTACGTGCAGGTGGCGTTGCTAACTCCTCTAAATCCATGTTGTTAAGTCTTATGCTTTTTTTGAGATAGTTAGATTGTTGTTTATTTAGAAAGGAAATTGGTCCTTTCTAGAGATTAGAGCATGAGTGGTATGAATCCATGAGTTAATCTAATGCAAATTTTATCAAATTTATTTGATTCTTTTGACTTTATTTTGACCATGAGATTTTGTATGCCTAAATGCATGAGAATTTGATTATGAGCCAAATCAAGAGAGAAATGGGTGTTCTTCCACCAAAGGCTCTCACAGGTTAAGCCTTGATTCTCTGACAAGGATGGAAGCCCTCTCTTAACAAGAGTGGAAGAATATGACATGCATGATATTATACATTCATTCATCCAGCTAAGGGGTTGTTAAAATTTTATTATCTTGATTTAATTCTTAAGCTTTTATATGAGATTATGAGTTGTCTTAAAATTTTAGTTATGAGTTGTTAATTGGGGTAGAAAAATTAATTTTATCTTGCTACATCAATACATTCAAGCATCATAAAAAAAACTATGAAAAAAATATGTTGTTCTAATGTAATCTAAGCACAACATCAAATAATTTTATAGACTAGTAAAAGAATAAAATGCGGTCTGTTGGGGTTCAACACCAGAAAGAGAAAAAAGAGATGGGTAGCTCTACCCTTATACAACTATTACAAAAAAAAAAAATACTATAGTCTTCTTTTCTTCATTTCTTCTTTTGATTTTATTTGCTCCAAAGGCATCACATAGGGAAAGCTTTGCCTTTACTCATCCTAATTCCCCAACACTAATCCTAATTCCTAATACAAAATTACATCAAAAATAGGAAAAATAAATCTAGCTAGCAAAATAAATGCTAGCTAAACACATACAACCGCAGTTATATGAATAATTTAGACTTAGCACCCATGGGTAAAATCTAATGTGGGTTACGCTTAGGGCAAAGCAACAGACAAAAGCATTTATATTTTTATTACAACGGTTTAAGCACAATCCCATACAAAATATGATTAGGCTAATAACGGCTAACATCCGGTCATGAAACATACACTAACATCCAGGTAAAATTACATCACAAACAAAACATCATACATACTCGCCCTAACTTAGCACTAAAAGTGGTGACTTAGTATTCTAATGTGTGTGCTTAAGGGTTGTGTAGCAAGACTTTACTAGACTTCTTTAGTTTAAGTTTCAATTTGGAGTTTGAATTTAAATTTTACCTTTAGGTGATTTCAATTTAAATGATTTAATGATTTACTTTTCATTTTTACTTCACTTTTATTTGGTTAAAGTGATATTTAAGTTTTCAAGAATGAAGAGTAGAATGAATTCTATTTGTAGACAAAACTCACCCAATTCTACATCCTAACTCCTTAAGAGTCTAATTAAAGTCCTTAAATATCTTAATTAGCCCATTTGAATTTGTGTAATTCATTTGATTTGACTTGATTTGAATTTAGAATTTGAGTTTATTTAAGTATTTGATTGATTGATTTTGGATTAGATGTTTTAGTTTAATTACATCTTGATAATTCAATATCCTTAATTTCTAATGAAGTTTAAGTTTGTTTAAATTCATGTGTTTTTTTTTGATTAATTTTTAGATATTTTGGTTTAATTAAATTTTGATAATTCAATATCCTTAATATCTAATGATGTTTAAGTTTGTTTAAGTTCATGTTCTTTTGATTGATTAATTTTAGATTAGATGTCTTTAGTTTATAAATCTTGATAATTCAATATCCTTTTGAATTAATATTTAATTCTTTTCTTCGATTATGGTTATGTGACTCAATTTCATACTTATTTGATCGTGGTTCATTTATTTGTGGTTTGATTGGATTAGATTAATTAAAATTTTATTTTGATTTTAATTGAGTTTGATTCTTTGTAATTAAGATTTTATTTTTAATCACATCCATTTGTCATGTTCATCAAAGTTTGGTTTGTATTTTGATTTCATATATTAGATAATTAATTAGTTTATCTTGTCTAAGTAGGTTGAATGAGATTTGATTTGATTACATGTTAAATTGATGAGAGTTTTTCTTAATTTAATTTAATTTGATTTGATTTGATTTGATTAGCTTTATTAGTCTATGGGTTTGCTTAGTTCAATGTGATTATATGATTAGTTTAATTAAGAAGTGTATTTATGTTAATTATAAAGATTTTTAATTTTTTAATTTGATTTCATATTTGTTTAGGTTAATGATGTAATTAATGACTTAATAATTTAGGTTTAATTTAGGTTTTGATTAGTATTTAATTACATTTATGTTTGATTAAGCTTAGGTTTGATGTGATTACTTTAATTAACTTAATTATTTTATTTAAGAGGTGTGATTAATTATTAAATTAAATAAAGATTTGTTTAATTTTAATTTGATTTCATATTTATTTAGGTTAATGATGTAATTAGTGAGTTAATGATTTAAGTTTAAATTAGGATTTGATTAGCATTTAATTGCATTTTATGTTTGATTAAGCTTAGGTTTAATATGATTAATTTAATTGACTTAATTAGTTTATTTAATAGGTGTGATTAAATTAATTAGATTAATTAAGTGTTTGATTTGAATTAATTTTAATGTGATTTATAAAATTAATTTGGTTTATTAAGATGGATTAATTTATTAAGTTTGCATTAATTAGATGTTTGATTAATTAAGTTTGATTAAGGGTAATTAAAATTTAAATTATTAGATTAATTAAAGGTTTATTTAATTAGAGATTAATGACTTAATGATTTAGGTTTAATTTAGGTTTTGATTAGTATTTAATTACATCTTAATTATGTTTGATTAGGCTTAGGTTTAATATGATTAATTTGATTAACTTAATTAGTTTACTTGAGGGGTGTGATTATTAAATTTAATTAGGAGTTTGATTTAAGCTTAATTTTAAGTTAACTTTTATGTAACTTATTTAAATTAATTTGATTAATTAAGATAATGGATAATTTATTAAGTTTACATTAATTAGATGTTTGATTAATTAATTTTGATTAAGGGTAATTGAAATTTTAAATTATTAGATTAATTAAGGGCTTGTTTAATTAGAGATTAATGACTAAATTTCCCACATGCGAGTGATTTGATTTAGTTAAGTGTTTTATTTAAGTTTGATTTGATTAATGGTTATTGTTATTACCATCATTATTGTTAAGTGAATTAATTGCTTATTTCATTTCAATTAAGTTTGATTATTTATGATTAGAGTTTTATTTGATTTGACTCATTTATTATGTTTGTTTGATTTCATTAACATGTTGATTTAGTTGGTTGTAATATTTAATAGTTAATTATCTTATTTAAATGGATGTGATTTAATCATATGTTAATTAAGTTTACTTTAATTTTATTTGGTTTAATTGATTAGTATCAAATGATTAAAATTTCTTAAATTTGTTGGGTTTTGAGTTTGATTTAAGATTTAATCATTTAATTGAATTTTATTAACTTAAATAGGTTTAATCATATTTAATTTAATTTTCTCTAAGAATGATATTTCTCTGATTTGAGATTTGATTAATGATTGCTTAAGTGCTATTTCATTTCTGATTTTGATTTAATATTTAAATTATTTTTAGATTATATTTTAATTAACTCCTTAATTGATTAAACTCTAATCTTAAGTGTTTGTTTGGGGTTCATTAAGATTCAAAAAATCACATTATTTTCTTACGAGTCCTAGATGTCAATTGAAGTGATTTAAATCATTTTGAAGATTTTTGTAAATTTCTAAATTTTTATTTGATTTATTTTATTAAAATGGATAATCTGAATTTTAAAATTTAATTTCTCCTATACAGAAGTTCTTTTCACTTGGAATTTTTATGGTAGGTGTGTTTTAACTTTAATTTCAATCTCTGAAAATTTCAACTTAATCTGACTTATATTTTTAGCTTAATTAATGTAATTTGATTTTTACTAAAACTTAAATTAAACACAAAATACTCAATAAACTTTTGGGATTTTGGATTTGTTGGATTACTCTTGTAAAGACGAATCCAATGAGCCATTGTTTAATTTTGGTTAAGTATTTTATTTTTATAAATTTTGAAGTTTTGGTGATTTAAATTAATTTTTTTATAAAAGGAAATACTGGCGGCGTTGCCTTTGGGCGGGAAGGAAATGATCGCGGATCGCTTGCGATCGTAGATCCGGTCAGATCGATCGATCGAGCGGATCGCGTGATTGGTGAGCGTCGAGTGATCGCGCTGATCGGACGGTCAGATATCGCCGATCCGAAGGCGGATCCACGATTGCGTCGATCCATAAATTATCGGACGACGACCGTCGCGGTGAACAGTATTTTGGCTTTTGGAAAAATGAGAGTTTTAAGCCAAAACTTATCCAAATGGACGTTTTCACCAATTCCGCGAAAAAATTCTATTTCCTAATTTGGGATAATTTAAAGTAAAATGCAGATTATCTAGGGAAATTCTAAAATTGAGAAAATTAATACAAAATGCAATCCTAAGAAACTGGTTTGGCAAAATTTACCGCGTGGATGATTTTGGTGGGTGAAGATCAGCCAGGTATGTGAGGAAGCTTTGGAGTGATCTTTAGCCATCCCTTGAATGTGCCTTCGATGTCTAGTTCTCAGAACAATTATTTGTATTTTTGAGCTCAAAAATGGATCAAAGAAATGAGTGATGTGTTCCTTTTTTTTGCTTTGGGGAGCTTTTAGGGGCTGAATGGTGGTGGGAGGAAGAGATCTAAAGTCTCATCTCCCCCTTCTTTTATAATGACCAACAATACTTTCTTTTTTTGAATTTTTTGGCTCCAATTTGATTTTCCTTTTACTTGGGGTGGTTGAGATGGATGATAGATTGATTGAGGACTTTGAATTTTTTTAAGTCCTCTCTTATATGATCGATTTATTTAATGCAAATGTTAGAGAAGTTAAAATGCATAAATTTGGAAATCATAGATTTAGGTTTAAATTGGGTTTATTTGATCCCAAATTTTTTGGTAAAATTGGCTTGAAGAATTTTTATAATGAGTCACTAATTAACCCAAAATTGCAAGTATGGGTTATGAGTCTAATTGAAGATGAATGTGGTCTTTTTAATTTGGAATTTGTCCAAATTAATTTATTTAAAACCAAATTGATCAAATTCCAAAAAAAGTTTAAATGGGTTTAATGAATGATTGGTATCAATTTGGAAAATTTGTTGGATCAATTTGGAGATCATGGATTTGGTCCAATTTGAATGGATCAAATAGCCAATTAATTGGGCAATTTATTAATTGATCATCCTAGGTGATCAACAATCATGGTGAAAGATTTTGGTGAGCTTGGTTTCCAATTTGGATTTGATTGGGTTGCAAATGGGTTTCACTTTGGGTCAAGTGGACCTAAGTCAATTATTTTTGGTTTTGGTTTGATTCGAGTTTAGTTGAACTTATATATGAGCCCTAGATTGGAATATAAATTCAAGGACAATCAATTTATAGTCTAAAGGATTTTGGCTCATTTGAAATTTTCAAATCAAAAGGGCTAGGTTGGGTTTGACTTGGGTTAGTTTTGATTTGATTTGATGATTGTACGTTTCATTTATATTTGGGTAGATAATTGAATGAATGATTGATTCAAGATAAAATTCATTAGTTTTGACTTGATCTGGATAGAATTTGGCTAAGTCCAAAGAATTGGCATAAAGGGTTTAGATTGAGTTTGTTGATTTTTGATATAGTTTTGGTCATTTGAATTTAGATTTCATTTATATTTATGAATATAAATGAAGGAATAATGATTTATAAAGAGATTAATTGGGTTTGATTTGATCTAAGGAGTTTTGGCTAAGCTTATGAATGTGATTCATATGGCTTGGAAGGATTTTAAGATTTGAATTTTTTTGGTTTCAATCATTTGGAGTCAAATTTTGAAATTAGATTTGAAATTTGAATTTGAGATTTGGTTTGAGAATTGAGGTTGGATTTGATTTGAGAAGTGTATCTAGATTATGTTTAGGTATGAGATAGGTAATTTCTTTAAACCCAGGCATAGCTCTTATGATTAACACTTCTAAGTCTACAGGCTTAGTCAAGTGTTACAATCACTAAGTGTCTTATGACTAAGGAGTTCTTGGTGTCAGAGTCTAAGTCTAAGAAGAGGAGGTTAAGAACTCACTCCAAAAGTGAGGTCAAAAGTAAGACAAAGATTTTCCCTCATTTGGTGAGGACTTTAGATATGGTTCCAAGTTTCTTATGGCAAGCCCACATAGTTAATTACCTCCCAATAAGTGAGAGAGAATTCGATTGAAATTTACTCATTTTGATCGTTAAATGTGTAACGTATAGTAGCAGAATGTGGAGTTTTAGAACTTAGAATTTATGAAATTCATCATCATTAGCTTAAAGCGGATGGTTGGGGGAATGATGACGTGTCCGATCAAGATCCCATGGTTTCTTCATCCCAGAATATCGCGGAGGAGGTAGTTGACTCGATCGATTTTTATCAACACATGGGTTCATCGTCTGAAATCCTTGACTGGGGCGGTGTTTGTCAAGACAAGCTTAAGTCCAGGCGATGGTTGTTTGTCTTCAAGTATACCATGATTCAACTCAAAGGGAGAGCCATTGAGCATCAGATGATCGTGATCATAATATAATGGAGCCTTATGCCAAACCGATCAGACTCTGCGTAGCATCATCATGGAGCTCGCTAAGTCGCAATTAGAGGACACGGGCCACGTCCTTACTGGCATAAAATTGGTTGAGAGTGAACATAGTAGAACATTTGATTTGACATTAGCTCCTTTGTGAGCTAGAGTTTTCTTAATTTATCACCCCCGATAAATAATTGTGAAAGGTGGATAGATTGAGTTTTGCTTTAAGCTTTTAATGATTGATTTTATTTAAGCAATTTTTAGATTGATGCTTGATTTGAGTTAATTTGATTTAAAATTAGAATCACATTTTGATGGAAGTATCCTCTGGTTGAAATCACCATTCAACACAGCCATCATCGAGATAGTTAATTGATTGATTTGAATATATTTGAGAACTTTAGATCACTCTATTTAGCTGAGAGGATTAGATTTCTTGTCACATGACGAATTAGCCTCTCGAGATATTTTACTAAGTTGAAATTCTTATAATAGATTTTTGGTTTTGTTAACCCACCAGTCTAAGACTAAAGGAAGCAAGCAATCCAACACATCCAAACATTATTGCCGGCTCATCAGTGTATTTAAGAATGCCTTAATTAACGTCTTTTGTTCACTTGTACGATATGTTGTGAATTCGATGACATTTTTACTTTGAATTTTTAAATGGTGCCTTCTGGCCGCTTGCATTTGAGTATTGCGGGTTCGGTGGCATTTTTACTTTGAATTTTTAAATGGTGCCTTTTGCCTGCTTGCATTTGAGTATTGTGGGTTCAGTGGCATTTTTACTTTGAATTTTTAAATGGTGTCTTCTGCCCGCTTGCATTTGAGTATTGCGAGTTCAGTGGCATTCATTTGAAAGTTTGTACAAGCTTTGAATAAAAATATATTATTTTAGATATGTGTAATGAATTTATTTTCATTCAATTTTTTACATGCATTTTGGAATATTTGACAAGGTGGTTATAAGATATTTTGCAAGGGCATATCTCATGTATTGTATTACAAGTTTATATGCAAGTTCACCCAAAAGAAAAAGCCTCTAATTTTATCATTTAAGGACTCTTCACATTTTTCTAAGAGTTGTTAAATTTAGATTTATCCTTAACTTCATATCAAATTTCCTATTCATTTGAAAATTAGACTTCAAATTTATTGCAAGTTTATTATGAGTTTAGTATCATCTTCCTTAAGTTTCACTTCCATTTGTTTCGATAATAAACATGGAATAAGATTGTTGCGATATGTTTTACATATGCTGTTAGTTTAATTATAAGTGGGTCCCACAAAGATGGCTTTTGGTGGGGGCGGTCTTACCTATCGCATCATTTGCTTGAAAAGAAAACTTCATAGCCCTTAAAGATTTTGAAGAAAAAAAAAGGGAACTTGCTTGCGTTTAAAGTAAGTATTTCACTTTATTATTATATTTCCTTTTTTATTTTGTTTAGTTTCCTTTAAGCATTCTTCACTTTGATTTAATGTTTTTCTTCATGTTTATTGTGCATTTGCTTATTTAATTTGAGTTTAGACGATTTCTATTTAAATTTGCTTAAGTCTAAAATGTAATCCAAAATCAAACATAATTTTGGCGACCTCCGATCATCCCGATAGCTGCATCGAATGTTTTGGCTTTCTCGATGCCCTATGAGCGTGGCAGTATCTTGCGACACCAGTCTTCACCCGTTATGCCATGAGTCTTGAAACCGCATTGGTGTCAAACATGGATTAGAAAAAAAAACAAGGTCTAACGAAATTTCGATAATGTATAAGCGGGCGACTCTTTTGTTTGGTTTCTTTGATGCATGAGTGTAGCAGTCTTTGTCTTACACCGTCTCTTCGTCCTATGGGACATTAGTGGCGTCTTGAAACTGAAAGAATGACACAAGCGTATATTTCACATTCATTTATACACTTTTCATATTAATCTTGGACCTGTAAAAGATGCAACCATATATATTTTCATTCCCCACATTTTTTACGTTTGCAATCAACAACAATGGTAGATCTATCGGAGCTTTAACGGTAAGATTCTTGGAGAGATCAATTGCTTTAGGAGGCGAAGAAAATTTGGAGAGAGCATATCTGATTAGATTTTTGTTTTTGTAAGGAAGAAGGTAATTGACATGGGAAGAACTCATATTTTCAGGTTTGCTGAAATCTAAATTCAGATTTTCAGGTTTGTTGAAATCTGATTTCAGATTTCAGATTTATTGAAATTTCGATTTCAGATTTCTTGTGGGATTAACAGGCGAGAAAAGGTTTTGAAATAGGAGGGAGCTCGCTAGTTGCAGGTTTACACTTAAAGAAAATGAAGTCATAAATCACAGATTTCAGAAATCCATTCAGAAAATCAAATCATGTTTCTATTTTGGTTTTGCCTTAAATCCCAGATTTCATAAATCCACTAAGAAAATCAAATCATGTTTCTATTTTGGTTTTGCCTTAAATCCCAGATTTCAGAAATGAAAAAAAAAAAAATTGTATCCGCAAGCGAATTTACGGAATTTACACAACTGAAGCGAGAGAAGCAAGATTATAGGAGATTGACGGGAGGATGGAAGGAAAACTAAGAGAGAGTGGGGTCTCATTCCTTCGGATCGAGGGAAATCGGAAGAGGACAAGAGAGCGGGAGTTCGAATCTTATCGCTTACGATTGAGGGAGTGGAGGAAGCCTGCGATTTTCTAGAGAAAAAGGAGGAATAAGTGGAAGAGGAAAAACTTGCCTTTACGATTTTCTGGAGAAGGGAGAAATAAGATAAATCGAAAATGGGAGGGATCGGTTTTAAGAGCGGGATTGGTTTAGAAGAGTGCTTGCGCGGGAGGAATGGTTGTCGTGAAGGAGGAGGTCGAACCGACCGAAGGAGAGATTAGGGCTTGATTTGAGTTATTAAGATTAAATAGGAAATTTAAATTAATTTTTTAAGCATTTGATTAAGTTTGATATGAACTTTATGCTGATACAATTAGGTAATCATATATATATATATTATATTAATATATATATATATTTATAATTTGGTTAAGTCGGCGTCATGAGTGATTTGAGTTGAAATGCGCGGCTTTCGACCACGATTTTCAAAATTGCGAATTGAGTGCGAGCGATCTTGATAGATTTATATTTAAAAGCTAATCTATCAATTTACAATTGCGTTTGGTTTGCGTCGTAGTTTCTTTTCCGATATTCGCGTGCATTGATACGATCTCTTGACGGTTGATGTTATTGCAATATTTATTTTTTGATCAATTTCGATGTTCTGAACGTGTCAACAAAGTCCGTTTATCGACCACAGGTCATTTCGACCATTTTCAGTGACGTCCAGTACATTTCAATATCAATTTACATAATGTCACTTTCGATCACTTTCGGCACGTAAACTTCGTCTAATTTAGCGTGGGCGTATCATATGGTAATTTTGACGTTTCAAAAGCGGCGGCCGTCGGTTCCGTGAACAGTCGTTGACATATCGCGGCTTCACTCGATATATGCATCAACATTGAAACGACTTGGTCAGTTGATCTTTATATTATACAATATTTATGTTCTTATTAGTTTTGATATTCTGAATGTGAAGGCGAAGTCCATTCATCAATCGGAGGTCATTTTGACTATTTTCGGTGACGTCTAGTGCATTTTGAGTCTCGATTTGCGCACTGTCGCTTCCGTGAATTTGACTTGTGGCTTGACTCGAATGATGACATATATATGGAGTCAATAAATGCAACAAATGTGATTGCGCGTAGCGATTCATTTATGGTTGACCCTTTGGATAACTTAGATCATTTCAGCTTCCATTGCAATAGCTTACAAAGCTTTGATAAGATTTGTCATTAGTATGATGCCTTATTTATGATATGCTAAATGACGGACTTGATCGATTTGTCAAAATTGACTTGTTAGATAGGTAAGAGTTCTTACACTACCTACTCTCTGTTTCGGTGGATTTGTTGAAGATCTCTTTCTTTTATGTTCTTGCAGATTTGAGTTTCTTCCAATCCTAGCTTCGTGCTTGGTTAGGTTTGCTGGAGAAATTAGCTTATTTGTTTTAATGAAGGATTCCGTTGGGGAATTGGTTTATCTGTGCTTGGTTGAATTTGAAATTCCTTATGTTCTAGCTTTAAGCTTGACGGACTTGATGAAGGACTAACCGATTTGTCCATTTGACTTATCGGGGAAGTGTATGCATATGAACCACGTGTTTGATGCTTTGGATTTATTAAAGTGCATTATAGATGACCTAGCCTTAGCATAGGGTCGGTGTTGAGTTATCACTAGCAATGTGTACTTTAATTGACTAAATAATTGTAAAATTCATTTAGTTGATCATCGCTTTGTATGAACTATGAAATTTCTTCCTCGTCCGTACTTTCGCTTTGTGAACTTGATGAGGAGATTGGCTTTAATTTGTGCTTTGAGCTTCATTAGATCATTTGAGAATAAATTGAAATATCACCATGCGAGCAATATATAGATTGATTTGAGGCGGCCCTGAATTGAGAGTTTTCCAGATTTCCTTGATTATCGATCAAGTAGAAAGATCTCTTGGATTACGGTTGCTAATCACTAAAAAGCTAGATTTGAGATTGAACAATATCATCATTAGGCCCGGCGAACAAAGGCTCTTTCACTGTGGCCTTTTCTTACGGCTTGTTGAGTGAGGAGAGCATTAGCAACTTGGCCATATTTGGGCTTATTGTGTTTGACCTTTAGAACCTACTCAAGTCTTCGACTTAAGGTGTAGTGGGTTGGTGGTTTTGAGGAGAGCATCAACAACTCGATCATTTATGGGATTGTTGAGTTTGACTTTTAGAAACCATTCGTGTCATAGACTTCAGGATGTAGAGGTTGATGTTTTAGGGAGTTCCAACTCAGTTGATTAAAGCTTCCAAAATCGAGTTCTTGAATCTCCAGAATTTGACAAATCGGGAGATAAATTTTTTTGATTTAGGCTATCTTTTCTTGCATAACAATAGATTATTTTTGTTCCTGTAAGAATCTGCATATTAATAATAACAATTATGGATATATTCAAAGATTTTGGCGTAAAGCCGATGTCAACCTAAATTAGAATATATTCGAGGATTTTATCTTATAGCACGATGTCAACTCAAATAAACTTGACATAAACTAAAAAAATATCTCTTGTCTTACAGGGGGAGTTCAAAAGCACATTTAGAAGAATTTTCAAGATGAAAATATGCAAATATATTAATATTTGAATTGATATGCTCTTAAGAGAGTTTTAACATACAACATTGATTTCATCTATATATAGAAATCTAAAATGCCCCCAATATAATAGGGGAATTTTCACAAAAAAGTTTTTTCATCAAGAATGAGTATATTTATTTAAGGATCTCGGCATGAAGCACAATGTTGACCTAAATAAATATACTTTAAAAAATGTCCCATGTCTTGCCAGGGGATTTATATTATACTTCTAGAATGTAGTCGTCATGTATAATATTTTTTCAAATATCGATCATTAATTGATGACATTGGTCTTTTACCCTTTAAGTCAATGAGTTAGTATGCCCCTCTTTGATACACTTTTTTAATGACAAAAGGGTCATCCCAATTAGGCTCAAATTTTCCACTGAATTTTTGGTTATGAATAATTAGTCTTCTCAGCACCGGGACCAATTCTCCTTTTTGGAATATTAGCGTATGGTCAAAAAACATCTTTGCTCAGTAAATTTCTAGATTTTGATGAGCTTGCACTCTAATTTCATCAAGCGCGTCGAATTTCTCCATCCTTAGACAAGCATTTTGATCTTCAGTTAGATTGTATTGGATGGATACTCGAAGTAATGGCAACTCAACTTCGAGCAGAAGAACTGCTTTAGTTCCAAATACTAATGAATAAGGAGTGGCTTTAGTCGACATCTTGTAGGTGGTTCGATACGCCCATAGTGCCTCTATCAGTTTAGTATGTCATTTGCTCTTATTTTTAGGTGATTACAACTTCGAGCATTTGTTTTCCCCCTCTTTTATTCAAATTTTCTCACATTCATTTTCTCCTTGGCGATTTTGCAGGGGAGCGGCTGAGTGTTGGCAGTGCGCTTGAGCGCAAGCTTGTCGCACCACAACTAATTTTATCTCGTTGCACCCGTTGAGCACGTGTCTTCAAACCTACAAAGAAATACAATCATATATATTTCCACATTCCGATCACACGTTCTAACGCATTTTTAGTGTCTTTGCATACTCAAGAAGCGGGGTTAGGTGTATGCAATTGGGAATGTAAGGCAATGAATGTGACACAATCGAAAAGAAGAATTAGATACGTTAATCGCGATGTTCTTCCCCGATTCTGGCAAATGAAGGTTAAAGTGAGGAGTCTACCAAAATCGAAAAGAATTCCTCTTGATGAAGTTCTTCCCCCAATTGTGGCGAGGAGAAAATTGGACGGCTAAAGCGAGGAATCTGACCTTAGAAAATCGAAGAGAATTCACTGTTGACGATGTTCTTCCTCGGTTTGCGGTGAAGCAAAATTGACCGCTAAAGCGAGAATCTGGCGCCGAAAAATTGAAGAATTTGCACTGATAACAATGTTCTTCCCGGTTTCCAAAGAGAAAGTGGACGGCTAAAAGAGAGGAATCGATCGAATCGAAAGAAGAATTCGCCTCTTGGCGGCGTTCTTCCCCATTTTGCTGAAGCTGGAAGGGTTCTTGAGGCAGCTTGCTAGTCGTGGGAAGGTGGGTTGGGAGCGTGGAATCTGTGGGTTGGGTTTGAAGGAGACGGGCGGCGAACCATGGAATCTGGCGTCAGTCAGTTTGAAAAGGATGGGCGTGGCCGGGATGGACGATGTGCTGACGGCTGGCCAGGTTATCCGCAGAGGCTAAATAAAGGGAGATCAACCATGCTCTCTTAGTCATACACAAGGAGGAAGCTTCAGAGAATTATAGAAAGATGGGGAAAAACTTGGAGCACTTTAGAAGGTTCCACCATATTCGAGCTTTGGAGGTGGAATGCTTCAAGAGGACTCTAGAATGGTATGGAATACTCTAGAACCCTTGTATTAATACTCTAAAACCCATATATGATAGAGTGGCATGGAAAGATCTAGAAACGTACATATTAATGTATTTTAGAATACTCTTTTCTAGATTATTCTTGGGGATAGGGGAGGGCTATAAATAGGGGACCTCACCCCTCATTTCATTTGACCAAGGAATCAAAGGATCCCAAGTATTCTTGTATTGTAAAGTTCCTTTACATGAAGTGCTTTCCAATCTTTCTAACCTCTCCTCTAAAAGAAATTTGAGTGTTCTAGTCTGTGTTGTGAAAGTTAGGGGCGACTTAGCATCGAGGAAAGAGTGCTGGGCATACGGTGACTTAGGAAAAGTTTCTCTGTGACAGTTGGTATCAGAGCCAAGGTTGTAGGCATGGAAAAGGCTGGCAAGGAACAAGTTGTTGGATCGGAGACCACAAATGTGGAGTCATCTCAACATGTTTGAGGTCGTGAGGAGCAACGGGATCCCACCGCATCCAAGCCACGTGGGAAGTCCAAGGAGGTAATCTCGGTGAGGCATGCCTCGGGTGGAGGAGGCAATGGGGGATGGAAGGAGGTGAATGGCCTCGAGGAGGAGGACACCACCATCCGCATCGAGACCATTAGCTCTAGGAATCCCTCCTTGATCAGATGGCGAAAATGCGGGAGGATCTAATGGGGGAGCTCCGTGGGATGCAGCGATCTCATGAAGAGGAGATGACTAGTCTACGTGCAGGCATGGAGGAGATGCGGGGGGACATTGCTCTGCGAGGGAGCACAGCGGATCCAAACCATGCCGTTGAAGCAGAGGATCAAGTGCCAAAACCAAAAGCTTGGGAGTACATGCAAAGGAGGTGGACAACTTCCTATGGGGGGCTAGAGAGTACTTTGGAGCCATGGGCATCAGTGATGAAGGCTCAAGTCCAATTTGTTGCTCTTTATCTCTCGGCTGCGATCTTTGTGGTGGAGGAGGAGGCATGGAGATATGGAAAAAGGTATGTGCACCATATCAACCTTTGATGACTTCAAGAAGGAACTAAGGAGGCAGTTCTATCCTGAGAATGCGGAGGAGGAGGCTAGAGCCAAATTAAGGAGGCTCAAACAGGAAGGGTCGATCCAAGAATATGTCAAAGACTTCACCAGTTTAGTCCTTGAAATCCTCGATATGTCTGACAAAGACTCTCTCTTCTACTTCATGGACGGACTTCAATCATGGGCAAAGATCGAACTTAAGAGGCGTGGAGTGCAAGATCTTGCGACTGCCATTGCCGTTGTCGAAAGCTTGATCGACTACACTAAAGAGTCCACAAAGCCAAAGGAGAGGAGGAGTGCTTATGGAAACGGTGGGGGAGATGAAAGACAACAGAGGGAGGAGTCTCCCCAAGAATCGACCCCGACCCGGGGAAAATACAAGGGAAGGCAGAAGGAAGGAAAGAGCCAACCACATAATAACTGCTTCCTTTATGGTGGGCCTCATTGGGCAAGAGAGTGTCCTCAGAAGAATGCCTTGAACTCCCTCTTAGCAAGTCATCATGAGGCAGCGGAAGCCAAGGGGAATGATGTGGTGGCACAAGTGGGATCCATGCAGCTCCTGAATGGGATTCAGGCTGCGCCAAAGCATCAAGCCAAGGGGCTGCTCTTCGTGGAGATGGTTATTGCGCCTGTATGGTTGACACGGGCTTCTCATAATTTCATCTCTAGAAGAAGCAAAGGCGACTAAGACTACGGTTGGAGGGGGAGGCTCCATCAAGATAGTCAACTCAGAGGCAATGCCAATACACGACATTGCATGAAGGGTTAAGACCAACGTGGGGGCTTGGTCAGGAATGGTGAACTTCTCTGTCATCCCTATGGATGACTATAGGGTTGTTCTTGGATTGGATTTCCTGGATCAGGCAAAGGAAATCTTGATGCCATTTGCCAACATCATGTGCATCACGGAGGGCAATCAAACTTGCACGGTGCCAGTGATAAGAGCCTCCAAGTCAGATGCAAGGATGCTCACGGCCATCTAATTCAAGGAGGGAAGTGACTTGGCCATTCTTCATGATACGGAAGATGAAGAACTAAGGCCACAAGAAGGCATGCCAAGGGAGGCAGCAATGGAACTTGAAGAGTTCAAGGACATCTCCTCGGCAGAGTTGTCAAAAGAACTCTCACCCGAATGGGAGATAGCAGGGGGCACTACAAACAGGGTGGGTAGAAGATGCGGATCAGAAAGGAGACACCTAACAAAATCCAAGCGAGCTCTTATACTAGCAAGTACTCCTTTTGACAAGGAAGCGGAGGAAATGGAGGTTGCGGGGAAGGGTGTCAAACCAGGAACTATCTCATCAAATGGAAAGGGTTGCTGGTGAGGCCAATTGAAGATGAAGACACTCAGGTGGCAATTAGATAGAGCGATGAGGGCATCAGCGGGTTTAGGTGGGGAGAATGTCACGGAGCTAAATAAAGGGAGATCATGCTCTCTTAGCCATACACAAGGAGGAAGCTTCTAGAGAATTATAGAAAGATGGGAAAACTTGGAGCTCTAGAAGGTTCCACCATATTCCAGCTTTGGAGGTGGAATGCTTCAAGAGGACTCTAGAATGGTATGAAATACTCTAGAATCCTTGCATATGCTAGAGTGTTATGGAAAGATTTAGAACTATGTACATATTAATGTATTCTAGAATATTCTTTTCTAGATTATTCTTAGGGATAGGAGGAGGGCTATAAATAGGGGACCTCACCCCTCATTTGTAATCAACCAAGGAATCAAAGGATCCCAAGTATTCTTGTATTGTAAAGTTCCTTTACATAGTGAAGTGCTTTCCCAATCTTTCTAACCTCTCCTCTCTAAAAGAGATTTGAGTGTTCTAGTCTTGTGTTGCGAAAGTTAGGCTGACTTAGCATCGAGGAAAGAGTGCTAAGGCCGCACGGGTGACTTGGGAAAAGTTTCTCCGTGACAGCGTGCTTACGACGGGTCGTGACGTGTGAAGCGGTTTTGCACGGACGGTGAGATGGGACCTTGAGCAGTGGATCGTCTGGATGGCCGAAGCGAGAAGGCTGCGCGTGGAAGATTTCTGGCCACAGCATCTTGATTCTGATGGCGGAAGTGTGAACATGGCGATAAACCACAGGGCGTCAAAGCAGTTGAGATCGTCTGAATGCGAGGCATGGAGAAGCGGGCTGGCGTGGAAGCGATTCTCAGCGGAGCCAGAGATCTGTGATTAATGGAGGCAGTGGAGAGTCAAGCTTGCGTACGATTCTCATGGAGGGTTAGAATGAAGCAATGATCATTTTGGTGGCGGGTTTGAACCACCGGCGGGTCGCCAATTCTGGATTGACAGAGATGCGCAGTTTATGGGAATCTGTGCGGAATTGCATTCGGCGTGCTAGAAGTGAACAGGAAGGAGATTGAGAGAGCCAATTCAGAAAAGAAAAACTTTACCTTAATGTGAGAACTTTGAGAGAGGAGAGTGGGGAGGAAAATGAGGAGAGAATGGGGAGAGTGGGGTAGTTTTAATCTTTTTTTAATTAGATAAACTAAAAATTGAGGGGGGACTATTGAGCATGGGGTAATTTAAAATTTTTTTAATAAATTTTAAATTTATTAACATTTTAATGTGGATTTCCTAGCATGCGTAGTCAATATATATATATATATATATATATATATATATATATATATATATATATATATATATATATATATATATATATATATCAATGTAAAATAATTCCATTGTTAAAACAATGGCGCTCAGTTTGTGATCGGATCTGGTTCAAATCAACGTCAAATTAAGTCCATTTCAGCTCAAAAATGCGTGTCGTCACTTTCAACCGCTCGATTTTCACGAAGACTCGTATGTATTGAGTGCGAACAGTCTTCTTAATATATTTTGACATTTTGAAGCCAATGGAGTAATCAGTTTCACGAACGGAGGTCATTTGATCATCGTAGGTGCCTCCTGACCTCGATATGCGTGCAGGCGCGTTGATGACTCGAGCGCTTGATCAGTTGATTATCAAATCATGCAACATTTATATCCTAACCAATTTTGATATTCTGAACACGATGGCAAAGTTCGTTCGTTGATTGGAGGTCATTTGAGTTGATTTCAGTGAATTATGTGCACTTCAGCCTCGATTTGTGCGCTATCACTTCAAATCATTCGACATTTGCACAGACTTGTCTGAATTAAGAGTGAATAGTCTCATTTGATAGTTTTTGATATTTTTTAGCTAACGGCGTGATCCATTTCATGAGCGGAGGTTGTTTGGTTATCGTCGTAGCTTCTCGACTCTGATATACGTGTCAACACTTTGATAGCTCGAGCGCTTAATCAATTGCTCGTTAGATTTTAAAATATTTATATTCTGATCAATTTCGATGTTCTGAACACAACGACAAAGTCCGTTCATCGATTGGAGGTTGTTTCGACCACTTTTGGTGACATCGGTGCATTTGTGCCCCGTTGTTGCAATCGCATCGTTTTCGATGTCGTTTGGTTCAAGTCGGGGTCGAATTGGGTCAATTTGACTCAAAATGGCGTCACTTCCAACTCGATTTTGACTCATATGTATTGAGTGCGAGCATCTGATATATATTTTGACATTTTGAACAATGGAATCGGTTTGAGATCATTTGATCATCGTAGTGCCTCCCCGATATGTGTGCGGTAGCGTTAACGACTCAGCGGATCTTGATCATAAAATCATGCAACATTTATATCCTAACCAATTTCGATGTTCTGAATGCGATGGCAAAGTTCGTTCGTCGATTGAAGGTCATTTGAGTTGATTTCAGTGACGTCATGTGCACTTCAGCCTCGATTTGTGCGCTATCACTTCAAATCATTCGACATTTTTTATACTTTGAATTAAGAGTGAATAGTCTCATTTGATAGTTTTTGATATTTTTTAGCTAACGACGTGATCCATTTCATGAGCGGAGGTCGTTTGGTTATCGTCGAGCGACTCGATATACATGTCGGCACTTTGATAGCTCGAGCGCTTAATCAATTGCTTGTTAGATTTTGAAATATTTATATTCTGATCAATTTCGATGTTTTGAATGCAACGACAAAGTCCGTTCATCGATTGGAGGTTGTTTCGACCATTTTTGGTGACATCCAGTGCATTTTGTGCCTCGATTTGCACTATCGCTTCCGATGTCCGTCGAATTAAACTTATGGGCTTGACTCGACTTATGGCATGTATGTGGAGGTCAATAAATGCCCCCAACAAATATGATTCGTGCATGGAGCGAGTCACATTTGTTGAAAACGATGACCCTTTGGTGACCCACGAACTTGGATCATTCGACTTCAATTGATAGCTACGGAGCTTTGATAGATTTGTCATTAGTATAAGAGTTCTTGAACTATCTACCATTCAAGCTTCAATGGCTTTGCTGAAGATCTCTTTCTTTTATGTCATTGTAGATTTGTGCCTCCTCCGATCCTAGCTTCATGCTTGATTGGGTTTGATGGAGGAATTGGTCTGTTTATTTTGATGAAGAACTCCGCTAGGGAATTGGTTTATTCGTGCTTGATTTGAAATTCCTTCTATCCTAGCTTTGAGCTTGAAGAACTTGATGAAGGACTGACCTGATTTGTCCTTATTGACTTGTCAGGAAGTGTATGTACTCCATGGACACTGTGCTTGCTGCTTTGACGAATTCATTGAAGGGTACATACAGATGACCCAGCCTTCCGGCTTATATAGGGTCAATATTGAGTTATTAGTCTAACAACATGTGCTTTAACAGACTGAATAATCACGAAATTCTTTTAGTTCAGTCGTTGGCTTTATTTGAACTATGGAATTGCTTCCTCGGTCTTGTGTTTTCTGCTTTGACGGACTTGATGAGGAGATATGTTTTGATCTGTGTTTTGAGCTTGATCAGATCATTTGAGAATAGATTGAAATATCACCTTACAAGTAATATATAGATTGATTTGAGGTAGCCCTGAATTGAGCATTTCCTTAGATTGCCTTGATCTATCGATCAAGTAGAGAGATCTCTTGGATCCTGGTTGCTTGTAATCACTAAGCTAGATATGGTTTGAGATCGAACAACTATTATCATTGGACTGGCGAGCGGAAGCTCTTTCACTACGGCCTTTCTTACGGCTTGTTGAGTCGAGAGCCGAACTCGACCATATTTAGGCTTATTGAGTTCGACCTTTAGCCTACTAGTCTTCGACTTAAGGCGTAGTGGGTTGGTGATTTTGTCATCGACCGACCTAACGCTTTTTCAGTGGCCTTTTCTCGCGCTTGTTGAGTGAGGAGAGCGTCAAGAACTCGATCATTTGTGCTTTGTTGACCGACCTTTAGAACCCATCTATGTCCTAGACTTCAGGATGTAGAGGTTGATGTTTCTCCAACTTAGTTGATTGAAGCTTCCGAAATCAGGAGTTCTTCTGACTTGATATCTAAAATTTGGCAAATCGGGGAGATAAATTTATTGACATTTAGCATTGTCTTTTCATGTGTAGAAATAGATTTTTTTTTTGTTTCTACAAGGATATGTAACTTAACAATGATAACTATAGATATATTCAGAAATTTCAGCATAACACTCGATGTCAACCTGAATCAGAATATATTTGAGGATCTCGTCTTATGGCACGATGTCAACTCAAATAAACTTAATATAAACTAAAAAAATGCCCCTATCTTGCATGGGAAATTCTAAAGTATATTTAGGTGAATTTTCAAGATGAAAATATACAAATACATCAATATTTGAATTGGTGTACTCTAAAGAGGATTTTAACACACAACATTGATTTCATCTGCATAAAAAAAATTATCTAAAAATGCCCCCTATGCAACAGGGGAATTTTCAAGAAAAATCTTTTTTCATATGAGTGAGTATATTTATTTAGGGATCTCGACATGAAGCACGATATCGACCTAAATATATATACTAAAAAAATGCCTCCTGTCTTGCACGAGGATTTCTATTATATCTCGAGAATGTGATCGTCATGTATAGTACTTTTTCAAGTATTGACCATTAATTGGCGGCATTGGTCTTTCACCTTTTAGGTCAATGAGTTGATATGCCCCTTATTGGTATACTTTTTCAATGACAAAAGGGCCTTCCCAGTTAGGCTTAAATTTTCCACCAAATTTTCGATTGAGGATAATTGGTCTTCCCAGCACTATGACCAATTCTCTTTTTGGAATGTTCGAGGCCACGCCGTATGGTCAAAAGCCCTGGACATCTTTGCTCGATAGACTTCCAGATTTTGATGAACTTGCAATCTAACTTCATCTTGCGCATCGAGTTTCTCCTTTCTCAGACGAGTTTAGTAAATCACGAATTTCGTGAATCCTGTCAATCTCATAAATCTCAGATTTAGTAAATCCCATTGGAAGGTGGATTTATGGGATTTACATAAACTGAAGTACGTGAAAGAATAGCAGGGCAGCGACGAAAGAAGGAAAATGCCTAAGATATTAATCTTATAATATAATTTAATAGTTAATTTATTTTAATTAATAATTAGTATTAATATATATTACTTTAAATTAATATTAATATTAATACTAATAATTGATTAATTAATATATATTTAAGTTAATTTTAATTGAGTACAACTAATAATTCATTGATATATCATTAAAATTTAATTATAATTTATTAAAACTAATTTAAGTTTTATAGTTAATTGATTTGAACTAATATAATAATTAATATTATTTTTTATTATAGTTTAAGTTAATTTTAACTATTTTAATTTAATAATATTAATGATTAATTGATATGTTATTAGAAATTAAGTATTATTGATGAGTGAGGATTTAATATAAGTTTAGTATCATGGATATAATTATTATTTTAATATATCTAAATTAAAATGTAATATGATAAAGTATTATTCTCATATTTTTTATATATATATATATATATATATATATATATATATATATATATATATATATATATATATATATATATATATATATATATATTTAAAAAATCTTAATAGACTTAAATTCTCAAATAATTTATCAAATATCTCTCTAGCAAACAATTTTCAGAATTTAACAACTCAAAATTTACTAAATTCATATGTATTAAATTTATTAAATTCTATTTAAAATAAATCTAGTTATCAAACACCCCCTTAGTATTTCACCCTCTTAACTAGTGATATCATAACCAATAATTCAATTAGATCAAATATTTCATTCAACTTATTTCTCTTATGAGTCTCAGTGGAATCTATCACGATCAAGCATATGATGAAAATAGTGCCCCTCATAGATTAGCTTAAACTTTTGAATTGATGAGTATTCATCGAGTACATAAAAATTAAGCTAATCTATGAGCGCTAGGGTTTCCGGTGCGCCTCGATGCCGACGGTTGGTTCCCTCCTTTTTCCTCGCTCAAGTTTGCATCTTCTTTCATACCTTGGTGCTTCTTTCTCCTCCTTTTGGTCTCGCCGAGGTGGGACTCTCCCCTTCCTAAGCTTCTCCCCCACCCGACTTTTTTTCTTTTTACACCTCCACTGCACTTCCCCACATTACCTCTTCCCTCTTCCACTTCCATCCTTGGCCATGGCCCTGGGTAATCCCCTTTCTGAGAAACCCTCCTACCCCTTCCTCCTATAACTGGAAGGATCTACTATTTTCTCCCAAGGATCAGAATAAATCCCTTAACCTAAACTATATCACATGTGACTCCGAAGAGGTTAACTTTTATGAGGAGGAAATTTTAGACGGCCAAAAGGAATGGCTTATCTCTAACGCTTATCATGGTCCCTTCTACGCTCCATGTCACGGTTAAGAAGAAATGGAATTTCAAAGGGAGTCTCGAACTTCTCACACTCGATGACGATTTCTTTCTCTTCAAATTCTCTTGTAAAGAAGACTGGGATCTGGTCTGAGACAATGACCCTTATTTCTTAAATGGGAGACCATTTATTTTCCAAAAGTGGTCCCGAACTTTCTCATCCAAAATTTCACGAAATTCCTCTGGATCAAATTGCCAAACTTCCCCTTGTTCTGTTGGAACAAATCAGGGTTCTTGAAGGTGGCTAGTCTGATTGGGATCCCTCTTGCAGTCGACTCTCTCATGTACAAATCGAGAGTCACCTTCACATGAGTCTGCGTTCAGGTTAACCCTTCCTCCCTCTCCCTGATGTTATTTTCATCAACATGAACTGCTTCAAATTTAGATAAGAAATCATCAACGATTGGAAGCCTAAGCCTTGTGCACAATATAACTCTTGCTTATGATAACTCTACTTGTCCTCTAAACTCTAAGCAACCCCCATCCACAGAACATAGAAGTCACCCTGAACCCCAACTCCACATCCTGCCCATCCCTTCCTAGCTTCCAACCCTCCCAATCTTCTCTCCTAGTGCATGTGTTGGTCCAACAATTATATCATCGGGATAATAAGAGACGAACCAGCCCAATCCCCTCAACTTCAAGAGGACAACAATGAGCAAGTAGCTCAAGACAATATGATGATTTCTGACCACCACCTATCTCTTATTCTTACAATATAATCACTCGATTTGCAGTCATCTCTTCGAATGAGCTTCTTGCTCAAAAGATTCAGGATTCCTTTCTTGGCAAATCCTCGAATCCTGACAAAAACAAGTCTGACTCCGAGAAATCTAAATATCCTTCACAAGAGAATTAGTTCCACAAGGCATCCAGCAAAAAAAACATGAAGGGTATGAAACCCTCAACCTCCCACACCTCCTCATGCGATTCCCAATAATTGGAACATGAAATGTTCATGGCCTTATGGCCGGAAATAAAATCAATGATTACTTAGGGATTATCATCTGGATATCCTTTGTCTAATTGATACCAAGCATAATTCTGATTCTACGGACTTAAGTCCCTTCTCTCATAAGCTCAATCTTTTCCCTAATGATGGAAGCATTTCTAATTTCGACTGCCATCCCGGAGGCCAAATTTGGATCAAGGGGAATGTGGTATCTATTTCCTTCACACATATCTCTAGTGTTCCTCAGCTTATTCATGGCAAATTTATGATTGATAGCTCCTACTCCTTCTTCATGCATTTATGTCTTCAATGATGCTTTCGATAGACTGGCTTTATGGAATTCATTAAGGGATATCTCCTCCTCCATGGAGGCCCCTTGGATCATATTGAGGGATTTCAATTGTGTCTTAAACAATAAAGAGAAAAGTGGTGGATCTATCTTACCTCCTAGTATTGATTTCCGTGACTGCATTCATGATTGTGAGCTTATTGATCTTCCTAATACTGGGTTGTTCTTTACTTGGTCTAACCGCACAAGGAAACCTTCAGTCCAAAATTGATAAGGTGCTATGCAACTTGAAGTGGATGGACTGTTTCCCATCTTCTTATTGAAGAATCACGACTCCTCTCTCTTCTGATCACTCTTCTATCATCTCTTTCTTGCATCATGATTCTCATGAGGCTCCTAGATTTATGTTCCATAACTACTGGACCACTTATTCCTCCTTCTCGATTGAAATCAATAAAGCGTGAAAAATCTTATTTTCGGAGGATCCATTATATGTCTTCTCTAGAAAACTTAACTTCAAAAGAGATACTATCAAAAGTCTTCATTGGGACTCCACCTCCTTTTAGGCTCTTCTTAAGTCACTCAAAAATGATCAAGAGAATGCTCTTCTATCCCTTGAGAGAGATCCTCACAACCCCCTCCTCATCAGAAATGACTTGGACATTAAGGGGATATAAAAAAAATTAGCCCACAAAGAAGCTCTCTAGACTAAGTAGAGAGCCAAAGCCTCTATTAAAGAACTCATATGATGATTTTAAATTCCTATATTCCACCATTAAGGAAAGAAAGAACACAAATTTAATTTGAGAATTACACACCAGCCATGGAATGATATGTAACCCTCTGATATTACTACTGAAATTTGGACATTAAGAGAGAGATCCTTGAGAGAGATCCTCACAACCCCCTCCTTATCAGAAACGACTTGGACATTAAGGGGAGATATAAAAAAATTAGCCCACAAAGAAGCTCTCTGGGCTAAGTAGAGAGCCAAAGCCCATTGGCTAAAGAACTCAGATGATGATCTTAAATTCCTATATTCCACCATTAAGGAAAGAAAGAACATAAATTTAATTAGAGAATTACACACCAGCCATGGAATGATATGTAACCCTTCTTATATTACTATTGAAATTTGCAAGTTTTATTCAGATTTCTTTAACATGGGCTCTAATAGGGTCCTCAGCATACATGAGGTTCCCAGTGGCAACACCCTCTCCTTGGAAGCAGGACCTTGCTCTAGATGTTAGCTCTCAAGAAATTCACTCGCCTCCTTGAGATAAATGAAAACAAATCCCTAGCCCATGGCTTTAATTCCAAATTCTACATGCATTGTTAGATATTATTATAAATAAATTTTTTTAAAGCACACTACTTCAAAAGCAAAGCAAACTCTAATATGTTTATGCACATGATACTCATCCCTAAGATAAAAGCACTCTAGCTCCTGGGATTTCAAGCCAATTTCTCTCGCAATACTTTTTCTATAAAGTTTTTGTTAAGTGTAGGCAAATAAACTCAAAAAAGGTTATTCCTTCCATCATTCAACAAGCTTAATCTGCATTCATTATGAATAAAGATATATCTGACAACATTGCCCTTGCTCACAAAATATGTTGGGATTTTTCTAAAGGTCAAGAATATTTCCTGGCAAAATTCGATTTAAGAAAGGCATTTGACACCATCAATAGAGAGTCTATTATCATTTCTAAAAATGATTCTCGTTAAACTTCATTGGTGGATCAAAGCCTATATCTCGATATCCCTTTCTCCATTGTGCTTAATGGTGAAATTAAGCTTCTTTGGCTCATCAAACGATCTTAGGCAAGGATGTCCCCTCTCTCCTTTCTTCTTCACCCTTGCTATGAACACTTTTTCTTGCTTGTTGGATAAAGAATAGAGCCTCAGACTCTATTTTACCCCTTTTACGGGTAACATTCATATATCACACCTCCTTTTTGCGGATGACCTCCTTCCAGTTGGGAAAGCTGATGTCTATACAACTATTACACTTAAAGATTGTCTTGTGAGACTTGAACAAGGTATGGGGTTAAGTGTTAATGCTGAGAAGTCTACTATCATTTTTGCCAAGGTCTCTAACACTAATGAGCTATTTTATAATATACTTAATGTCAAGCAAGGGAGCTTCCCCCTCAAATACCTGAGGCTCCCCCTTGCTATGGGTTTGCTCAAATCTTACCATTTCAATGTCGAGGATTTCCCAAATGAGCCCAAGAAGCGGAACTCTGAGTTCTATTGTTCCATAGCTCAGTTTAGCTTTTAATGGCTTGCAATTTCTTCTCATCTCACTTTCAATCAGTCACCACCTCTTCTAAGAGGTGGAGATTTCCTATTTCTATTAATTTGCCTCACCTCCACTTCCCCGACCACTCCCATCTTCTAATCCTTTTGTTTGCTGGAAATCTCAAACCCATCTAATAGCAAGAGAATGGTGAATGTTTATGTAAGGAGGAGAAAGAAAGTTTTGTTCTGTTATGCTAAGAGATGGCGAGGGCTTGGGGAGGTGGAACCTTCTCTCCAGCGATGAGATTTCTTCTCTCGAGGAGGTTCAGACTTAATGGAGTTCATCATAATTCTCATTGTATTAGAACTTAGAAAGTATTTTATGCATTAAGCTAGATGCATAAATTCCATCTATATGACATAATTTTTACTATACAATAAGCCACAAAAACTACTAGAAATAAAGTCTCAAAGATTTAACAACTGTGCTAAAAAAAAAGAGTGTGTTGGTCAATTATTAGAATAGGGATATTTAAAAATTAACTATTTAAAATATATGCATTTATAATTTAATCATTAATATTATTATTTTTAATTATAATATATATATATATAAGATCAAATTTTTAAGAGTTTTATAATAATGAAAATATGGGTTGAGTTTTTATTATAAATTTGAATATTTGAATGTCAATTTAAAATTTTGATGTTAAAAATGATTAATTTATAAATATATAAGAATAGAGTATTAGTATACGTAAAATCTCTTAAAAAAAATAGAGATAATAGATTTCTTTACTTAAAAAGATGGATAAGGTATAAGCTAACCTATGAAAATGTGACCACACTCTCTTATTTATATAACAACTTATCATACAGCCTAATTAAGAAATATTCTATAAATTTAAGATTTGATGAATATTTGAAAACTCATATTTAAAATCAAATCTCTACTCTTAATAATATTTCATAAATCCCTCTTCAAAGTCCCTCACAAATTCAGCATCACGTCGAAGATCATTGTGTCTTTCTTCGAAGCATCGATAGTATCATCATCATCATCATCATGCAAAATTATCGTCTCGTCGTGACGATTCGCCTTCTCTTCCTCGAACGAAAGCTCATTCCTTTTGCGAGGGAATGCGCCTACGAGAGCATTTTTGTCGTGAAGAAGCTTGAAGATTATGAATCTCGTCTTCACGCCGCTTTGCTCTTCACAGCCATGGATTTCGCCTTCAAGATAGCCATGAAGAGGGAGATTGCATGCTTGAAGAGGCCAGGAGAACGGTTCTTCATCTTCAGAACCATGGAGTTGGTAACAATATAATAATATTTCAAATAGATTGAAAGGTTTTGTTTCTGTAATGAAGTTAGCAGAGGCTTGAGGGAGTTATATGAAGGTAGAAGGGAAGAAGTGAGCACTAAGAAAAGAAGACAAGTGATAAAGTGAAAAGCTATAGTGGTGAGGGAGGAGCCAAAGAAAAGCAAGATGCGGAGAAAAGACGATGGAATCTGATATAGTGTTAATGCAAGAATAAAAAAAAAAGCTAGGTTAGAATGCTTAGAGTTTGCTTTAATTTTTATTGAGTGTGTTCTATAATTGACTCTATTCTTCATTTTTTTTAAAATCATATTTTTAAAAACACTTAAAAATATTTTTTCTGAATTTTTTGAGTGTTAAAAAAGAGTTATTATCATCAGTCATTATCATCATAGTTATCACAGGACATCATCATCAATGATCATCATTATGATTATTGACTCATCAATTATCTCTACTATCTCGTTGAAGATCATCATATAAATAAATAAATATTATTATTTTATTTTATTTTAAAATATAAATTAAATATAATAAAAAATAATCTCAAACATCTCCTTACTAAAGGAAAAATAATTAATTTTATCCATAAGTTTATAAATGATCAAGTAGGTAATTGGTTGATACTTTTTTATTAAGTTAAGCATTTGCTTTCTATCATGTAACTTTATTTTATTTATAATTATCTCTTTTCTATTTTTAAATAATATTTTATTATTTTTTCAAAAATTTATATGATCAAAATGAGCTTTTTCACAACCAAAGCTACTTAGAGTATTATGACAACAAGAAAGTTATTAATACTCTTTATATTTTTCAAAATAAAACTTTATTTTTATAATAATAATAATAATAATAGTTATGCGACTAATTTTATATATAATTGCTTCTTTTATTTTTATCTTATTCCAAAATCTTAATAACTAACTTTATTCCCTCCTTATCTGTGAGTATTGATCATAATTACCAATCAATAAAAAATATGTATAGTATAGGACTATATAATTATATCCTCAAAAATTAAAAAAATTAAAAAAAAAATCAAAAGAAGCCTATTGGTGAGCTTCCTAGAAGCACGCCAAAGGGAAAGAGGTTTGGATAGCATACATAAAAGAAAAAGGAATTTAGCTTTATAATTATATATAATTATTATATATATATATATATTGAGTGAAAATCTTGTAAAGTGGTGAAGAGCTTTTGAGCTTTAAGATTGTTACCACCACTCACATGCACTAATCAACTTGGACTAAATGGCATAATAAATAACATAAGGTACTTATAAAGTTGCTTAATAGGTGATATAGTAATCATGATTACTACTGAAAAAAAAATATATAAAGATCATTGGGCCATGGGTTCTCCATAATAATTATGTCCCATCTCTTTAGCCAATTTAGCTCTTAATACAAGATCATTTAAATCAGGTTTCTTTGTTATTTTGATAAATTAACTCTTGTGGATTTATCCCCCAAAGAACTGGACATGATAATTTTTTATCATCCGGCTCAAGCAAGAATCAAAAGAATCACAAAAATAGATCCATAGAACATAAATAGGTTCATAGAAGACCTATATTTTATACATATCTACATATATAATGTAGAATGACTCTATGTAAGAAAAGATTTATCATATTCTATTTCCCTGAGTTTCAATAATTCATTATTCATTGCAAATAATTCAGTTCTGGCAACAAGAAAATGCTCAATATCCAAGTCGGCTTACAAATTCTATCATGATCAAGTACTTTTTGGATTGTCTCATATCTTTTGGTTGATATTTATCCTCACAACATCTCAATTATATTACATTGTACAAATATATATATATATATATATATATATATATATATATATATATATATATATATATATATATATATATATATATATATATATATATATATATATATATATATATATATATATATATATATATATATATATATATATATAAGTTAGTGATAGTAGAAAAAATTAAATTAAATTATCAAAATCAATTAACCATTGTACCTATTTTTATCTACTAAAATGAATTTATTTTTGAATGATTTACAAGCATGAGAAAATAGAACTTATGGATAGAATAATTGTAGTGTGGATTTTTACTTTGTGGTTGGATGCCAGTCTTGAAGCACTAAGGAGTCCTATCAAATTGTACTATTTCAATCAAGTTATATCTCAAACTTTCTAGCCAAGCTTTAGAAGATATTTTGTTAATGAGGTCTCCTATTGGCCTTTTATAATCACAAGACACTTTTTTTTTCTTCTTTTGACACTAAAGGTTGCATTTGAAAATGTTTTTTCACTTAAAAAAGATTTAGCAGATATTTTGTTATTGAAGGCATACGAATTGTGCTTACTCCTAAATTATTTTGAGAGAATTTTTTGGCAAAAATTTTTTTATTTAAAAGATTTATTTTTTTGCATGCTTTCTTTCTCTGTAAAATTAAGATTTTGAAGGAGCATACTTTATTTTAATTTTAAGTTCTCTCAAACTCCTCCTAAGATTCTTGTCATTTTGTGTGATTGTTTTGTTTAAAGTTCTCTCTGTCTCTCTCTTTTTTTAAATCTATTTCTCCTCCTCCTTCAACAACAATAATGTATACTAGAGATTGGTTCAAAAGGAAGAGAAGAAAAAAATGACTAGCGAAGGGAAGGTCAGAATAAAAAAGTTTGATGATAAGGATTTCAGTATTGTCCTCAAGCTTGTACTGATCTGTTCTTCCTCTTCTACTCTGAGAGGAGTATCATCCAAAGTGTCGTATTCCACTGTGATCTTCTCCAAGGTTTCACCATTGCTCCCAACCTCAAATTTTATTTCAAAGCAGTAAGACTTGAGACTCAAGCCGATGAGCCCTCCTTCAATGGTGGTTTGCTTTATTACGTGGTTCTCTTTGTTGAGTACCTCAGTTTTGCCACAACGAAGCGGAATTCCTTCACAGCTGCAAGGAATTGGGGAACTTGTTGATGCTTACACAGCATAGATTGACGCTAATAGATTAAGTTGGAAGTTTTTATTTTATTTTTATTTTATTTTCCTATTTGACCATGGAAATTAAGCTGCGTTTAAATGTAAGAAATTTGAGTGAAAAGAAATGGGGAAAAGAAGAAATTGAATCAACTTGATTCAATGGCAGCAATTTATAATCAACAGAAAGAAAATATTGAGATTTCATTTCATCTTCTCTCCACTTAACCTTCAATCAAAACAAAGTCTTGATATCTCAATAAAAGTAAAGTTTCTAAGACAAATTTGTATATATTTTTACACAAATTTTCTACTTTTTTTTAAATGCAGGAGAAAAGGAGAAGATAAAGTGCGAAGCTTTGCTGAGATGGACAAAAAAGTGTAAAATAATATTATATTTATAGTGAATATCAGAATTTAGCTTATTACATTGGGACAATCCTTATTCTTCACCTTAAATTCTTTGGTTGATGCATGCCTAACCACCAATATAATGGGATAAATTTAAACCATCAGGGGTGTTTAGTTATAGATTTACTCAAGATTTTAAGTATGTAAATCTCGTAAGTCCTGCCAAAAATATTTGCCAAATTTAGTAAATCTCATAAATCTCGGATTTAGTAAATCCCATTAGAAGGTGGATTTACAGGATTTACATAAACCGAAGTACATGAAAGAATAGCTGAGTAGCGACGACTAATTAATAGTTAATTAATTTTTAATTAATTAATAGTTAGTATTAATATATATTACTTTAAATTAATATTAATATTAATACTAATAATTGATTAATTAATATGTATATATTTAAGTTAATTTTAAGTGAGTACTAATAATTTATTGATATATCATTAAAATTTAATTATAATTTATTAAAATAATTATAATTTGATAGTTAATTTTATTTTAACTAATATAATAATTATTATTTTTAACTTTAGTTTAAGTTAAATTTAACTATTTTAATTTAATAATATTAATGATTAATTGATATATTATTATAAATTAAGTACATGAATGATTCACGATTTAGTATAAGTCTAATATCATGAGTATAATTATGATACAAATAGTGGCCTCATGAGGGAGAAAATATTGCGTCCAGTCCGTGAAACTACGTCAGACTCGATCTGTCCCATGTCCAATAATTTTTTTCCCGTTTTAGCTTAACGACGCATGACTGAATGACGGCTTCTACGCCGTTTATCTCCGACCGGCCCGACCGCCTCGTTCAAACACGGGAAGAAAAATGAGGGCAGGCGTCGACATTCCTTCCGCGCTGCAGGTTTAGGGCTTTCTCCGCTTCTCGACTCGCTCTCGATCGTGAGCATTACGTCCGGTGATTTAGCAAATCTTGCGAATAACTTCCATTGAGGTATTGGCGACTACGAGGTATTTATACGTGTTCGAACTTTAATAAATTTAAGATTTTCTCTGTTCTTCTCATCGTCCAGTATGTGAACATTTTAGAACATTTGAGTTCTTTAAAGAAAGGGATGTATTTTAGTAGTTTTTAGAGATGTTTTTTATTTGTACTCTCTGTACTGTTAAGATGATACACAACATTATTTTCAAATTTTTGAACTGATTAGCCTTGTGAAATGTTTAGTATATCACATGGTAGGATGTTTTCATGTTTCAAGATGAATTCTGGCACGATTAGGGATAATAGTATGTTGTCGATGGCATTAAAATTTGTTTGTAGTTAATTTTTTTGGTTGTTTGATTTGCATGTGTACTCTTTGTACTCTTAGAAATTACACCATTTTGGCATTTTTTTAAATACTTATGTCCTGTTTGGATACAAAATGCTCAGTACATGGCTTATGGAGCAGATTGAAGGCTCATTGCTTAGTTTTTAGGGGTTTTTTTTATATCTGTGCTCTCTATACTCTCATGAGAGTACATAATATTTTGGTCATTTTTTTCTAATTTCTTTAGCCTATTTGAAGGAAATATGTTCATTACAATCCATTAGAAATAATTTGGAGGCTGATTGATTGGTTTTTAGTGTTATTTTACATCTGTACTATCTTGAGAATACAGATAATTTTGGCCAATTTTTTCCAGTTTCTTTGGCTTGGTTGTTCAGATTATGTTCATTACATTCCAGTGGAAGCAATTTGGTGGCTGTTTGGATGGTTTCGGGGATTTTTTGTATCAGTACTATTGCTCTCATGAGAAATAGATAATTTTTTTCAATATTTTTACTTTATTTTGAATGGAGAGAATATGATCATTACATTTTATTAGAAGCAATTTTGTGGCTATTTTTTTTCCAATTTTTTTGACCTGGTTGTTGAGATTATGTTCATTACATTCCATTAGAAGCAATTTGGAGGGATGTTTGGATAGTTTCTAGAGATTTCAACGTACTGAGTGAGTGAGCATTTTAGTCATTTTTTTCCAGTTTCTTTGGCCTGTTCGGAGGAAATATGTTCATTACAATCCATTAGAAATAATTTGAACGTTATTTGGTTGGCTTTTAATGTTATTTTGTATCTATACTCTCTATACTCTCTTGAGAGTACAGACGATTTTGGCCCATTTTTTTTAGTTTTTTTGGCCTGTTTGGAGGAAATATGTTCATTACATTTCATTGAAAGTAATTTGGAGTGATGTTTGGATGATTTCTGGGAGATTTTTGCATCTATGCTCTTTGTACTCTCATGAGAGTACAGAGCATTTTGGTCATTTTTTTCAGTTTCTTTGGCCTGCTCGGAGAAATTATGCTCATTACAATCCATTAAGAACAATTTGGAGGTTATTTGGTTAATTTTTTAGCGTAATTTTGCATCTGTACTCTCTTGAGAGTACAGACGATTTTGGCCAATTTTTTCAGTTTCTTTGGCCTGTTTGGAGGAAATATATTCATTACATTCCATTGGAAGCAATTTGGAGGGATGTTTGGATGATTTCTGGGAGATTTCTGCATATGTACTCTCTGTACTCTCATGAGAGTATAGAGCATTTTGGTCATTTTTTTCCTGTTTCTTTGGCCTATTTGGAGGAAATATGTCATTACAATCCATGAGGAATAAATTGGAGACTGTTTTGTTAATTTTTTAGTGTTGTTTTGCATCTGTACTCTCTATACTCTCTTGAGAATCTGAGATTTTTTTTTTTTGATTTCTTTGGCTGTTTAGGAAATATGTTTATTATATTACATTGGAAATAATTTGGGGATATTTGGATGGTTTTAGGGATTTTATATCATCTGTACTCTCATGAGAGTACATAGCATTTTGGTCATTTTTTTTCCTATTTCTTTGGCTTGTTTGGAGGAAATATGTTCATTACAATCCATCAGGAATAATTTGGAGGCTGTTTGGTTAATTTTTTAGTGTTATTTTGTATTTGTACTCTCTGTACTCTCTTGAGAGTACATAAAATTTTGAACAATTTTTTTTAGTTTCTTTGGCTTAGTTTTTCAGATTATGTTCATTACATTCTAGTGGAAGCAATTTGGTGGCTGTTTGGATGATTTTTGGGAGATTTTTGCATCTGTACTCTCTGTACTCTCATGAGAGTACAAAGCATTTTGGTCATTTTTTCTGTTTCTTTGGCCTGTTTGGAGGAAATATGTTCATTACAATCCATTAGGAACAATTTGAATATTGATTGGTTTTAGTGTTATTTTGTATTTGTACTCTCAGTACTCTCTTAAAATTAACAATTTTAATTTAATTTTTTTCAGTTTCTTTGGCCTGGTTGTTCATATTATGTTTATTATATTCCAACGGAAGCAATTTGGTGGCTGTTTGGATGGTTTCTGGGAGATTTCTACATCTGTACTCTCTGTACTCTCATGATAGTATAGAATATTTGGTTATTTTTTCAATTTTTTTGGTCTATTCGGAGGAAATATGTTCATTACAATTAAATAGAAATAATTTGGAGGCTGTTTGGTTGATTTTTTTAGTGTTATTTTGTATCTGTACTCTCTGTTTGGATGATTTTTAGATTTGTATCATACTCTTACGTGAAATGAGCATTTATTCATTTTTTCAATTTCTTTGGCATGTTTGGAGGAAATATGTTCATTATAATCCATCATGAATAATTTGGAGGCTATTTGGTTAGTTTTTTAGTATTATTTTGCATCTGTACTCTCTGTTTGGTTGATTTTTTAGTATTATTTTGTATCTGTACTCTCTGTACTCTCTTGAGTGTCTACGATTTCCATTTTTCCATTCTTTGACCTATTTAGAGAAAATATGTTCATTACAAATCAAGAGAATAATTTCATTGGTTGTTTCTTATGGTGATTTGCATCACACTCTTATTAACGACTTTTTTATTTTGAAGTTTACCATATGAAATGGATAACCGATATCGAGCTTACCACACCTAGACGGTGTTGATAATATCATGATTCTGATGAAGTCATTGACATTTTAAAGAGGCTTCATCGCATTAATTCATTAGACTCCACATTCGTGACTCAATAGCCATTACCTCAATCGTGTCTTGTTGGGACATAGAGAAACAAGCTTTCTTTTTGGGTGGGCAGTGCATTCCTTTCACCCCAGATGAAGTTACTGTAATTGTAGAAATGCCAAACAGAGGGGAGAGGTCCTATGGCAGAAATCCCATCTTCAGATTAATATAAGACTATGCTTGAGTATAGGACTTCGTTGCATACGGTTTATGCAATTGTATATATACATGTCAAATCTTTTTTTTGTATATCACAATTATTGGCATCAAAATTGATTGCATATCGATGACATAGATAAATTCTTTGAATCTGGTAGGCGAGCCATTTGGGCCTTCTAGTTTCCAATTTGATGGTATTACATCAAAGATTCATACCAGACACGGTACATGGTGGCTTTGTCACTCTTCTTATGGTATATTTTATATCTTGATTATGTATTATTTGATGCATTGAAGTTAACTTATATAAATATTAATTGTAATCAGGGCCGGCACATAAGCATCATGAGGTCATCTCCATTTGCAAAGCCTCATTATGTATCTTTGCGATGGCCAAAATAAATTTCAGATGAAGCTTTCACTGGTTTAGGAGGACACCATATGACATATAATAATATCACTTAGTTTATATAAGAATGTATTTATTTATGTTGTAGTCATCACATTTTCTTATCAGTTTAACATAGGTCTGTCTTTCATTCGAGGACATATCAAGGAGACTGCTCCTTGAATCATTTTCCACCCCAACATGTAATATGTTGAGCCAATGATCATTCTAAGTCCAGAGTTCAACGAATCTATGTATATCTCATATTCTCCTCATTGATATCTCCCCCATTGTATCTAGCCGCCTTCTACTACCCCCCGAAGGCTTTCGTGGAGAGGATACTTGTAGGTTTTAGGGACTTGAAAGATATAATATCTTCTTTTCAAGCAATAATGACAGAGAGAATGGATGGGATTGATTTTTCTTTTATTGAGGAGGTTCTTATTGGGGCTGGGGTCCTACCATCCTATGGGGAAGCTCTGTGGAGGTCACCATGGGAAACTCTTGAGGAGGCGTCCAGGGGTACATGGAGGCTACCATAGGAGCTTCCCCCTGGAGGCTAACACAGAGTCACAGAGGCAACTGATTGCCTCGTGGATACTTCCACTGAAGCCCCCGAGGATACTTCCACTGGGAAGCCCCTGCTGAGTCCACCATGGGGAAGCTATCAGGAGGCCTCCACGCACATGAAGATGCTCAAGCCTTTAATCGCAATATTGAGCATGGTGGGCTCGCAGATAATAAGAAGAGGAAAGCTATTTGTTCCCCTTCACACACTTACAGGAAGTCACGAGCAACAATAAGTGATGTGGTGGCCTCCACTCAAAATGAGAAGCCGGCTACAAAGGTATTAAGTTACTTTTTTTAAAATTTGAGATAATAAAAATAGATTTCACTAAATTTTTTATAGGTTCGCAAAGATAAGCCAATCAAGGTCGATGAGACCGCTATCGTTGTGGTGGAGGAGCATTAGTCGGAGGTATGCATCATCTCAGTAGATTGATCTTTAATTCATAGTGAATCTAGCTCTTCATCACTAACTTTCATCGTTAGTAATTTTGTTGCAGCCAACAGAGGCACACCATTTTGTTGACTTCTAATCCACAACTGTTCTGCCTAAGCCAATGCTTCATCTTATTGACACGTCGTGCTCTCGATTTAAGGACAAGTAAGTCAATCTTCAATCAACTCCTTCATATATAAAATAACTTATTCATTTAATTAAGCTCGCTTTAAAATATTTCACTTGTGGGGTGATATAAGATTCATGGGAATATCATTATTGCAGAGATCGATGAGTTCCGACGATCAAGATCTCGATGCACACCTGGGTCGTATGTCCCCTATTTGTATATCTCATGCTTGCATTGGGTAAGTTATCCCACAGATATGTAGTGTATTATGATTCAATCCTTGTTTGTATAAATGAAAACTATAATTTATAAATGTTCTCTTTTCTTGAGCTATGCTAAATATACACAAGGAAAAGCAAAATGTTCATCCAAAGATGTCACCGCAGATAATGTGTCAAAGTCGAGCTACTTTACTTTCAATTATAAATAATCAAGACGACACTGGTTGGGCATATTAAGCTAGGGGCTTAATATTTTTATGACTCATTACCAAAACCAACCCATAAGGACATTCTTCCTGAGATTGTAATAGTTGTTTTTAATTTGGTTTCCGTAAACTATTTTTTTTGGACCCCTTATTGACTATACTTCTTGTTATTCATATCAAATTACTTGTTGAATGTCAGCCGCCTTTTATGAGATCCCAAAAAATGGCCAATCGAATGGGATGAGTTACCTTCAAGATAATGTTAATCATGGATGTTTGTATGGGTATATGGAGGCAAAGAATTAGAAATCTCCACTTAATGACCACCAAGATCAAGAAGATGAATTGCTTTAGCTGTTTGCTTACGCTATCTTTTGTTTGGGAATGAAAAGCCAAGCTAAGAACTATACATTTAAAGTTTGATAAGTAGGAAATAATTGTGTGGTATTTCTTTATTTTTTTTCAATATCCTTGGTAGTTTGGATCTTTTATTATTAGCAGGAACATATGCAACAATTTGGTTGATGTTGGAATGCTTTACTGGGATGTGTTTCATCTATACTCTCTTGGGAGTACACAGAGTATTTCATCTATTTTTCTTCAATTTTCCTTGGCAATTTTGGATAAATTATGATAACTTCGCTTCTACGAGATTGTTTGTACTCTCATTGCTTATGTTATATATACTCTATACTCTCTTCCTCTACACTATCTCAACTCTATACTTTCATATCCCATGTACTTCTAATTTTATAATCTCTATTCTATTGTAGGTAGTTTGAAGACTGACTATAAGAATATTTGAGGTGTTCTGTAGCTTAACTCTTTGTATTCTCCTCATAGTACAAATTATTTGCTTATTTTTTTCCCATTTCCACTTTTGCTTTGCAGGACGAAGAGGAATTGTTCACTATAACTTTAAAGCAAGTTGGATGCTCTTGGGTTGCTTTTTTATGAGTTTTCTAAGTAGTATGTGAACTCTCTATACTCTCTCTGCATTTCCTCTCTTTACTCTATACTCAGACTCAGATTCTCTCAGACTGCACTCTATACTCTATACTCTAATTCTCACTGGACTCTCTATGTACTCTTCTCTATTCATGGATAGTTGATATAATATTGTTTACAATTCTATGATGATTTCTTTACTTGTTTGGAGAAAATAAGCTTAATTTTGATATTCAAATTATATCATATTTTAAATTTAGATCAACTGAAAAAATAAAGTTAAAATTTATATTATCTAAAATTTACTTATACACCACATTCAATGCCTCAATCGAAAGTATGCAAGAGAAGAAATATGAACAACTTAACATATATGAACGTAATATAAGTTGATTATTAAACTTAACTCTTTAATAAAGGAATTATGATCTTTAAAATGTGGTAGAATTTTATGAATGCATAAAATTACTTTCTACCAAATCATGCTTCTTAAAACCCACTTTCTACCAAACATGTGCATAAAATAAACAAATAAACTTTGATGATGCTTTTACCAACATCTTATTCAGGAATATAAATTTTGAAGGCAGTGTGGAGAAAATTTTAAGATGAGAAATTTTTTCAAATAATGTAATAACCGAAAGTATCATCCGAATTAAATTAATATTATTGATAAATTTATAAATAATTACTAAACTAATATCATCGACTAATATCATCTTCATCACAAAAATTTTTTTTCTTCGGCTTCTACTAAACTTGTTGATAGGAACATACGCTTATCAAAATTGTAATGCATGTAATAAAAAATTATTTTATAAAATTGAGTACTTTATAGAGTATATATTAAACTATGTAATATGCAATAAAAATCATCCTGTAGCAAGGTAGACTCATCAATAAACTATAATTTGGTAAAATATGAAATTTTATTGCCACAAGGATTACAAAGTCCTTGGGGTAAGCTCTATGCACTACTGCTTTAAGAGCAACAAACAATGTAGTGAGGAAAAAAATCAAGCAGAAAATAATTGACCCATATTAAAGTCCATTTGGACCTTCTTAGTTTCAAGCAAGTTATGTACCCTCTCACTCAGACTCTCATGAGGAGCATTTTGAACATTTTTTTTCACTTTCTTTGGCTGCTTTGGAGGATGTAGTTCTTATCGAGAGTACCGATTCATCTAGTAAACTGTACACCAACAATGGGTAGTACGTAATCATTGAAAATTACTAAACAATACAATAAACTCAAATATGAGATGACTATGTATTCAACAAATGTTTCATTATGACATAAATCGAGTTTCTTCAAAAAAGTAACCAATATTAATAAACCCTAAATAAAAACTAAAATATGAGATTATTATATCAGTAACCATTAAGTTGAAGATGCTTTGAAATATTGACTTAAATAGAATATGAGTATATATAGTGCATTGATTACTAAATCTTAGTCATCAAATATGATAATAAATTAATTCATTTTCAAGATAAATAGATAAATTTTATAATAATAGTACATTTAAGAACAAAGATGCTCACAAGAAGAAAGTCATCCTAATGAAGAAATGATTGCATAGTCTGACGTAGAAGAAAGTCATCCTAATATTGCAACTCGAGGCGGTCTTCTACGAATCCGTGGGTGAGACTCGGTTATTACTGTTAAGTAAAAAGAATGTCAACTTAGAGACTCTAAAGCATTGCAAAAATGATTGCACAGTCAAAGAATACATAACTAAATGATATCATGCATTGAAATATTTTCTTGTAATAATATCCATCATCAACTTAGTATACCCTTCAGCCCACTGACTGATTGTTGAGCTCGAGTTGAATTCCTGAGGTAGAACATCATATAAGTTAATGATTTTTTACAGCATCGATGTGTGCATTCACCTGCCCAGACAGCTCCATATAAATGTGACATGTAAAATAGCTCCACAAATAAACATATTCCCTCCAAACAGGCTAAAGAAAGTGAAAAAATGAGCTAAATACTGAGAGTACAGATGCAAAAATCCCCCATAAATCATTCAAACAACCATCAATTGCTTCCACTGGAATATAATGAATATAATCTGAACAACCAGGCCAAAGAAACTAGAAAAAAATGTCCACAAAATCACCTATACTCTCAAGAGAGTACAGAGAGTACATATGTAAAATAACACTAAAAAACTAACTAAACAGCCTCTAAATTTTTCCAGATGGATTGTAATGAATATATTTCCTCCAAACAGGCAAAAAAAAAACAGGAAAAAAATGACCAAAATGCTCTGTACTCTCATGAGAGTACAGAGAGTATAGATGCAGAAATCCATTAGAAACCATCCAAACATCCCTCCAAATTGCTTCCAATGGAATGTAATGAACATATTTCCTCCAAACAGGCCAAAAAAATTGGAAAAAAGGCCAAAATCGTTCGTACTCTCAAGAGAGTACAAAGAGTATAGATGCAAAATAACACTAAAAAACTAATAAAATAGCATCCAAATTGTTCCTAATGGATTTTAATGAACATATTTCCTCCGAACAGGCCAAAGAAACTGAAAAATAATGACCAAAATACTCTATACTCTCATGAGAGTACAGAGAGTACAGATGCAAAAATCTCCCAGAAACCATCAAAACATCCACCAAATTGCTTCCACTGGAATGTAGTGAACATAATCTCAATAACCAAGCCAAAGAAACTGAAAAAAATGTCCACAAAATCATCTTTACTCTCAAGAGTGTATAAAGAGTACATATATAAAATAACACTAAAAAACTTACCAAACAGTCTTCAAATTATTCCTGATGGATTGTAACAAACATATTTCCTCCAAACAGGTCAAAGAAATAGAAAAAAAATGACCAAAATGCTTTGTACTCTTATGAGTATAGAGTATAGAGTAGTATAGAAATCTGAGAGAGTATAGAGAGTATAAAAAGTACAAAGAGTACATATATAAAATAACACTAAAGAAGCAACCAAACAGCCTCTAAATTATTCCTAATAGATTTGTAATGAAGATATTTCCTCCAAACATTCTCATAGCGGAAAAATGCCCAAAATACTTTTATCTTGTACTCTGTGAGTCTGAGAGAGTGCACATGCAAAACTCTCCTAAAACCAACCTAACGACCTCCAAGTTGCTTGTGGAATGTAATGAACATATTCTCTTCAGACATGCTAGGAACTCATGAAAAATAATATGAAATTGGTCAGTACTCTCATGAGATTACAGAGAGTATACCCATGCAAAGCAGATCCTCAAAACAAGCAAAGTCCTCTTGCAAAGAACTCCAAACAGTGTAAGAAATATACACTAAATAAAAGAATTTCAAGGAATAACACTAACAAACCGTAAAAAAATTGTACAAATACAACGGTTGAGAAAAATTACCAATGAAATATAAACAGTATTATATCAAGTTATCCATGAGTTGAGAAGAGTACATAGAGTACAAATTATAGAAAGTACAGAGAGCATAGAGAGTACAGAGGGGGCAGTCTTCTTGCTCAATAAGGCTTCTTTGCTTTGTATTTTTACCTTCAAGATGCTTTTTAAGGGCTTCCTCACTGGAAGTGCTGACCTCACAGATAGCACATTCTCTCTATGCCATAAGACCTTCTCCCCTCTATTTGGCATCCTTATTATCACTACAACTTCATGGGTGAAAGGAATGCGCCCACCCGTAAAGAAAGTTCTATGTCCCAAAGAAGATAGGATTGAGGTAATAAAATTGAGTCTTACTGAATTTCATGGAGTCTAATGAATTGATGCAGATGAAGCTTTTGTAAAATGTCAATGACTTCATTACTAAAGAGTGTTGTAGTATTATCAAACACCGTTAGAGAGGTGATAGGACTACATCTCGAAGTTATCCTTTTCCCAGACATCATAAACTTTAAAATGAAAAGTCAGTAAATGACAGTACAGATGCAAATCAACCATAAAAACCAATCAAGTCACCCTACAAAATTGCTACTAATGATTGTAATGAACATATTTCCTACAAACAGGCCAAATAAACTGCAAAAATATTGGCAAATCATTTGTACTCTCATGAGAGTACAGAGAGTACAGATGCAAAAATCTCCTAGAAACCATCCAAATAGCTGCCAAATTGCTTTCCAATAATCACTAATCTGGTAGGCCAAATAAATTTAAAAAAATGGATTATCTGTGAGTATAGAATCATGAAGACACTAACAAACAAATTGTGCCTCATATTTCCTCCAGCCAAAAAAAAAAATGACCAAAATGCTATGTCCTCTCAGAGTACTGAGAGTACAACAGAGTACTGAGAATAATGTAATCTCAACAACCAGTCCAAAGCTAGAAAATGTCAAAATCATCACTCTCGAAAGTCTGATGCATCTTAAAAATAACCAAACAGCCTCCAAATTATTCGTGATGGATTGTAATGAACATATTTTCTCCAAACAGGCTAAAGAAAATTATTTCTAATGGAATGTAATGATGATATTCTCTCCATCTAGGCAAAATAAACTGCAAAAAGATTCAAAAAATCATCTATACTATCATGAGAGTACAGAGAGTGCAGATGCAAAAATCCCTCAAGACAAGCAAAGTCCTCTTGCAAATAACTCCAAACAGTGTAGGAAATATACACTAAATAAAAGAATTTTAAGGAATAACACTAACAAATCGTAAAAAAATTGTACGTATACAACGGTTGAGAAAAATTACCGATGAATTTTTATTTAATACATCATCAGTTATTTCCTTAAGGCCATAACTTCCAAATTCATTCTCCATCTTCATGGTTTTTTTCGTAAAAAGGAAATGAGATTTTCTCTCTCTCACTCTCTGAGCTCGATTTAAGAGCAACAAACAGCGTAGTGAGAAAAAAAATCAAGCAGAAAATAATTGACCCATATTAAAGTCCATTTGGACCTTCCTGGTTTCAAGCAAGTTATGTACCCTCTTCACTCTCTGTACTCTCTGTACTCTCTGTACTCTCTGTACTCTCCTATGAGTACAGAGCATTTTGGACAATTTTTTTCACTTTCTTTGGCCTGTTTGGAGGATGTAGATCTTGGTGGAGAATCGATTCATTTAGTAAAGCTGTACTCCATAGGCGTGGCAATCAGAAATTATTAAACAATACAATAAACTCAAATATGAGATGTAAGTGTATTGAACAAATGTTTCATTATGACATAAACGAGTTTCTTCAAAAAATTGACCAATATTAATAAACCCTAAATAAAAGCGAAATATAAGATTATTATGTGTAACCATTAAGTTGAAGATGCTTTGAAATATTGACTTAAATAGAATATGAGTATATATAGTGCATTGATTAGTAAATCTTAGTCATCAAATATCATAGTAAATTAATTCATTTTCAAGATAAATAGATAAATTTTATAATAATAATACATTTAAGAACAAAGATGCTCACAAGAAGAAAGTCATCCTAATGAAGAAATGATTGCATAGTCTGACGTAGAAGAAAGTCATCCTAATGTTGCAACTTTGAGGCAGTCTTCCTAACCGAATCCGTTAGGTGAGACTACTGGTGTGCCTATTAAGTAAAAGAAAGTCAACTTGGAGACTCTAAAGCATTGCAAAAATGATTGCACAGTCGAAGAACACATAACTAAATGATATCATGCATTGAAATGTTTTCCTGTAATAATATCCATCATCAACTTAGTGTACCCTTCAGCCGACTGACTGATTGTTGAGCTCGAGTTGAATTTCTGAGGTAGAACATCATATAAGTTAATGATTTTACGACATCGATTGCATTCACACCCTGACTCCACATAAATGTGACATATAAAATAACTCCACAAATAAATATATTCCCTCCAAACAGCCAAAGAAAGTGAAAAAATGAGCTAAATCGAGTCAGAGTATGATGCAAAATTCCCAGAATCATCCAAACAGCCACCAAATTGCTTCCACTGGAATGTAATGAATATAATCTGAACAACCAGGCCAAAGAAACTGAAAAAAATATCCACAAAATCATCTATACTCTCAAGAGAGTACAGAGAGTACATATGCAAAAAAATTACTAAAAAACTAACTAAATAGCCTCTAAATTTTTCCTGATGGATTGTAATGAATATATTTCCTCCAAACAGGCCAAAGAAACAGGAAAAATATGACCAAAATACTTTGTACTCTCATGAGAGTATAGAGAGTACAGATGTAGAAATCCTCCAGAAACTATCCAAATATCCCTCCAAATTGCTTCCAATGGAATGTAATGAACATATTTCCTCCAAACAAGCCAAAAGCGGAAAAAGCTAAATCATTTGTACTCTCAGAGAGTACAGATATGCAAAATAACACTAAAAACTAACCAAACGACTTTAAATTGTTAATGGATTGTAATGAACATATTTCCTCCGAGCAGCCGAAAATAATGACCAAAATGCAGACTCCCATGAGAGTACAGAGAGTCTGATAAATAAAATCATCAAACACCAAAAATTGCTTCCACTAGAATGTAATGAACATAATCTCAACCGGCCAAAGCTGGAAAAAAATATTCATAAAATTATCTTTACTCTTAGAGAGTACAAATCAAAATAATACTAAAACCAACCAAACAAACAAATTATTCATGGATTGTAATGAACATATTTTCCAAACAGTCAAAGAAATAGAAAAAATAACAAAATATTACGTACTCTCATGAGAGTATAGAGTAGTATAGAGTATAGAGAGTACAGAGAATACAGAAAGTAAATAAGCAAACCACCTCCAAATTATTCCTAATAGATTTGTAATGAAGATATTTCCTCCAAACATTCTCATAGAAACTAGAAAAATGCCCAAAATACTTTATACTTTACTCTCGTGAGAGTATAGAGAGTACACATGCAAAACTCTCCTTAAAAAAACAACATACAACCTCCGTTCAATGGAATGTAAACATATTCTATTTGCCAATCATAAAAATAATATGAAATTGGTGATTACTCTCATGAGATTACAGTATACCCATGCAAAGCATTCTCAAAATGAGCAAAGTCCTCTTGCAAAGAACTCCAAACATGTAAGAAATATACACTAAATAAAAGAATTTCAAGGAATAATAATGACGTAAAAAATTATCATTATACAACGTTAAGAAAATTACCGATGAAATATAAATAGTATTATATCAAGTTACCCATGAGTTGAAGAGTGCAGTCTGAGTAGAAAGTACTGAGAGAGTATAGAGGCGGTCTTCTTTTCGAGGCTTCTTTTGCTTTATATTTTACCTTCAAGATGCTCTTTAAGGGCTTCCTCGAAGTGTGACCTCTGATAGCATCCTCTATGTCATAAGACCTTCTCATCCCATTATCCGCAACTTCATCGGGGTGAAAGGAATGCGCACTAGAAAGAAAACTGCCTCATGTCCCCGGAAGAGATTGAGGTAATAGCAATTGAGTCTTGCTGAATTTCATGGAGTCTAATGAATTGATGCAGATGAAGCCTCTGTAAAATGTCAATGACTTCATTACTAAAGAGTGTTGCAGTATTATCAAACACCGTTAGAGCGGTGGTAGGACTACATCTCGAAGTTATCCTTTTTTCAGACATGATAAACTTCAAAATGAAAAGTCAGTAAATGACGATGCGATGCAAATCAACCATAAAAAAACCAACCAAGTCACCCTACAAATTATTCTTAATGGATTGTAATGAACATATTTCAAACAGCCAAATAAATTATAAAATATTGGCAAAATCATTTGTACTCGTGAGAGTACTGAGAATACAAAAATCTCCTAAACCATCCAAATAGCCAAATTGCTTCCAACGGATGCGAACCTAATATCAACAACCAAATTGAAAAAATGGCCAAAAATCATCTACTTTCATGAGAGTCTGAGAATCTGAGAAAATACTAACAAATCAACCAAACAACCTCCAAATTGTGCTAATGACATATTTCCTCCAAAGCAGTCAAAGAAATGAAAAAAAATGACCAAAATGCTATGTCCTCTCAGGAGAGTACAGAGAGTACAAAGAGTACAGAGAATACATATGTAATAAAAATAATCTCAACAACCAGTCCGAAGAAATTGAAGAAAATGTCCAAAAATCATCTATACTCTCAAGAGAGTACAGATGCAAAATAATATAAAAAATAACCAAACAACCTCCAAATTATTCGTGATGGATTGTAATGAACATATTTTCTCCAAACAGGCCAAAAAAATTATTTCTAATGGAATGTAATGACCATATTCTCTCCATCGCAAAATAAAGCGTAAAATATTCAAAAAAATTATCGTACTCTCATGAGAGTATAGAGTATATCCCTCAAAATAAGCAAGTCCTTTTGCAAAGAACTCCAAATAGTGTAGGAAATATATACTAAATAAAGAATTTCAAGGAATAACACTAACAATACCAAAAAAATTATATACAACGGTTGAGAAAAAATTAGATGAATTTTATTTAATACATCCTATTTCCTCAAGGCCATAACAAATTGTTCTCCATCTTCATAGTTCTTTAGAAAGGAAATGGATTTTCTCTTTCTCTCTAGCTCGGTTTGCAAGAAAAAAACACCCTAAACCCAAATCTAGATATATATTTCTTTTAAATTCCTCCCATTCCAATGCTTCTTCTCCCCGCTTGTTTGAATGAGGGTCGGGCCAAGATAAAGCGGCGTCATCGGATTCCATCCCTCGTTAAGCTAAAACGGAAAAAAATCACTTCACGTGTGATTGAGTCCACACGTAAAGCTATGTGTGGACTCCGGACGTAATATTTTCTCCTTATAGATTAGCTTAAAATATTGAATTGATGGTTGCACTACTCGCCTTGTACATAAAAATTAAATATAACCACTGCCACTTTCATCACTAACGTTGAGGATTTCCCAAATGAGCCCAAGAAGCGGAACTCTGAGTTCTATTGTTCCATAGCTTAGTTTAGCTTTTACCGGCTTTCAATTTCTTCTCATCTCACTTTGAGTCAGTCGCTGCCTCTTCTCAGAGGTGGGGATTTCCCATTTCCATTGATCTTCCTCACTTTCACTTCCCCGCCACTCCCATCCTCTACTCCTTTTGTTTGCTAGAAATCTCAATCGATCCTAATAGCAAGAGAATTGTGAATGTTTATGAAAGAAGAAGAAATAAAGTTTTGTTCTTTTATGTTAGGAGATGGCGGGGCTTGGGGAGCTGGAACCTTCTCTCCTTCTCTCCAGCGACGGGATTTCTTCTCTCAAGGAGGAGATTCATACCAAATGGAGTCTTCTCCAGTGTTAACGATCTCGTGGACATTGGTCTTAGTGAGGTGCTTCCGGCACCTTATCATATTTTATTATTTTTCTTCTTCATTTGTTTTGTTGGGTGTTATATTCCTCTTGTTGGCAAGTATTTAGTATACAACTCAACCAACAATTTGTAGCCAACTTTCACATTCACATGCTTCGTGCTCAATGAAAGTTCCAAGACAAAAACTCAATTTGCTTGCCTAAGCAACATTGCCATTACCATGGCGCGGAGATGCAGCAGGGCAGAAGAGGATCGCATTGCATCCCTTGTAAATCTTTACCGAAGTACTCGGCCTAAAGCGATTCACTCCCTGTAATAACCAACTAATCTCAAAACAACTTCATCGCCACAAAGTTGGTGAGAACTTTTTTTCATCTAGAACATGCTCGAGCTATAGCCGATGACCTAATTAGCCCCAATATATTCATTTAGATTGCTTCGATTAGAGGCTATTCACTTCATCCATGGCTCGATAACTCTGATAGCCATGAGGCATTCTTGCTTTAGGAACGGGTTCACCAGTTTTACCCGGAGGTGAAACCTCTCCCCTTCACATTATCCTCAATTTTCAAGGCGTGTGCTCAGCTACGGGCACTTGGTGAAGGTGGACAAGTTCATACACATGCTTTCAAGCATGGTTTCCAGCTAGATGCCCATGTTCAGACCATGCTTATTGATCTATACGGAAAATGCGGCCATTTGAGAGATGCACGGAAAGCATTCGATGAAATGAATACAGGAGGAGAACTTGATATACAAGCATGGAATACGATGGTTGTAGCATACGCAGAGGCAAGAGACATGGAAGCTGCCCGGAATCTGTTTGAAGAAATGCGTGAGAAGAATACACATACATACATTGCAATGATCAACGACTACACCACCGCTAACAAGATGGACCTTGCTCATCAGCTGCTTGATGGAAACTTGACCTTGAATGAGAATAATTCAGTAGTCTTCACAACCATGATCACTGGATATGCAAAATATGGTGATCTGTTAGTTGCTCAACAAATATTCGATGAACTTGATTACAGGGATGTGGCTTCATGGAATGCAATGATCACAACTTACACTCATGATGGACTTACTGAGGAAGCAGTGGCCTTGTTCCACCTGATGCTGGATATTGGCAGTCGGCAAAATGTTCAGCCCAACCACACTACTGTAGCCACCATTGCTTCTGCCTTTGCACAATCCGGGTCTCCCAGCCAAGCAAACTTTCTCCAAGCCTATGTTGTGATGGCAGCTACTCAACACCGCGTCTCGCCTCTTCGACCTTCATTCGAAGTGCGGAGATCTTGACAAAGCTTACGATCTCTTCTCCAAATAGAAGCAAAAGGATTTGGTCTGCTACAGTGCGATGATATTCGTGTTTGGGATTCATGGACGTGCCGAGAAAGCAATCAATCAAAGAGATTAGAAGCTAATTAAGCGGTGCAATATGTTTTGTATCACTACTACTGATGCAGCCATTCAGGCATGGTGAAGGAGGGAAGGGAGCATTTCGAGCTCATGAGGACAAAGTATCATATCACTCCAATGGTTGAACACTATATGTGTCTTGTGGACTTGTTTGGGTGGGTAGTCGAAGAAGCTTATAGAATTCGAAGGGATCTTGATAGGAGTGAGGCCTATCTTTGGGTATGGGGAGCTTTGTTGAGCTTGTAGGACTTATTCTAATGTAGAGATTGGGGAGATAGCTACAAGGTGTTTTATGGAGATCGAACCCGCGAATGCTGGGAACTATGTGTTGTTATCGAATATATATGCGATGGTTAGACGGTGGGATGAGGTGGCAAGGGTGAAGACGATGATGAAGAGAAGGGGGATAAGGAAGGAGCATGGGAGGAGCTTGTTGGAGATGGAGGAAGGTAGAAGAAGGAAGTTCATGATTGAGGAAGCTTTTGCATGGAGTTGGAGCTGGGGTTGTTAGTCATGAGCTAGGAGTTGAAGGACTAAGGCTACCTTCCTAACATGGAGGAAATTGAAGAGAAAGCGCGGAATTTATGAGAGGGGATGGGATTGAACTAAGAAGTGTGACATGGTCAACATAAGTAAAATTCATATTATTTGTTATAAATATTTATTTATTTAAATTATATCATTGTTATACAAATGTTATGTTAATATAAATTCTTTGTTCTAATGTATGATATAAGCCTTTAACACTAAATTTTATAGTGGCATACTATATTTTATATACCAAAGTATTTGGTATATCAAGTCAATATATTTATGTAGGATCAGGGTCCCACGATTGGGGAGCTTAACGCTGACACGCACGCTCGTATGAGTCGCATTTAGTTTGTCCTTAAGGCTCAATATTTAAAAAAAGAGAGAGAGTCAATTTATTTACTATCATTGTACTTATGCATCTATTTTTAAATTATAATATTTTTTATTGTTTATGATATGATAACAAATTATCATACATATTATTATTTTTCATTTATACATTAAAAATTTATGATAGCTTTCATGTAACTTACTAGCTATTGTTGTTCATCTATTTTTATTTTATCTGTGTTAATTTTAGGGAATGGAAAGAGGCGAGAACTGATTGACTAGAGATAGGGGTTGCGAGTTCTTATTTATCATATGTTTTGTTAAGTTATAGTTATTTTTTTATTACTTTATGATGGATGGAAAAGATGTGTATCATGATTATTATATATTTACTTTTTTGATTGTATAATTTGTGATTAAAATGAAAGGATATTGGCGATTTCATATTTATTATATTTTTATGATATTAATGGCTCTATGTTATTATAAAAAAATAAAAAGATCAGCAAGGAGCTTTCTTAAAAGAACCATTGAAGAGTTTAGTAATTTTAAAGGCTACTTATATTCTAACTATTTATTATGTATCAACTTATTTTTTCAAACTAAGGGTCTGTTTGGGACAGTTGTAACAGCTCTGGTTCTCAAAATAAATTTTTCATCACAAAATTTTTTGAAAAGCGGTAAAAAAATTGGTAGCCAATCGAAGTTAGTTTATTTTTGAAAAAGCAAAGTAGCCACAAAGCTGTCTTAAGCGCACCCTAAATTTCTAATTATTTTCTAAACCTTCTTATAGGAAAACCCTTATTTATTTATTTATTTATTTTGGCTAAAGTTCATCATAATTCTCATTGTATTAGAACCTAAAAAGTGTTCTAGGAATTAAGCTAGATGCATAAATTCAATCTCTAGGACATAATTTTTTCTCTACAATAAATCACAAAAAACTACCAGAAATAAAGTCTCAAAAATTTATTAAAAAAAAGAGTGTTGATGGACAATTAGAATAAAATAAGAGATATTTACAAATCAATTATCTAAAATATATATATTTATAATTTAATCACTTTCATCATTTTCTATTGAATTATGAGACATATATTTGCGCATGCTACAAATCAAATTATTAAGAATTTTACAAAAAAAATGGAAAATATTTGTTGAGTTTTTGTTATGAATTTCAATATTTGGATGTCAATTTGATAATTTGATGCTGAAAATGATTAATTTGTAAATATATAAGAATAGAGTGATAGTGTGTACCACCGACCATCGCCGGAAATTTTGCCGATCACCACCATCGTCGTCGATCATCCCCGCCGACTACTGACGCCAGTCGCATTCCGACTAATTCGCCGCCGATTGCCGCCAACCATCAGGGTCACCGCCACCGACTACCGTCGCCGGTCACCACCGCCGACCACTATCGCCGGCCACCATCGCCGAGCATCGCTTAACCCCGTCTCTCCTTGATCGCCTCAACCCGCCGGTCCGACGATGTCGTTGACACTCCGAGGGAAACGGAGCCTGCGATGAACCACGGGTCTTGATCGCCTTCAAACCCGGTTGGTCCGACGAGGTTAGTTGATACCTCTTTCGAGAGAAAATTGGAGCCTTGCCGTATGAACTACGGGTCTTGATCGCCTTCAAACCCGGTCGGTTTGACGAGGTTAGTTGACACTTTTCGAGAGAAACTAGAGCTTGCGTATGAACTACGGGTCTTGATTACCTCTCAACCCGGCCGGTCACGAGGTCGGTTGACACCTTCAAGGGAAAACTAGAGCCTGCATGAACTACGGGTCTTGATCACCTTCGAACCCGACGAGGTCGGTTAACACCTCTTCGAGGGAAAACGGAGCCTGATGAACTACGCCTTGATCGCCTCCAAACCCGGTCGGTCCGACGAGGTGAGTTGACACCTCTTTCGAAGGAAAACTAGATTCTTGCCGTATGAACTACGAGTCTTGATCGCCTTCGAACCCGGTCGGTTCGACGATGTCAGTTGACACCTCTTTTGAGGGAAAACTGGAGCCTTTCCATATGAACTACGGGTCTTGATCGCCTCCGAACCCGGTCAGTCCGACGAGGTCAGTTGACACCTCTTTCGATAGAAAACTAGAGCCTTGCTGTATGAACTATGGGTCTTGATCGCCGAACCCGGCACGATGAGGTCGCTACCTCTTTTGAGGAAAAAGCTCGACGTATGTACCGCGCGGGCCTTGATCGCATCCGAACCCGGACTGTCCGACGAGTAAAGTTAATGCCTCTTTCGAGGGAAAATTATAGACACGACATATGTACCGTGGGCCTTGATCGCCTCCGAACCAGGACGGTCCAACGAGTACAGTTGACACCTCTTTCGAGGGAAAATTGTAGACACGATGTATGTACCGCGGGCCTTGATCGCCTCCGAACCCGGACGGTCCGACTAGTACAGTTGACGCCTCTTTCGAGGGAAAATTGTAGACACGACGTATGTACCGCGGGCCTTGATCACCTCAACCGGACAAAGATATGCTTGACGCCTCTTCGAGGAAAATCAGACACGATGTATGTACCGCGGGCCTTGACCGCCTCCAAATGACTTTCTCTCAAGAAGAAGAGAACGTGCCTTCTCCCTTGGCCCTAAGAGGTTTTTATAGACCCCTTTTAGGGGCAAAAGGGTAAAAAAGTGTCCAAAACCGCCCAAAACTGTTCAAAATCGCTCAAAAAACAGCCAAAGACGTTTTCCCAGAGCTGGCGGCCACCGAGCTGAGTTCATAACCATGCTGTCCGCTGATCGCTCCCGTCGTTGCCATTCTCAGGCGACCCGCCTGCTCCGCATGACCGAATTACACCCGTAAGATGCGAGCCAACGACCAAGACCGCCCGTTTCAAATGATATATACCCAGCTCAGACTACCACTAAGTCGTCAGCTGACCCAGCGTTGCTAAGTTGCTGTCCCTCGGACCGTCGTATTGTCGCTGTCATCGGCCCATTCTTTCCACAAATCTGTCTGATTACCCACGAGGCCCGAACACCTTTCTTGACCATGAAACCACGCAGACTAGCAATTTCTTGCAGCTCTGTAATCCAACCCAAACTCAGGCTGCAGTAGAATGTGATGGGTCCATAATCAAATCTTGCACGCTACCACATACAGGTGCATCCGCTTTATGGTCATAATCTTATGCTCCCGTGAAGATATGTTCTCTCAAAATATATGGTTAACGGACCAGCAAATTTTATTAAAGAATCTGCTATTTTCAAATATTCGACATATATATTTTTGAATGATTAAGATAATATCATCCAAAAATAGGGGGGCAACTGATTTGACCTTGAAAATTCCACTAGTCGAAGCACGAATCTTGACGTAGAAAGCAATCTGATCGTGAATCAAGACTAATCGAGATCAAATATTTATTATCAATCGACTCTTAAACATGAAGTGAGTAAATCGAGCATCTTGACGAGCCAATCTAACAAGCCCAAATATCATAATTCATCATTTGAGCATTCAAATACACAAATACATCATATGATCAAGTGGATCATTTTGAGCCGTCAGATGAAGTGGAGTAGTACGGGTTTTGCATGTATTCGCGAGACGCCACTCCTCCACCTATAAATAAATTTCATTCCTCATGAGGGGAGACCAAGAAAGAGAGAGGAGCTCTAAAGAAAATCCTCAAAGCACAATGGTGCCACCACTGACGGTTGTCAACCGTAGCCGCCATCACCGCCAGTTGATCCTTGCCGTGCCAATCTCCGTATCACCATCATGACGATTCATCGTAAGTGGTTGTTCCTCATTCACCATCATCTACCACCAATTTACAACTGAACGAATATATAGTTATTGTTGTCTGATTCTGGGATTCATGTTCTCATATACAATTATAATCGATCGGGAAAACTTGTACTCAAAACAAATATATAGTTGAAGATTTTCTTGAGCCATGGTTTTTTTCCTCTTGAGATTTTCAGAAAAAAGTGAGTTTTCTTGTTCACACTTTAAATAACTGTGTGTGCGCTGGATTTCATGACAAAGTTAAGGCGTAAAATTTCACTCTACCGCAACTGATTTTCTAGCACACAACAATAGAGATAATAGATTTTTTACTTTGAAAATATGAGGACACTCTTTCTTTATTTATATGAGAACTTATCATAGAACCTAATTAAGAAATCTTCTATAAATTTAAGATTTGGTGATTATTTGAAAACTCATAATTAAAATCAAATCTCTCGTCTTAATAATATTTCATAAATCACCTATTAATATAATATATTGAAGTGATGATTTTAGGATCATAATAATTCAAGTTGATAGTCAATATTTATAAAAATAATAATATTTTTAAGTTAATTTTTATGTAAGTTAAATTAATTTAAAATATTGTCATTATAAAATAATATATTAATTAATCATTAATTAAGGACTTGTTTAATTGCATATAAAATTTAACTAAATAGGATTTAATAAATAATTAGTTAGTACTAATTACCTCAGTCTTCCCACTCCGTCTTCTACACGAAACTCTCGAAAATAAAATGCGCGGCGACGGGAGCTCTAGTTGGTGAAGACATCGACGGGATTTCGGAGTTCGGAACCCTCATCTTTCTCCCCTGCTCTCTTCCTACCCGAAACCAGAGGAAGAGAAGCGATACACGCATAGGTAACCCTCGTATTCCTATGACCCCCCTTTTACGCGCTTCTCAGTTTGTGTAAATCCTGTAAATCTGCCTACCAACAGGATTCACTAATCCTGGATTTAAGGCAGAACAGAGGAGAAACGGATTTAAAATTTTCGGGGATTTAAAGTTTTTTTATTCTTTTGCTATTTGGCAGGATTTAAGTTAAATCTTACTTAAATCCTGCTACCAAACAGCCCCTTAATGAGCAAATTATATTGCACTGTTTTGGCTGTTAATTTGTCTTTTCGAAAGATGGTTTTGCTTGAACATCCACTTAAAAAAATGATGTGTTTTTTTTTTTTTTTGTTCAGAGTTGAAAGTTGGAAGTTCAAGGTGCTGCTGAAGGAAATGGCAAGGATCTCAGTTTTAGCTTTGATTCTTAATCCGTATATCCTGCTCTAAAATTTCTCATGTTTTATTTAAACTTGCTTTTAGTGCATGAAAACTAGTGGCTGTTTATTTGATCTCGTTGTATTGTGTATGTCTAAAGAGTTGGATTATGTAAAATGGCCAGGATATGTTTACAAATTTTATGAAGGATTTAAAATAAAAATAGCTGATTCACTCAATAAGACAGAGTAACATACTTGCATTACATAGTCATAACTGAAGAACATAAAACATCAATTCATTTTCAAAATGAATTTGAAGCTAAAGTAGTTAGAAACTAGCCTGTAGAATTTCATTTATGTCAAATGTGAATACAGAGTTTTAAAGTTAAACCTATGAAGGACACTACACGCAAGGATGAAAAAAAAGTGTTGATTTCTTGCATACAGAACATGAGTTCTTGCAGATCAAGGTTTTGCTATGTTGAGTGAAATCCATCATTGAATCACATCCATTTGTCAAGTACATCTCTTGTTCCTTCATAAACAATCTCCACCACTCCTATAATGGCCATATCTAATTAACTAAGAAATTGTGACTGCTCACATTAGATACCACTCTAAGGATATCTTAGAAACGCTATTTCATAGTTCTATGCTGTAGGATGTAAGTTGACTTTCATTAGTATGAAGGAGCCTTACATTTTTGAACTTTGGCACCATTATCGTGTGAGTGTTGGAGGTTTTGACATCACCATTGCAAGTTAGAGGATGAAATGAATTTGGAACTTGGAGAAGATAAAATTTGGAGGATGTTTTAGTCTTTTGAGAAATGGGTGGGTGGTAATAAGGATGAAAACACTACTACTTCAATCAACATTAATTTAAAAAGTGTAGAGAAAGTTTTAAAGAACAGGCTATTGACTAGATTATTGATTGGCTAAGGGCTTTCCCAATAATTTTAAAGTGAATATGCGGAGATTGAGGAGGCTATTGTGAAAAGTAATTTCAATCCGGTTTTCTAAACTAGAACAGGAAGAAGCAAGTGTCAAATGCTTATAAAATGAAAGAAAAAAAGAAGAAGAAAGGAATGACTCCCAGCAAAACCCATTATGAAAAGCTTTAATGTATTACCTTGAATAAGATGACAGATGAAATGCAAAAGGTTCTGGACCTTGATTTGGTGATCTGACTAGAATGATGTGAGCATTAGTCAACAACATTTTATTTCTTCATAATATCCGTATTCCTAATTGTACTTTTTAACTGACTTTCTATCTAAAGTTTGGATGTTCTTCAACTTCTCTTATGAGATTTGGATGCTCATACTGAAGTTTATAAACGTGTTGTTGTGAAGCATTCCATCTTTTTTCTTTTGAGTGAAAATGTTGTACTTTGCGATTCAATTTTCCTTCATCATTATTTTCTTTGATTTAGTCTTGGTGCCATCGTATCTCTTTTAGTATTCATCAGTCTCTTATATTACCCTTTATTTCTAACCAATGAATCCTTTTTTTGTGATCTTAGAGAAATTATCATTATATCTGACATTCAGGTTAGGCCCATAATGTTAAAATTCTTTAATTTTTGTATTTTACATATTAGTAAAAGCACTAGTCTTTGGTATGCAGTTTCTTACATACAGCAGTTTCCACCCATTTGTTGCGTTGACATTTTCATTTCTAGGATTTGCATTTAGGTAAGCCAATAACATATGAATTTTAGGTGAACATCGCACAATGCCATAAAGAAATCCCTTTGCAAATATCTAGTATAAACTCAAGTGATTTCTTATTGTAAATTGAATCGATATAAACATAATTGCTCTTTACCTAAAGCACTTTCTATTTATTGTTAAATATATACACTTTACTTTGAATTCCTATTTTTCTGTGATTGTTGCTTATCTAGTTATCCATAAATTTAGCAACTATTATGGAATTTTTGCTCTCTAGTCTCTAGCTTTCTGGTTAATATAAAATTAACCTCTCTAAATAGCATAACTAATGAAAGTGTAACATAGTTCTAGTTATCAACAAATATATTTGTTCCAGTCAACTTTTTGCTCATATAAATGAAGTCATGTGATCTTAATGTTATATTTCTATTTTTTCCAAAACGTCTCTTGAATCTTTTTTTAAAGTAATGATGTGAAAGTTATTGTGCATCTCAAACCTAGTAAATTATTTTTTGTGAATATGTGCTCATCCATTTGATTAAGCTCATTAGTTGGGATAAAGATGGTGATGACAATAATGCTGGTAATAATTTGATTGATCTTATTCTAGATTGAATTGAAAAGTTTGATGATTTTTTTTAATAAATAGGGAAAAGAAGAAATTGAATCAACTTGATTCAATGGCTGCAATTTAATCAACAGAAAGAAAATATTGACATTTCATTTCATCTTCTCTCCACTTAACCTTCAATCAAAACAAAGTCTTGATATCTCAATAAAAGTAAAGTTTCTAAGACAAATTTGTGTATATTTTTACACAAATTTTCTACCTTTTTTTTTTAAGATGCTGGAGAAAAGGAGAAGATAAAGTTTGAATCTTTGCTGAGACGGACAAAAAAGTTTAAATTATGTTGTTTTATGCTAGGAGGTGGAGCAGGGCAGAAGAGGATCGCATTGCATCCCTTGTAGATCTTTACACCGGAACTACTCGGCAGCTAAAACATATTAACTCCCATGTAATAACCAATAGCCAATCTCAAAACAACTTCATCGCTGCAAAGTTGGTGAGAACTTTTGCAGAACTGGGCAGCCTAGAACATGCTCGAGCTATAGCCAATGACTTAATTAGCCCTAATATATTCGTTTGGACTGCTTTGATTAGAGGCTATTCACTTCATCCATTGGTCGATAACTCCAGTAGTCATGAGGCATTCTTGCTTTATGAACGGCTTCACCAGTTTCATCCATGGCTCGATAACTCCCCTTCATATTATCCTCTCAGGGCGTGTGCTCATAGTTGCTCGACGAATATTCAATGAACTCCATTATAGGGACGTGGCTTCATGGAACGCAATGATCACAGTTACACTCATGCTGGACTTACTGAGGAAGCAGTGGCCTTGTTCCACCTGATGCTGGATATTGTCAGTCGGCAAAATGTTCAACCCAACCACATTACTATTGCCACCATTGCTTCTGGCTTCGCCCAATCCGGGTCTCCCAGCCAAGCAAGCTTTCTCCAAGCCTATGTCGACGGCCACCTGAGCTACTCAACAGCCACACCGTCGCTGCCCTCATCGACCTTCATTCGAAGTGCGGAGATCTCAACAAAGCTTACGATCTCTTCTCCAGATGGAAGCGAAAGGATTTGGTCTGCTACAGTGCGATGATAGCCGGGTTTGGGATTCATGGACGTGCCGAGAAAGCAATCAAGCTGCTCAAGAGATTGGAAGCTAATTCTAAGCCGGATGCAATATGCTTTGTATCACTACTCAGTAGCCATTCGGCATGGTGAAGGAGGGAAGGGAGTATTGAGCTCATGAGGAGTATTGTATCACCCAATGGCTGAACACTATATGTGTCTTGTGGACTTTTACGGCTGGGCAGTCAAGCTTATAGACTGATTACTGAAGGGATGTTGATAGGAGTGAGGCCTAATGCTGCAGTATGGGGAGCTTTGTTGAGCGCTTGTAGGACTTATTCTAATGTAGAGATTGGGGAGATAGCTGCAAGGTGTTTGATGGAGATCGAACCCGTGAATGCTGGGAACTATGTGTTGTTATCGAATATATATGCGAAGGTTAGGTGGTGGGATGAGGTGGCAAGTGTGAGGACGATGATGAAGAGAAGGGGGATATGGAAGGAGCCTGGGTGGAGTTTATTGGAGATGGAGGAAGGTAGAAGAAGGAAGTTCATGATTGGGGAAGTTTTTGGCATGGAGTTGGAGCTGGTGTTGTTGGTCATGAGCTTGGGAGTTGAAGGACTATGGCTACCTTCCTAACATGGAGGAAATTGAAGAGAAGAGGGATTGAACTAAGAAGTGCGACCTGGTTAACACAAGTAAAATTCATATTATGTGATACAAATGTTATGTTAATATATAAATTCTTTGTTCTAATGTATGATATAAGCCTTTAACACTAAATTTTGTATTTGCATACTATATTTTATATACCAAAGTTTTTGGCATATCAAGTCAATTTATTTGGATCAGGTCTGCTGATTGGGAGTTTAGCTCCCAACTCGAATGCATTCATGGGGCGACACGCTCTGCGACGGGTTATGTGCATTTAGTTTGACCTTAAAGGCTCAATATCCAAAAAAAAAAAAAATCAATATATTTACTATCATTGTACTTATGCATATATTTTTAAATTATAATATATTTTATTGTTTATGATATGATAACAAATTATCATACATATTGTATTTTTTTCATATACGACTAGAGGTTTATGATTATCTTTCGTATGATTTTATTTCTATTGTTTGTTCATCTTATTTTGTGCCTTGTGTTTGTTTAAGGAACTGATTGATTAGAGATAGGTTGCGAGTTCTTATTTATAATATCTTTTGTTAAGTTATAGTTATTTTTTTATTACTTTATGATGGATTTAAAAGATGTGTATCATGATTATTATATATTTACTTTTTTAATTGTATAATTTGTGATTAAAATGAATGGATAATGGCGATTTCTTATTTATGATGATATTAATGGCTCTATGTTATTATAAAAAATAAAAATAAAAAGATCACCAATGAGCCTTTTTAAAAAACCATTGAAGAGTTTTAGTAATTTTAAAGGCTACTTAGATTCTAACTATTTATTATTCTCATCTACATATTTATCATGCATCAATTTATTTCTTTACACTAAGAATCTATTTGGAGTAGCTGTAGTAGCTCTAGTTTTTAAAATAATTTTTTCACTATAAATTTTTTTGAAAAGCAGTAATTTAGTAGTCAAATGGTTATATTGAAAAACAAAGCAATTAGGAAGGCTCTCAGCCTAAATCTAATTATTTTCTAAACTTTGCAATAGGAAAACCCTTATTTGATTTTTTTTTTTGTGCAAAAGTTCATCATAATTCTCATTATATTAGAACTGAAAAAGTATTTTAGGCATTAAGCTAGATGCATAAATTTGATCTATAGGACATAATTCTTACTATACAATAAGCCACAAAAAAACTACTAGAAATAAAGTCTCAAAGATTTAACAACTTTAGAAATAATATATATTTTTCATAATAATATGCATTTTATAATTATTTTTTTATAATAAAAAATAATTATAAATTGCATGTTATTATAAATAAAAGTAATATTTAATGTAATAAGAAAAAATAATTTCTATAATGCATGACTCGTAAATTTTATATATTCTGATTCATAATGTTGTCAATAAAATATTTTTATTCAGGTATTCATATACTTATCAAAGTATTTAACCATATACCTCTCCTTTAAATTCCATATTCCTATATAAAAATCATGTATTTTGACTATTGATCAGAATAAAATAAACAAAATTACATCTAATCTCAATAAAATGCCATTCAACTCAAAAAAAATGTCAATATATATTTTCTATTAACAGTGAAAAAAATAGCATATTATAGATAAGTAGAAGATATGTTCAAGTCGTCTTAGATAGTTTGGTCACATAAAGCATCGATCGTCTGATGACCCGATTAGGAGAGTAGATGTATTAGATTTGCCTTAAGTTAAGAAAGGTAGAGGTAGACATGAAAAGACTTGGTTAAGATGTATAAAAGATGATTTTAGTATACTTGAATTAAATGATAATTTGACACATAAAAAAAAAATAAAAAAAAAATAAAAAAAAAATAAAACTGATTTTATCATATGATTCATTAATGTTATTGAGTCAATACCTAATAGATAATATTATGGGGTTAACTAATCTAATTGATAAGGACCTTAAAAATTATTGCTATAATTTTGAATTTGAATTCCACCTATATTATTATAATGCTCCACTTTAAAGAATTGCGTGGGAAAAAAATATATGAAAAATAACATATTTTCTTATAATCTATAAGTTTTAGTATATATTTTTCATTTCCATGCAATAAGTGACTCGAGAAATTTTTCTCAAAGAAATTGTCACCTCTGATCATCGTTGGTTATTTTCTTCCTAAGCTATGCACCTTTTTTTTTTTTTTTGATATTATTAGAGTGCATACTTCCTAAGCTTTATTTGGCTCGTCATCATTCTTACATTTTATTATTTGTGGAGATTAACTAGTTGAAGACACTATATTACAATCTTCATCATTGATTAAATGCTCAAGAATTGTTATTTTAGTGTTGATTGAAGACAAATGGATCGTGCTTTGCCATTGTTAATTAAAGATTTGTGGATTGTTAAGCACTAATACTCCTAAATAATTTTGAGGGAATTTTTTTGGAGGAATTTTTTTATACATAAAATTTATTTTTTTTTGTGTGATTCCTTTCTCTGTAAAACTAAGATTTTGAAAGAGCATACTTTATTTTAATTTTGAGTTCTCTCAAACAATTAAATCACGTAAAATCTTCTTATGTCATTTTTTTTTTATTTTATTTCAAGTTCTCTCTCTCTCTCTCTCTCTCTCTCTCTCTATAATTTTTTCTTTCTCTTTCTTCTCTTTCTCTCAACAATAATGGATACTAAGATTGGTTCAAAGGAAGAGAAGAAAAAAATGACTAGCAAATAGAAGGTCAAAATAAAAATTTCGATGACAAGGATTTCAGTATTATCCACAAGCTTGTACTGATCTGTTCTTCCTCTTCTACACTGAGAGGAGTATCATCCGAAGTGTCATATTCCACTGTGATCTTCTCCAAGGTTTCACCATTGTTCTCAACCTCAAATTTTATTTCATCAAAGCTTGAGACTTGAGACTCAAGCTTCAATGATGGTTAGCTTTATTACGTGGTTCTCATTGTCGAGTACCTCAGTTTTGTCCACAATGAAGCGGAATTCCTTCACAGCTGCAAGGAATTGGAGAACTTGTTGATGCTTACACAACATAGATTGACGCTAATATATTAAGTTGGAAGTTCTTATTTTATTTTTATTTTTTCTCTATTTGACCATGAAAGTTAAGCTGCGTTTAAATGTAAGAAATTTGAGTGAAAAGAAAAAGGGAAAAGAAGAAATTGAATCAACTTGATTCAATGGCTGCAATTTATAATCAACAGAAAGAAAATATTGAGATTTCATTTCATCTTCTCTCCACTTAACCTTCAATCAAAACGAAGTCTTGATATCTCAATAAAAGTAAGTTTCCAAGACAAATTTGAATATATTTTTACACAAATTTTCTGCTTTATTTTTGCAAGAGAAAAGGAGAAGATAAAGTGCGAAGGTTTGCTGAGATGGACAAAAAAAGTGCAAAATAATATTATATTTATAGTGAATATCAGAATTTAGCTTATTACATTGGGACAATCCTTATTCGTTGAGCTTAAATTCTTTGGTTGATGGATGCCTAACCACCAATATAATGGGATCAATTTAAACCATAGGGGTGTTTAGTAACGAATTTATTTGAGATTTTAATTATGTAAATCCCGTAAATCCTGCCAAACACATTTGCCGGATTTATAAATCCCGAATTTGGTAAATCTTATAAATTCCATAAATCTCGGATTTAGTAAATCCTATTGAAAGGTGGATTTATGGGATTTACACAAATTGAAGTACATGAAAAAATAGCTGGGCATTGACGGAAGAAAGAAAATGCCTATCTACTAGTATAATTTAATAGTTAATTAATTTTAATTAATTAATAGTTAATATTAATACATATTACTTTAAATTAGTATTAATATTAATACTAATAATTGATTAATTAATATATATTTAAGTTAATTTAAATGAGTACAACTAATAATTCATTGATATATCATTAAAATTTAATTATAATTTATTAAAAATAATTATAGTTTGATAGGTAATTGATTTTAACTAATATAATAATTAATATTATTTTTTTATTACAATTAAGTTAATTTTAACTATTTTGATTTAATAGTATTAATGATTAATTGATATGTACTTTTAAATTAAGTATTATGGATGAGTCAGGATTTAGTATAAGTATAATATCATGGGTATAATTATTACTTTAATATATCTCAAACTAAAATGTAATATGATAGAGCATTATTTTCATTTTTTATTCAAAATATTTTTTTAAAAAAATCTTAATATATTTAAATCCTCAAATAACATACTAAACATCTCGATTTAGCAATTTAATTAATATGTTTCAAACACTTTTAGATTTAACTGAAATTTACTAAATTCATGCATTAAATTTATTAAATTCTACTTGAAATAAATTCTGTTATTGAAAAGCCCCAAAGTATTTGACCCACTTAACTAGTGATATCATAACTAATAATTCAATTAGGATCAAATATTTCATTCAGCTTATTTCTCTTATGAGTCTTAGCGGAATCTATCAGGATCAAGCTGTGGGCTCTGAAAATTCACCAGTGACCTCTCAAAAAATTGAATTGAAAAGAGTGAGTTAAGTGTCCGTGTAATTTTCAGAAGGCAGATAGAATAGTAGTGTGGTGTTTATTTTCAGGATGTGGGACACCACACAGATCTTAGGTGATACTTATTAAAGTGATCGGATACGACATTAAGGAATGATGTACTATCTCGATAGATAGAAATCACCACTCTATAATGAACCTAATCACCTAAGCATGATGGGTTTGAATATACAGATCTTTCTCCTACTTTACATGAAAAGTAAAGTAGAGTTTATTTTAAGTCAGTTGTATATGGAGGCAAGCCCCATAATTAATTACATCATAAGGAATGAAAATTTCTTAAGAATTCTCTCGATTAAAGTAGATAAGGTCTCCAAAGATTTCAAGAAGACTATCAAAGGATTCTATTTTAAAAATCAAACGGGATAGATTAAGGAGAAGACTTATTTTGGAATCCAAAGGGAAAAGTAGGAAATGCTCATGATACTAGGAAGCCTAGTGAGCATTCCAATCTACCCTATAATTGGGCTTTATATTTTTGAAATTGAAGAGCGTTAATTATTTGAGTTGACATTTTATTAGATTGCTAGAGCTTATAATTCCACAATATAAGATTGTGGAAATGCTTGAGAGGTGAGGATTTATACTTGTAGCCCGAAGAAAATAGCTACCTCAGATTCATAAACTAAGGAGCCTTGGTACAAAACAAAGGCACGACTTAAATCTAAGACAAAAATGGGTATATAGTTTACCTCCATAATAGAGAATAAACCACCTGACTGCTGGACTTATTACCGCCTGGAGTGATAGCCAGCTAACTCCTCATACGCTTTAAATCCATGTAGGCAAGTCTTATGCTTTGCAAGATAGCTAGGTTGTTGTTCATTTAGAAAGGAAACTAAGTTCTTAGACTCACTCCTTAAGAGACTAGAGTATGAGTGGTATGAATCCATGACTTAATCTAATACAAATTTTATCAAATTTATTTGATTCTTTTGACTTTTTGTTTTGATAGGCTATGGGATTTTGTATGCTTAAATGCATGAAAATTTGATTATGGGCCAAATCAAGAGAGAAAGATGTGTTCTTCCACCAAAGGCTCTCACAGGTTAAGCCTTGATTCTCTGACAAGGATGGAAGCCCCCTTTTAACAAGAGTGGAAGAATATGACATGCATGATATTATATATTCATTCATCCAGCTAAAAGGTTGCTAAAATTTTATTATCTTGATTTAATTCCTAGGCTTTTATGTGAGGTTATGAGTTATTTTAAAATTTTAGTTATGAGTTGTTAATTGGGATAAAAAAATTAATTTTATCCTAAGAGTTTACCGCATCGAGGCTACACATTCAAGCATCAATCATAAAAAAATTATGAAAAACATGTTGTTCTAATGCGCAATCTAAGCACAACATCAAATAATTTTATAGACTATCGTAAAAGAATAAAAAGGCCTGTTCTCCGCAAAAAAAGAGAAAAGAGATGGGTAGCCGAGCTCTACCCTTATACAACCCAGATTACAAAAAAATAAAATAATACATGCTATGGGGGTCTTCTTTTCTTCATTTCTTCATTCTCTTTCTTTTGATTTGATTTGCTCCAAAGGCATCACAGGGCACCCCAAGGACTAAGCCTTTTGGCCACTGCTCATCCTAATCCCTCATAACACTAATCTTAATTCCTAATGCAAAATTACATCAAAAATAGGAAAAGTAAATCTAACTATACTTGCAAAATAAATGTTAGCTAAACACGCCATATAACTCAAGCAGTTATATGAATAATTTGGACTTAGCACCCCACACATGGATAACCAATCCCACTTGTCCTAATGTGGATTATGCTTAGGGGCTAAGCAACCTCCACAACAAAAGTATTTATATTTTTATTACAACAGCCCCTTAAGCACAACCCCTTGTAGAAATATGATTAAGCTAATAACGGCCTAACATCTAGTCTACGAAACATACACTCTAACATCCACTCTAAAATATTACATCACAAAACAAAACACAACATCATACATATAACGCCCTAACTTAGCACTAGAAGTGGGGACTTAGTATTCTAATGTGTGTGCTTAAGACTTGTGTAGCAAGACTTTATTAGATTTCTTTAGTTTAAGTTTCAATTTGGAGTTTGAATTTAAATTTTACCTTTGGGTGATTTCAAATGATTTAATGATTTACTTTTCATTTTATTTCACTTTTATTTGGTTAAAGTGATGTTTAAGTTTTCAAGAATGAAGAGTAGAATGGATTCTATTTATAGATAGAACTCACCCTATTCTACATCCTAACTCTAAAGAGATTAAGGTCCTTAAGTATCTTAATTAGCCCATTTGAATTTGTGTAATTAATTTGATTTGATTTATTTGACTTGATTTAGATTTAGAATTTGAGTTTATTTAAGTATTTGATTGATTGATTTTGGATTAGATGTTTTAGTTTAATTACATCTTGATAATCCAATATCCTTAATTTCTAATGAAGTTTAAGTTTGTTTAAATTCATGTATTTTGATTGGTTAATTTCAAATTAGATGTTTTGGTTTAATTAAATTTTGATAATTCAATATCCAATATCTAATGATGTTTGTTTAAGTTCATATTCTTTTGATTGATTAATTTTAGATTAGATGTCTTTGGTTTAGTTAAATCTTGATAATTCAATATCCTTTTGAATTAATATTTAATTCTTTTCTTTGATTATGGTTATGTGACTCAATTTCATACTTATTTGATCGTGGTTCATTTATTTGTAGTCTGATCGGATTAGATTAATTGAAATTTTATTTCGATTTTAAGTGAGTTTGATTCTTTGTAATTAAGATTTTATTTTTAATCACATCCATTTATCATGTTCATCAAAGTTTGGTTTGTATTTTGATTTCATACATTAGATAGTTAATTAGTTTATCTTGTTTAAGTAGGTTGAATGAGATTTGATTTGATTACATATTAAATTGATGAGAGTCTTTCTTAATTTAATTTGATTTGATTTGATTAGCTTTATTAGTTTATAAGTTTGCTTAAGTTTAATGTGATTATATGATTAGTTTAATTAAGAAGTGTATTTATGTTAATTATAAAGATTTGTTTAATTTTCAATTTGATTTCATATTTGTTTAGATTAATGATGTAATTAATGACTTAATAATTTAGGTTTAATTTAGGTTTTGATTAGTATTTAATTACATTTATGTTTGATTAAGCTTTGATGTGATTACTTTAATTAACTTAATTATTTTATTTAAGAGGTGTGATTAATTATTAAATTAAATAAAGATTTGTTTAATTTTAATTTGATTTCATATTTATTTAGGTTAATGATGTAATTAGTGAACTAATGATTTAAGTTTAAATTAGGATTTGATTAGCATTTAATTGCATTTTATGTTTGATTAAGCTTAGGTTTAATATGATTAATTTAATTGACTTAATTAGTTTATTTAATAGATGATTAATTAGTTAATTAAGTATTTGATTTGAATTAATTTTAATGTGATTTATAAAATTAATTTGGTTTATTAAGATGATGGATTAATTTATTAAGTTTGCATTAATTAGTTGTGATTAATTAAGTTTGATTAAGGGTAATTAAAATTTTAAATTATTAGATTAATTAAGGGTTTGTTTAATTAGATTAATGACTTAATTTCTCACATGTGATTTGATTTAGTTAAGTGTTTTACTTAAGTTTGATTTGATTAAGGGGTTATTGTTATTACCATCATTATTGTTTGAATTAATTGCTTATTTCATTTCAATTAAGTTTGATTATTTATGTTTAGAGTTTTGGACTCATTTTATTATGTTTGTTTGATTTCATTAACATGTTCGATTTAGTTACTAGATTGTAATATTTAATAGTTAATTAATTATCTTATTCCAAATGTATGTGATTTAATCATGTGTTAATTAAGTTTACTTTAATTTTATTTAGTTTAATTCGATTAGTATCAAATGATTAAAATTTCTTAAATTTGTTGGGTTTTGAGTTTGATTTAAGATTTAATCATTTAATTGAGTTTTATTAACTTAAATAAGTTTAATCATATTTAATTTAATTTTCTTTAAGAATGATATTTCTCTGATTTGAGATTTGATTAATGATTGCTTAAGTGCTATTTTATTTCTAATTTTGATTTAATATTTAAATTATTTTTATATTATATTTTAATTAACTCCTTAATTGATTAAACTCTAATCTTAAGTGTTTGTTTGAGGTTCATTAAGATTTAGAAGATCACATTATTTTCTTAAGAGTCATAGATGTCAATTGAATGATTTAAGCCATTTTGAGGTTTTTTTGTAAATTTCTGAATTTTTATTTGATTTATTTTATTAAAATAGATAATCTGAATTTCAAAATTTAATTTCTCCCAAAATAGAAGTCGTTTTCACTTTAAATTTTTATGGTAGGTGTGTTTTAACTTTTATTTCAATCTCTGAAAATTTCAACTTAATCTGACATATATTTTTAGTTTAATTAATGAAATTTGATTTTTACTAAAACTTAAATTAAGATCAAAATACTCAATTAAATTTGAGATTTGTTTGGATTCCTCTCGAAAGATCAATCCAACGAACACTTGTTGCAAGTATTTTACTTTTAATGAAATTTTGAAATTTCAAGTGATTTAAATTAATTTTTTATAAATAATGCTACGCCGACGCCTTTGGCGGAAGGGAAAACGACCGGTTTTGCTCGACCGTCGATCTACGATCGATCAAATCATGATCAGGCTGATCGCTGCGACGGCGACGATCTCCGTCCATCACGCTGAATCGTGTAATTGACAGCCTAGATCATCAAGCATCCGGCGTCGATTGGGCGATCATCCCATCCACGAATCGGATGGATCGCGGATGTAGTACCGTGGTGAAGATTTTCGTGTTTTTTGGAAAAATGAGGTTTCTAAGTCAAAACTAAATGGATCCGCTCGCATTCAAACAAAAAAATTCTATTTCAAAGTAAAAATGCGATATTATCTAGGGAAAATTCCTAAAATCGTGAGAAAATTAATACAAAATGCGTGAAATCTTAAGGTCGGCTACGGTTTGGCAAAATTTACCTTTCCATGAATGATTTCAGTGAAGATCCGAACTTGTATGTGAGGAAGCTGATCTTTAGCTCTTGCATCCCTTGCATCACCTTCTTTGATGTCCGCCGTCTCCTAAGAAGAGTAATTATATTTTAAGCTCAAAAATGGCTTAAAGAAGTGAGGGATGGGTTCCTTTTTTTGCTTTGGGGGGCTTTTGGGGGCTGAATGTTGGTGGGAGGAAGAGAACTAAAGCCTCATCTCCCCCTCCTTTTATAATGGTTGAAAATATAATTTTTTTTTTAATTTTTTGGCTCCAAATTGATTGTCATCTTGCTTGGGGTGATTGGGATGGATGATAGAATGATTGAGGACTTTGCATTTTTTCTTCAAAGTCCTCTTTATATGATCCATTTATTCAATGCAAATATTGGGAATGAGTTAAGTGCATGTGATGGGGGAGAATTAAATGAGGTTGAGTAGAATCCTATGTGGGGGAGGATTCATGAGAGGTTTAAATAGGTTAAGTTTATTTTGGGCTGATCCCAAATGGGTTTGAGTTGGGTTTGATTAGCCCCCAATGAGTTTTAGCTTAATTTCAAAGGATTTGGCCCAATTTGGGTCATATGGGTCATTTTAGGTCAAATTGACCCATTTGACTAAAATTGGTCAAATTAGCTTGGGTTATAGGTTGATTCATGTTCAATTCGCTAATTGAAGATGAATGTGGTCTTTAGTTTGAATTAATTTGGATTTAGGCCAAATTGACCCTTTAGGCCAATTTGGTTAGTTGACCAATTGGAGTCGATTAATCAAATTGGGTTTAATTATGACTTTGGTCAAGTTCAATAATCAATTTGGAATGAAGTTGAGCTATTGGTTGCAATCAATTTGGGTTAGATCATGATTTGACCCGATTTGGTCTTTTAGGCCAATTTGGGTCAATTTGGATCAAATAGCCAATTGGGCTTGGTTTGGCCCAATTGATTGCAATTAATCATCCTAGGGTGATCAACAATCATGGTGGAAGATTTTGGTGAGCTTGGTTCAATCCAATTTGGGTTGGATTAAAGTTGGCTCAAATGGGTCCTTTATGTCACTTTGGACCTGGGTCAATTGGTTTGGTTTTGGTTTGATTTGAGTTTAGTTGAACTTATATATGAGCCCTAGATTGGAATATAAATCTAGCCATAATAAATTTGGAGTTTAAGGGATTTTGGCTCATTTGAAATTTTCAAGTGAAAAGGGCTAGGTTGGGTTTGACTTGAGTTGGTTTCGATTTGATTTGATGATTGTAGGTTTCATTTATATTTGGGTAGATACTTGAATGAATAATTAAGAGAAAATTCATTGGTTTTGACTTGATCTGGATAGAATTTGGCTAAGTCCAAAGAATTGGCTTAAAGGGTTTATTAAGTTTGGATTTTATTTCGATATAGTTTTGGTCATTGATTTCATTTATATTTGTGAATATAAATGAAGAAATAATTGATTTATAAAGAGATCAATTGAGTTTGATTTGATCTAAGGGAGTTTTGGCTAAGCTTATGAATGTGGTTTATATGGCTTAGGAAGGATTTTATGATTTAAATTTGATTTTGGGTTTCAATTATTTGGAGTTAAATTTTGAAATTAGATTTGGAATTTGAATTTGAATTTGAGATTTGGTTTGAGAATTGAGTCCGTGTTTGATTTGATAAAGTGTATCTAGATTGGGTTTAGGCTATGGGATTGGTAATTTTCTTAAACCCTAAGACATAGCCTAATCTTATGATTTACACTTCTAAGTCTCTAGGCTTAGGTCAAGTGTTCACTTAATCACTAGAAATTTCTTATGAATAAAGAGTTTTCAGTGTCTAGAAGAGTCCTAAGTCTAAGAAGAGGAGGTTAAGAGCTCACTCTAAAAGTGAGGTCAACAAGTAGATAAGACACTACCCAGAGATTTTGCCCTCATTTGGTGAGGACTTTAGATATGATTTCAAGTTTCCTATAGGCGTAAGCCCCTATAGTTAATTACCCATCCCAATAAGTGAGAGAGAACTTTCGATTGAGGCTAGTCATTAGATCGCTAAAGGTGTAACATATATAGAAGAAGATGCGAGTTTTAGAACTTAGAATTTATGAAATTCATCATCATTAGCTTAAAGATGGTTGGGGGAATGATGACATGCCCAATCTAGATCCCATGGTTTCGTCATCCCGGGTTGTCGTGGTCCCTAGTCTACTTAGTCAGAGGAGGTAGTTGACCCAACCTGACCGAAGGATTCTTATCAGCAACACATGGGTTACTTCGTACAAGAAATTCTTGTAGACCTGGGGTGGTGATTATCTAAGGAGACAAGCTTAAGTCTGCCCTAGTTGACAGAGGGTTGTTTGCCTTATCAAGTATACCCTATGATTCATAACTCAAAGGGTAGAGCCAATGGGGAGCATAATACGATTGTGATCGTAATATAATGGAGTCTTACTGGCCAAGCCACCGATCAGGACTCGTTGTAATGATCATCATGGAGCATCTAAGTGCAAATGAGGACACAGCCACATCCTTATTGGCATGAGATTGGTTGAGAGTGAACATAGTAACACTTGATTTGACATTAGCTCCTTGTGAGCTAGAGTTTTTTAATTTGTCCCGACAAATAATTAAGGTGGATAGATTGAGTTTTGCTTTAAGCTTTTAATGATTGAATTTCATTTAAGCATTTTTTATATTGATGCTTGATTTGAGTTAATTTGATTTGAAATTAGAATCACATTTTGATGGAAGTATCCCCTTCTGTTGAAATCACCATTCAACGCAGCCATCATCGGGATAATTAATTGATTGATTTGAATATATTTGAGAACTTTAGATCAACCTGCTTAGTTCTAACAGAGGAATAGATTTGTCACATGAAAGAGTTAGCCTCTCGATATTTTACTAAGTTGAAATTCTTATAATAGATTTTAGGTTAACCTGCACCCCCTAAGACTAAACCGGGAAGCAACTCGCGCAGCATCCTCAGCCACTTGAATCCAAACATTCAGCATAGTATCGGGGCCCATGCGAGTGTATTTAAGAATACCATAATTAAAGCTTTCTGTTCACTTGTACGATATGTTGCGAATCCGATAACGTTTTTACTTTGAATTTTTAAATGGTGCCTTCTGCCCGCTTGCATTTGAATATTGCGGGTTTGGTGGCATTTTACTTGAATTTTAAATGATGCCTTGCTTGCATTTGAGTATCAGGGTTGGTGGCATTTTTACTTGAATTTTAAATGGTATCTTCTGCCCGCTTGCATTTGAGTATTTCGAGTTCGATGACATTCATTTGAAAGTTTGTACAAGCTTTAGATAAAAATAAAATTATCTTTTTTTGTTTAGGATATTAAGGTTGCTAAAGTCAATCATACTTTTAGATTCTTCATTGAAAAGTTTATCAAAATACCCCATCCACCTATTTTTAGTAGACTTTTCTAAGAAAAGTACTTTATTATTTTCATCATTAATACACATCACTTGAACTAGATCTATACTTTTCCTGTCTCTTTGGTTGGCTAACTTATACATACATCTTTCACCTTCTTTGGTATATAATATATTGTATAAATCACTAAAAGCTGATTTTTTTTGCATCATATATTTCTTTCTTAGAATCTCTATAGGCCACTTTATATCTTTCCCAATTCTCCAAGTTTTTACATCTAAACCAAGTTTTATAATAATGCTTCTTATTTCCTATATTTTTTTGCTCACTCTGACTCCACTACCAACTATTTTTATTAAAAGAAGCTTTTCCTTTTGATTCTCCAAGCACATTTTTAACAATTTGCTTAATTTCACTTGCTACTTTTTTTCGCATAACATTAGCTTCCTTATGAACATCCCAAATTCTAAGCTCTTGCAGCTTGCTCTTAAAAATATTTTTATTTGTGTTCTTTAAATGTCCCCATCTAGGACAATAATTTGATTTAATTTTTCTTATATAGTCTTTCATCTTAAAATCTAAAACTAACAATCGATGTTGGGTACTTAAATTTTCACTTGGAATGAACTTACAATATTTATAATATAAACGATCTATTTTTCTTATCAGAGAATAATCAATCTGTTTTACTAGATCCATTTTTATAAGTAATAATATGTTCATCTATTTTCTTAAATAAAGTATTAGCAACTATAAAATCATAAGCGCAAAATCTAATATACCATACCTTCTTCATTCAAAATATAACCACCATGAATACTTTTAAAATCTTCTACCACTCTACCAATTTGTCCATTTAAATCTCTCCAATAAATACTTTTTCTTCAAGAGGTATCTTTTATATTAATCCCTCTAATTCATTCTAAAATTTTTTGAGCTTACATCCAAACCTACTTGAGGAGCATAAACACTTATAACATTGATAATCTTAGTATCAACAATAATCTTTAAAGCTATAATTCTATCTCAACGCCTATTAATAATATTTATAACATTATCCTTCAAACTTTATCTATAATCACATGTTATTTCTAGTTCAACTACCGAATACCAAAGTTTAAAACCTAAACTATCAATCTGGTCTTCTCCCCAACCCAATTAGTTTCTTGAACACATAAAATATTTATCTTTCTATGAACCATAATATCTATTAATTTCATTAATTTATGTAGAAGTACATATATTCCAAGATCCTAACCTAATTCTAGTTTCACTAACTTATCGCGCCCATCCATAAATGTGAACTCTTGCTTATTTAACACTACACTCGCAATCAGCCGCAGCCTTGCACATTTTTTCACGTATTCGCCATACAAAGACGCCGCTTCTAGAGACACCTTAGATTAACACATGATGAAAGGATTCATGTCATGATTATTTCGAGGTTTACGGGTGTATTCAACTATTGCAACCCTCCACTTTTCATGTCATGATTTAAAGGATTCAGAAATCATATTATTTTTAAAAAGACAAAATAATTTTTTAGATGTTTTGAGTATTTTTAAGAAAATAATAATTATTTTAAACATAATTTATTTTGAATCATAATATAAATTTAATATAATATAATTTAAAAAAGGATATAGACAAAAGCAGATTAATACGATTTTGATAAGAAATGTCGTTCTTTTGGGATATTAAAACAATTCTTGTCCTCTCTTTAACTCGACTTTATTTGGAATTTTATTAAAGATGTGATTAAGCCAAGTTGAATTATAAATAAATTCGAGTTAAATCTAATAAATGCTTGCGATTAGAGTCAACCATGACTCAATGTGCTGATTCATTAAAAAGATATTAATACAAAATATATTTATTATTACTAAAATTCGAATTTTTATATATAAATTATTAAAACGTAAAAAAATCTATATATATATATATATATATATATATATATATATATATATATATAAAATTAACACTTTTGATTTATTTATTAATCTACCATTCTATTATTTACTTCCATTCCACACATCCGTTTGCTACTACCAAAATATTTTAGATTTTAATGCATCTTTCTTGAATTTGAATTAAAAATTAGAGGAAAGTAATTATTTTTATTAAAAATAAATCAATCAGAATGTACTTAATTTTAGATTAACTAGGAAATTACTAAAAAAATTAAATAAAAATTAATTTAGCATCCAAGGAAAATCTTAACATTAGTCGGAAGTTCTTTTATAACTTTTTTCTTAATAAGATTAAAATGCAAATAGTTAAAGCAAAATTAATACAATTCTTAAGTGTCAAGAGCATCGACAAAATATGAAAATTTAAATTCATGAAGATTTTCATGCCACACAATTCTTATGCATTTATATATCTATCACTTAAAATTAAATATTTATTTATCTAATATTTTTCTATACTGAAAATATATATTTTAATTTAAAAATATGAGTGATGATGATAATTCTATTAATACTAGTAAGATCACTAAACTATTAATATTATTCAAAAATAAAATAATTATAGCAATTCAATTAGTGAAAAATGCAAGAAAAGATTTATATTATATAAATCTTGAAATGGATTTCCAGCTGAAAATATAATTATATTCATTTTATCTTATTTGGATTGACCATAAATTGCTTAACTTTAACAGTAGTGGCTTGGATAAAATATTTATACGTCACATTATAATTTATTTGCATAAATATAGCATTATTACATCATAACAATGGACTTTAATTACAAGTAAACAAATGTTTAACAAGCTATAGTTGCCATCTAAAAGATATTAAAAACTAAAAATATCTCGCAAAGATATCTAATAATTGATTAAAAAGTAATGATTAAGTGAAAGTAGTACAACTATATGATTGCCAATTAAATTAATAAAATAAAAGAATCTAATATAATAAAATAAATAAATAAATTATCAAAATCCTTATAAAAGTTATCTATTCATCTTCAAAATTTTAATTATGTTCAATCATTAATAAGTGATAACTATTTAATTAACTCTATGATTTACATATTAAGTATTGATAACAAATTTTAGTTTAAACATGATTGAATCTCTATTTATTTTGATGATATTTTTTATCCTTATAATTAATGCTAATTAAATTTTGTTTAAATTTTCTATTGTAATTCATTTTTAATTATAATTACTTATAATTATAATATTTATGAAATATTTAATTATAATATAAAAATTATTAAATTTATATAATCTAATTTTTAATTTATAAAATTTATTCACATGCACTTGGTGCACGTGCAATATTAGTAGTATATAAATATTGGATAGAAAGTATTCTTGAATAGGAAAAATTTAATCAGTATGTTAGAGAATTATAGTGCAAATCATGTATTTCTTGATAAATCATAAAATTATAAAATCCTCACATTCATGCTAACCTCTGATTATAAATTTTGGAAGAATTTATCTTAATAAGATGACAAATGAAGATGTGTAATTTAAGAAGAACAAGAAAGAAGACAACTAACGCAGGTTACGTTGTGGAGGTTAATTAAAATTAAATGCAGCTTATTTTTTAAATATTATTGCCAGCTTAATAATATATTTCAAAAATATGATATCAGAATTTCAGACGTTAGTTAATTTTCATGATATGGATCTCTTCTTTTACTAAATCTCAATATATAAATCTATTAATTTATTGATTTCTCATTTTCTATATTCATAATTTGTTTCAAATTCAGTTTCAATGTACTTTTATCTTATTATTTTTATCAATTACTATAATGCTTGATTATTCATATAAAAGTTTAACCCCAATATATTGGGGTTAAACCTTTCAAAAAAAGTTTAACCCCAATATATTGAAAAGTTTTAAGATATTCATTGAAATAAACGTGAAATAAATTTCGATTGGTTAATCGTATATTGTATTTATTTAAAATAAAATCTATTGGTTTTTAGATATATTCCAATTAAATTTTTATGGAATGTCTAAAATTTTCTCACATAAATTATATTATATAAATACATAATTTTTTAGTCTTACTCTTCACTTTAAAGGACATCGCTCTATTTAATTGACTTAGTTTTGATATGACACTTAAAATACTACTAGAAGACAAATCTTGAGTTAAGCAAGCGATTCAAGTTGAAACTAGTCGATCAAGACCAAAATAGCATTGGAAACTTTAGGATATCAGTTAAATCCCTAAATAGCTCTTAAACATGTAGTGTTTATAGTCAATCTTGATCTAACAAGCCCAAGATCTCAACGACTTCATTTGAGCATTCAAATACACAACATCATATGAGGGAATCATCATGAGCCTCGATGGATGAGTGGTTGATTTTCATGTATTCTAAACGCCACCCCTTTAATATATAAATAGCCTCATTCTTCTAGAGGCCAAGAAAGAGAGAGGAGAGCTCTAAAGCGAAAATCCTCCAAATATAATCGTGTCACCACCACGATCACCATGCCGGTCATTTACCGGCCGTGCCATACTCCATCCATCTCGCATGCCATGCTGCCGGCGCCACCACTCGGCATCTCGGCCGGATCATTGCACCACCGACGTTGCCAGCCATTCGCCGGCCATCTTCGCGGCCATCATTGACGACCTTCATCGTGGCCGACCATTTATTCACCATTATTATATGGTTGTTGTTGCTATTGGGATTCCATTGTCCTTCTATATACAATCCGTCATGGGAACTTGTACAAAACAAATACATTGTGGAAGATTTTAGGCAGTTGATTTTTACCCTATTCACGAGTTTTTCGCAAAAAAATTTCTGAGTTTCTTTCAAACATTGTGTACATTTCACAAAGAAGGCAAACTTTTATTCTATATGATTTTTTAGCACGCAACAAATTTATTAAAAATTTTTCTCTAAAGTATTTATATTTATATAATCGATATTTATATAAAACGTTTCTATGAAACATTTATATTTATATTCATCACGGATATTCAATTAATATATTTATATCAAATCTTTATATAAACATTCTGTAAATGTTTATATAAATTTAATATAAATGTTTATATAACAAAATTTAATTGATTAAATATATTTGTAAATGTTTGATATATTTATATAAACATTTCTATTGTAAAATGTTTATATTTATATAATTCATATTTACATAAAATGTTTTTATATATAATATTTAATTCCGGTTTTTTCTCCTTGTAACGTAATTCTAATTCAGATTAAAGTTACTTTATTTCTGTTTAAGATGAATATATATTGCATGTACAATATTTTGTATAAAAAGAAAAATACAAAATTTTCAGTTTTCATATATAATATGAATATATTAAATGTTTTAAATTTAATATTTTGCAATAATATGTTTCCGTTATTTCTATTAAATTTTATAATCAACACGTTTTTAAGTCCGATTTTTTCTCCTTGTAACGTTACTTTATTAATCTGATATTTATTAGTCTTCTTATTTGTTGGTCCAATTATGCATCTAAAATCATTCCAATACATATAATCATATTTAATATTGATTTAGAAGTAACAGATTTTTTTAACACAAAAAATGTAATCAGCTCTAATAATAGAAAAAGTTACTATAATTACAGCTATTTATATTATCTAAATATTTAAAAATATCCAATTTAGTCTAATTTAATTCATAAATTCTACCACTTTATACATTTATTATCTTACATTTTTGTTTATTTTCCTTTTTTTTTTTAGCATAAGAGTTTTTTTTTTTTGAACTATTATATAAGTTTTTATATTATGCATCAATGTTAGCAGAAATATAGTTTTATTAATTATATGATTAAACTAATTTTAACTAAAGATGTATATAAAATAAATTTAATTTAATTTAAGTTGAATATTATATTTATAATTTTTATATATTATTATTATTATTATTATTATTATAATATTATTATTATTATTATTATTATTATTATTATTATTATTATTATTATTATCCTTTTTCTTCTTCTAACTCTCACCACACATTTCGAATTACTAAGATAATTTTTTATATTCACCCTTAAATTTCTTATACAAATATACATAAATTATCACATACAAATCAATTTCTTTTATTTTATAAAATCTCTTTAGTATTAAGAGGAGACATATCAATATGATTAGAAGTAGGTCTATGAAATAAGTAGTAATGAGTTTGATGTGAATTCTAAACAAAGTGTTAAAGAGTTGGCTCCAATTTGGCTCGATCAGCTAACAAACCAAGCTTAGGTCAACCCGACTCATTAGCTCACGAGCTAACTTGATTAGTAAATATTAATATAAAATATATTAAAATTTTAAAGTTTACAATTATTAAAAATATTTAAAATTTTATCATATTCTTTTATATCAAGTAAGTTTTTATTAATTTTCTTCTAATTTCTTACTTTTTTTATCGTAATGATTCCTTGAATCATACTTATATTATCTGTTTCATACTAAATAAGCCTTCTCATAAACTAACTCAAACTCATAAAATAATGCTAAAGCTCAAGCTCAAACTCGATTAATTAATAAAGCTAAAGCACAAGCTAAAGGAGACTAGAAAAGCTCTAACTCAATTATATATAATTTTTTTTATTAGAAATATTAGTTAAAGATGCAACAGTTCAAACTAGATGTTAATTATTGTATTTCTCATTTTAAAGTAATTTAGAAAAGCTTTTATCATTACTTTAGAGGATTTTAGCTTAAATTTTTTTTAGTGTTTTCTTTAACCTTTAATAAAATATAAATTCATAACATAATACTATAAGATCTTAAGTTTTAAAATTGATAATGTCATTGATTCATTAAACAATAAATAAAAAATATTGTTCCTAAAGTATCTTTTTTCTTGAAATTTAAGAGTATTTTATAATAGGATTGTCTTGATTAAGATTTTCTAGTAACTTGATCATCATGAAGAATTGTTATTTTGAAAGGCTTGCCTATAAAATTATAACGAGGGATAGATTCATATTCTATATAAAATTTAAGCCTACATGTATCAAAATCAAGAAAGTATAGTTCCATATTTAGTAAAAAATAGATACAAAATTATTTTATAATTATAAATCTTTTAAACAACTAATTCATCATTTTAAGAAGATTTTTGACTAAACAAAACCAGTTACTCAAGTTAATAACAAAATATAGAATACAAAAGGAGAGCTAAAAAAACTAAGGTATATGTCTGTACAAAAGGATATCCTCTCTTAAAATTTTTTAAATATCTTACTTGATAAAAAAAACTTAAATCCTAATCATATCTATGAAGAAATTTTATTCAAAAGATTGAATTACATATCAAATTAGAAATTTTATTTATGACTTTTTTAACCTATCTCATACATTCTTAATACACTTCACTTTGTAAAACTAATTGTTCCATGTATTACATAGCTAACAAATCTTAGAATTAATCACAACTGAATTGCAAACAATAACATAATCTTTATTATGATTTTACTTATCTTGATTTTGTGGCCTATTTTAGTATAAGCCAGCTTCAAAACATGCATCTCTTATTGAATGCAACTCTAGTGCAGCATATGCCATGTTTATTCTCTTTCTTGGTGACTCTTCTGAACATAGAAGGCTTAATCGTAAAATTAAAATCAAACATTTATAAATTGCACTACTTGATTGAATGTCATTTTCAGGTTCATCATGAAATTGCAATTGCAAGTTTGGATCGATGACTTCCATGACTCGGCCTGGAATTGACATTTCTATGAACTTATGTAGGTTTAGGTCATCTTTAAAATTCCCACAAGTCTCCTTCGGAATAACTCTATGGGAAGGATTCCATAGCTATAAACACCCCATGGTAGAAATTTGGCCCCTACACCATATTCTATAAAGCAAGCATCATGAATCATTACACATTTCAATATAATAAGAAAAAGGTTATAACTATAGCAAATTGAAGGGTGAAGAACAAAGATTAATACCAGGAGCAGTGTACCCAATGGATCCTTTTATTACAAGAGTGGTTTGATCTGAGTCACTTAACAGATTATTCACAGCTTTATGGAGGAGCTTAGCAAGGCCAAAATCTCCCACATGAGCAACCATGTTATCATCAAGAAGGACATTACTCGATTTCAAATCGCAATGAATAATTGGTGATTCACACTCATTATGAAGGTAGCAAAGTGCATTTGTGATGTTTATGGCAATGTCTAGCCTTTTGGTCAGGTTAAGATGCTCCACCATGTAGTCTTTAACATGCAACCATTTATCTAAATTATCATTTGTCATGAATTCAAAGACTATGCCATGAAGTCATCACCTTTTGAATCAATCCCCACACAACAAGTTATAATCTTTACTAGATTCCGATGTCTGATGCGCCTCAGGGCCTCACACTCGATTGCAAAGGCTCTCGAAGCTCATTATTGTTGAAGATTAAAGACTTTAATGACCAGTTTTGCATCCATAATTGTCTAATGAGCCTTTGTACACAAAATCATATTGTCTGATTCCAAGCAAATTTGCAAGCAAAAACCCATTAGTCGCCCTTGACAGCTCTGCATAAGAGACCTTTGGATAGACATCTTCTATAGCTTTTGGATTGGGATAATTCTTCATAGAATTTGTTCTTCTACAATTAAAACATAATTTGAACAAGAAGATTAGAGAGAAGCCTACCATGCTTAGTATGAGAATCATTAATAGTGCCAATCGTGGTTGTTTTCTTTTTTCATATGAACTAATATGGGGACATGAACGAAAATGCAAGTCTAAAACTCCACCACAAAGCCCATAATTTCCTTGGAGGGATATTGATGTTGCATTCAAAAAGATTCCATCGCTAGGGACTTCACCAACAAGTACATTAAAAGAAAATTTTAAGTATCCCCCAATGTTCCTAAAGAATCTAGAATTTGCCACCAAACTATTTTAGGTAGATCTACTACCACTAGGCCTTTTAAGTCACCATTGATGAAGGAATAGTCCCATGAATGAAGTTAGAGCTCAAGTTCAGCACTTCCAAACTCATACAACCACTAATCGAGCTAGGAATTCTACCAAACAATTTATTTTCTTGTAAATGAAGCTCTATAACATGTTTGAAATCACCACGATGGAATAGACCGATGAGAAAGTTGGAATCCAATTTAAGAAACAATATAGGGCAATTTGAACACCTCTTTAGGTATGTTGCCACTCAAATTATTTTTGTCAAGGAACAACAATTGAGGCTCTTAAGGTTTCCAATGCTTGGTAGTATGGGGACATTAAAACTATTATCATCTAAATAGAGATACAACATTTGAGTTAGGTTGCCAATCAAAAAGGTATAGTTCAGTTAACATGCCACCATATAGATTCAATTCTTGTAACTTCAAGAAACATACCAATAGACCAATCCCATATGGAATGCTTCCGATATTTGATTATCAAAATTCCTAGCCAATCTTGGTGGAAATGTTAGCTATGAAGCTAGGTAAAGTTCCATTGAGCTTGTTATCATGCAAAACAATATCTCTAACTATGAGTAGTTAGTAAGGCATCCATGAATCTCCAAGGGAGCTCAAGGGAGGTCGGAAAGGCTCAGTGAAACTGCCTTGACTCACTAAAGCTCTTTGGATGGCTTTCTCTGCGTTGGAATGAGATGGGGAGGAGCCCCATAGAATCAAATGGTGGGGATTTGCTTTGCTCTGACGTCAGCTGGCAGCAAGGACATGGGGAATGGCCAAGGTTGCGCCTTAGATGGCTGAGGGTTTGGGATGGGTTGAGGTGGCATGTCCTTCCTCCCTAAGGTGAGCCAATGGAATGGATTGGGTTATTTCACCTCCTTTGACCCATGGGCTGATCCAATAAGCTTTAGGTCGTTACCAAGGTGAGGTCTAAATTGACCTTATGGCTTCAAGGGGGTAGGTGAGACCATCCAAATGGGGATTTTGTTTCATTTGGAGGGGTTTACCCAATGGGTATTAGCTTAATTCGGCTCCTACATGGGTTGGGTTTGATTTGGTTAAGTGCCTAAAGAGAGAAGGCAGGATTGCACCAAAGAACTGATTTTGGTTGAGATCTAAGTACTGAAGAAAAGTATGGTTTTCCATGAAAGATGAGATGTAGCCGGTGAGGCCTCGAAAGCTGAGGTTGATCGTCACAACTCTTCCCTTATACTTTTTGCTACATGAGATACCCTCCTAGTTGCAAAAATTCGTGGTATCATTCCATGAGCGTAGAACCCCTGATGGGTCATTAGTTATCTGATACTTGAAAGCAAGAAGTGTTGCTGTCTGTGTTTAACAAGATGGTGGGGATGCCATGACTAACATAACACATAAGAAGAATGAGAAAAAGTTGATAAGAAGGAATGTTTGTTTATCCATGGAGATCAAAAAGGTATGTTGAAAGAACTCAGACCATATGGGATTTAAGTAAAGAAAATATTGCAAAGAGAAGGTCTTAACCTAATCATAAGTCTCTTTTAAGTATACAATAGAAGTCCAACCACACAACTAGTCCGAAGTAAGTACACCATATCAATACTAATAAGTCTTGGTCTTCTTCTACTAGTAAAGCTCACCAAAGTGAACAGTCATAGTAATTTTAGCTCTATAGAAGGAATTGAATATTATGGACTATTTCCAATTTCACAAATATCATTAAGTCCTGATTATAAATTTAATCCAAATGATTTATTGACTTATTTTTATTTTAGTTATATTTGTATGTTGATTTATTATTATTTTATTATCTGTATTTATATATTATATTAGAATTATATTATGTGATAAATATGATAACTTTATGACAGATTCATCAAATTATTCTGCACCTTTGATTCATAATAATTTAATTTCAGTGATTTCGTCACTCTGATGGATATAATAAATCTTGTTTTGGCTACTTTTAATGATGATGTTTGCATTTTGTATCAGTTATAGTGTCAGAGAGAAGTGAGCTTAGAGTTATTCTACTAAATAATATTGTTTCATCAATTATGAAAGCTTAAACAAAATTTGAATTTTGTTACTTTATCTTTATTTGAAGTATTATATTTTATTTCTTATTTAATCATTTATTTAATAATTTATTATTATATATATATATATATATATATATATATATATATATATATATATATATATATATATATAGATGAAATTTTAAAAATCGTTTTCCTACATAATTATATTTTGTTCAACATTTCTTTAAAAAAAATTAATACGGATTTACATACACATACATACCACACAATTCTTAATTTACATGTCTTAAATTTAAAATTATATATTTATATTCATGACATCTAAAACTCTTGAAAGCATAAAAAATTAATAAATTATTATATCCTGACTTCAATAATTTAGCATGATGTGTCGCTCAGTCTATATACAACTGATATGTATTAACTGCATAATATTTTATATTGTTGTGTATATAAATATTATATATTATTAAATAATTAATATTACATTAATATATAATAATATATAATAATTATTGAACTTTGGAGTTGAGATATAAAGCTGCAGCACGTAATAATCTCTCCAAAAAAAAAAAAAAAAAATCACACTGGCTGTCGCTGTGGCCGCATCCTTCCTATCTATCTCCGTCTAAGAGAGAACATGATCTCCTTCTTGCCTACCCATATTCTATCTGCTTGGAGCCCGCGCATAGAGAAATCCTCATCGTTTTCTTTCTTCTTGCACTCCATACCGCCCTAGAGGTTCATCTTCGTCAACCGAGATCGCCGTCACTCTCCTCCTCCCCCTCCTATTTTTGCATTTTGACTGGACTTTATGCTTAAAATATTGCTAATTTTTTACATCACTCTCTATATGTACATAGAAACCTGAAGAGTTTTTTTTTTTTCACAAAGTGCCTGAGAGCCCTAAAGGATTGCTGCTTTAAGAGTTCATATAAGCTGCGATACCTTATAAAAATCTCAAATTTTGCTACTTATAAGAAGCATGCCATGTGCTGAAGTTATTCATAAGGATTCAAAATAAGCTACAGCATGTTCAATTCAATTTTTAGTTTCTCGAAGAGTACTAACTAGTTACATGGGATTCCCTAGTTAATGAATATAGAAAGTATTGAAAATTAATTTTTCCATAATTAATTTTGTTTTCTTACGTTCTAAAATCTAACTTAACTTGGAAGGAAGAACGCGAAAACTTACCCGATGAAAGTAATTGCATATATCAAGATTGAGAGTAGTTAGCAAGTAGAACATGAATGCTTAAATATGAACAATACAAATAACTTTGCAGCTCACCGAAAAAATAATTCAACTTAAATTGTTGGTTGGCAAGAAAGCTGATAAACCTCTACATAAGAACATTCAAATTTGTGGATCTCGTAGTTTCTAGCAGTTGTCAAGTTACTTTTCTGTATCTTCTATCTTCTGATAGGGATTATTTTTAAATAAGTTTAATGCTAATGATAATTAGTTATTTAGAAAAAATATAATCAAAATATTCACTTAACGATGACTACGTATTTAACCGGGCCAGTCGTCCGTCATTTTGGCACGGAGAGAGAGAGAGAGAGAGAGATTTTATTTTTTATTTTGGCACGGAGAGAGAGAGAGAAAGAGAGAGAGAGAGAGAGAGAGGAGATTTTATTTTTATTAATTTTGTAAATAATATAATTATTTAAAGTATATAAATTTAAAATATTTTTATAAAATATTTAATAACTAAATATTTATATATTTAGTTATTAAATTATTTATTTATATATATAATTAAATATAAAAAAAATATTTTTAATTATATATATAAATTTATAAATTTATTTAACATTTTTATTAATTAATATAATTATTTAAAATATATAATTTTTATTAATTTTGTTAATATATAAAAAACATATTTAAAATATAAAAATAAATAAATAAAGAAAAGAATAAATTATTTAAATATTTTATAAATTATATAAATAAAGTAATTATATATATATATATTTATAAATTTATTTAGTTATTTATATATCTAAATTTGACGGACAGTTTCTATTTTATCTAATTATATTTTTTCAAAACAATAATTACATTAAGACTCTATTTTAAAAATAATCCCCTTCAGATATTCGACACAAGAGAGAGGAGCAAGAGAAAAAGTTACAGACGGGACTTGCGGTGATAGTTTTGGTGATAGTTTTGATGTATTAAAATATTTTTTAGGTGTTAGATAAGCAAATAAGAAATTTTAGATGTTAGATATATACATGAAGAAGAATTCACTGGTATGTAAGAGCGGATGCACACTGGTGGCATTGGGGGCACTTCCCCATCTAACCCACCATATTGCGAAAAATATATATTAGGTTTTGTTTTATTTTTTCCTATTTCCTGAGTTGGCACTGCAATCCAAAAACCCTCCATCGCTTAGCACCTGTAGCTTCTTCTACCACTCTCCGAAGCCCCACCATCGACTGTCACACACGCACTCAAGCGACTCGCATGGCCAAGCTTCGCTGACTTCCGCAACTCAATCTCGGCATCATGTGCCGACTTGCCAGCCGAGTTCTGCTGTTCCTCAAGTCTCTTTCTCTCGCATGCGCTTTGACGAGCAACAATCTAGAGATCGGATCTATTTCTTTATGATATCTTTAATTATTTAGGTGATTTCATTAAATGTCATAGGATATATAATACGAAGATCGATCCTAGTAAGTCTGCTTATTTAGCAAAAATTTTAGCAATAAACCAGGTGTTTAAAATTTACTTCGCTCTTAGTATTCATACGATAGGTAATTAAATGGAAGCATTACTTTTTATTAACCTAATTATGGCTTGGAATCAACATAATCCATATTCTCTTAAGTTGCATAGAAGAACATACTTACTCATGAATTTCTTATAATTTAAAGGTGGTCATATTTTTAGAAAGGATATTTTTATGCTGATTAGTCAGCAAATTATGTGCTTAATTGAATGCTAGTAAGGATTTTAGAGGTTCTTATATTCCTACATAGCTGAAGGGTCTTGTTAAAATTAATAATATGAGGATCCTTTATTTTATTTTGGATAAAATAGTTGCTTTGTTTTTTTTTTTCTATTTTTTTTTTCTTTTTTAGGTTCGATAACACTTTTAACCGCTTAGAAATTGAAGAAGTTTGTTGCTTCAAATTTAATAAGATCGTCTAACTGAATTAACTTATAAAACTTGTATATTTTCTTATTTAGAGGCAAAGAAAAAATGATGTATATTACCTTTTATATTTACTTAAAAAATTTATTTGATATTATTAATCGCTACAATAATGGTTGATTGAGTATTTTTTTTAATGAAGATCGTAAATAATCATTTGTACAATAGAATAGGAGATCTTGGATGAAAGATTGTCTTATTACATATACTGAAAAGAATATATTTAAGAGTGATGATAACAATTTGATTATATGACAATTTCAAAATATGAAAACTCATAAAAGTTATAGATGATATGTAATGAAAATTTCTATTATTGAAATGCTTAATTATTTCTTATATTATATGAGATGTTTTAATTTTTATTTTATGTAAGAGCATTTTTTTATTTTGTTGTACCCCTTCTTGAGAAAATTTTTTGGAAACGCACTTGCTGGTATGTATATAAAATAAATCCCTCCAAAATTATATATTGTTTACAAACATTTATGTTACTATTTTAAAAAGCACATATTTATTTCTATTGTTCTAAAAATTAGCCGTGCTTGAACAAATAAATGTTCTGAATTCATTTTAAAATAATCAAATAAACATTTATTTGATCATATTTGAATCATTAATTTTTAGATAAATAAAATAATATAAGCTAAGTCCAAAACTTCTTCGCTGGTCATGGTATTTTTCCAACATAGGAATAAGCACTCCATTTTACCCACACCAAGCACTAAGCTACGTCCAAAACATCTTCTCTATGTTCTCAGTCTCTCCCACAATATACTCTCTATAAATAGACTCGGCTCTAACAATTCATGTTCTATTTTTTTATTTATTTTGTGATTATATGGAGACTGAATATGTCAATAATGTCAACTCACAACCATGAAACTGGCCGATCGAGCACAGTGATGAACTTGCTATGAGATTAGAGAGGGTAGCGTTCTCAAAAATTTATTTTTTTGATATATAACACCTCAAACTTACGATATACTGAATAAGGCTTTAGGGATAGAGAAGACAATGCCTCAACAATAAAAGATAGCATCATGATACCAAGATTCAGAAGATTTTACCAGAAAGATAGAAAGGATAGCACATTAGCTTTGCAACACTAATGTTGTTGTGTCTGCACCCGGAGAAAAGTGTAGCAAGATAGAGCCGCCAGTGCTTTGGAGCTAGTTTTGCGGTGCCACAACACTATGAATTGGGGAATCCATCTTAAAGTAGTTTTTTAAAAACTTTTTTCTACACTTTTGAGAGCGTAAGTGGAAAGTGAGTGCCCTAAAGTGACTGAAGTGTGAAGAGCTTGAGTGAAGTAAAATTTATACAATTCTCCCAACTTTCTTCATAATGAATTTCTTTATGTGATATGGCTTTGTAGTTTTTTTTTCATTCTCAAGTTTTTTACATGTTAAATATGGTGTATTTTATATATTTTTATTTTATTTTATTTTGTATAAACTTTACTTTGGATCAATCGAATTGGTTTCTCTAATATATCTCCCAACAAATTCAAATAGGTTTTAGATCTTAGACATGAAAATTGGCCTTTTCTTTCCAAGGACCTTACAATAATGGTCTCTACTCAGTTTGTTCATGCCTAATTCATCAATATTTACCTCAAAGGACTTTATAATGATGGTTTTAAAATAATGCTAATATTTGGTGTTGGCGTCGTTTTTGAGTGAGGCTAACACTCATCTTCTTCTTAGTACTTAGGATTTCAATCCTAGTCTAATCCTAGTCTAAGTGTCTCCTCATTTAGACATTTAGGACACTCCCTTAAAGAGTAAGTGAACACCAAATACAAAACTAAAATGAATAGCACTCAAAATCAAATGAAATGAAATTCAAAATTGAAATCTAAAGCTAATTAAAACTAAAACCCCAGAGTTAAACCTAAACTAGGTTGGTGGGCCCCATTAAGACTTAAATCATCCTAAATAGGTTAAGTGAATTCAAACACCTCTAATTCAATGAAATTGATCAAAAATCAAAATGAAACTCTTTCGAACTAAAATATAAATCTAACGGACTCCTAATTAGATTAATTGGGTTGCTTAATCTAATTGACTCAATTGGTCGTATTTAACCAAAATTCAAACTAAATGAAGTAAAATCAAAATTAAATAAAATTGAATCAATCTAAAAGCTTATAATTATTATTTAAGCTTGATTAAATAAAATTTTCAAATCATTTTCACTGATTGCAATATCATTGTCAAGATTTACTTAGAAGGCATTTCATTTTGATTGGACATCAGAGTATAAGGTCAGTTTCCGGAAGCTAAAGGATTGGTTGGTATCAACACATATTCTAAAAGTTCATCTAGTATTGAGAGATCCCAAGTATACACTGATACTCTTTTAAAAGAATTTGGTTATGTGCTACAATAGAATTAATGAGTTATTATAAATGCATTAAGATAGTTGAAGCCATACGAGAAAAAATGTTTTACTCATGATTTGAAATTGATAGCTATTAAATTTGCATTAAAAATCTGGACACATTATTTTATGGAATAAGATGTGAAATTTATATAGATTATCATAGCTTAAAGTACATATTCATCAAGAAGGAATCAAACTTAAGTTAGAAGAGGTGGTTAGTGCTAATCAAAGATTATAACTTGAGCATTTTATATCAACTTGATAAAGCTAATGTACTCACGAGAATTTAATAGATTATAATTAGGAGTTATTTGTTCAATTGATGTAAATACAATATTTCTATCATAGATGATTATTTAGACTTCTTTGCAAGAGAGGATTAAAGAAGCTCATAAATTTGATGGTGAGTATACAAGATTAGTTGATCAGATTCAATCAAGAAAAGGAGTTGAGCTACATGTTGATGATCATGCAATGTTGACTTGTGGACATCGACTTTGGGTTTCTACTAGTGGTGATTTGAGGAGTAACATTGCATGAGGCTCATTATTCTAGATATACTATTCATCCAGGACATAATAAGATGTATCATGATCTAAAGTCAGTATTTTTGTGTTCTAGGTTAAAGTGTGAAGTGACAAAGTTTATTTTGAGAAGTGAGACAAGCTAGATGATAAAAGAAAAGCATCAGTGATTAAGTAATTTATTATAGCCATTGGATATTGTTGGTAAAAATAAGAAAAGGTAGCTATAAATTTTGCTATGAGAATTTAGAGGTCCAAATAAGGTTATGATGTAATATGGGTTGTGGTTGACCGACTAACAAAGTCAGCACATTTTCTTTCTATGAGATAGAAAGATTTTGTTAAGCAGTTAGTATATTTATATATTTGTGAGGTTGTAAGATTACATGGGATGTGAAGGGTTATCATTTTGTTCGTGATGGTAGATTTACGTCTAGATTATGGTGAGGTATTCAGGAGGGTCTAGGGACTAACTTAAACTTTAATACAGCTTTTCACCCACAAATAAATAGTCAAATTAAGAGGACTATTCAAGTGCTAAAAGATTTATTGGATTATACACAGTTGATTTTTGAAAGAGTTAGGAGGATCATATACCTTTAATTCAATATGCTTATACAACAACTACTAGTCAAGTATTGGTATGGCTCCATATGAAGCTTTATATGGTATGAGGATAGAAGTGAGTAAAAGAAAATTATTGGGACATAAGATGTCATTGAGATGATTACATTGATCAGGGATAAGTTGAAAGCAGCATAAGAAAGACAAAGAAAGTATTGTGATTCCAAGCATCAAGCAATTAAATTTCGAAGTGGTGATTTTATTTTCCTGAAAGTCAGTCTTATGAACTGTGTGAGTAGATTTGGTAGAGAAGGCAAGCTAAGTTTGAAATATACTGGGTCTTTTGAGGTTATCATTAGAGTTAGTCAATCTGCTTATAGATTATTGTTGCTTAATCGTATGTCAAATATACATGATGTCATCCATGTATCTGCATTAAGAAAATTTGTTACTGATGTAGATCATAGATTCATGTATATAAGATTGAGATAAGACCTAATTTGACTTATATAGGGGAATATGCACATAGTTTGGCATATGATGTGAGTCAGTTGAAGAGCAAGCAAATCCCTATAGTGAGAGTTTACTGGAAGCAGAAAAGCAAAACCTCTTGAAAAGATAGATATAAGAGAGCTTTATCCAAATTTATTTGACGTCAACTAATTGTGAATGTCGAGAATAATATTTTATTAAGAATGAGAGATTATGACAACTAGTTTTATAGTAACTAGACTTGGTGAGACTTGCATATTTATTTTATGTCTATTGATTTTCTTTTGTGTTTTGAAATTAATTTATGTTTAGTTTATTCATAATTTTTTCGCAATTTTGATTGGACATAATTTTAACACATCAAAATTGACTTTATTATATTTAACTAATTTTTGTAGATGTGTTTCATACCTGATATTCAAATCACTTCACCACATTATAGAACATTCTTGATTTTATTTTAAATATATTTTCAGTTATTTCTAAGAGCATCATAAGCATGAAATTAAAAAGTTTCTTATTTGAATTATCTTCCTTGAGAAATGTATAGATCTTTATAAAAGTGGATTTTCTAAAATAATTTGGTGTCCATTTTGCAAACAGTTTTCACCAATGATTTCTGGACATGATGTTCTTTTTATTAATTATTTTTATTTAATTTTTTATTTTTTCAGTTTAATAAATAAAAGAATTTATATAAATTTATAATTAAAATAAATAATTATCATAATTAATATTATATCTTTTTATATTAATTAAATAAATAAATTTTTTTTATAAATATCTTAAGCTACCATCCTTCTTTTCATACCCTCTATGTGTATTTTTGATATTTTTATTGACTTGATTTCATTCAAACTCCGATTTACAAAAATTTATGAAGTTTTCATCTAGTATTTTGTGTTGTATAGCATCTTATATATTTTAGTGAGTATATTGAGCTAGATAAAATTTACTATAAAATAAAAAAAACTTTAAAATATTATTCTATACATTGCATATAAATGATTTTATAAATTGTGATTGTTATTATACACACACAAACTTACCTATAATTTTTATTTTAGTTGTATCCATTGATATCTACATATTTCTACATGTTTAATAAAATTTCTAAGTTTTGAAAATAATAATATCCAATGGTTATGTATCAAAATATATGTCCAAAAAGGGGAGAAGGTGGTGAAGTGCAAGTGGCTGAATAGTTGTTTTTTATGTACATTCAAGAAGTTATAAAGGTTTGTGCACCTATAAAGATATCGATTTGTGTTATTTATATGCTTAGACATGTAAACAAGTAGAGGTATAAGTGAAAATATTTATAATATATTCTAAATAAAAAAATTTATTATTTTATGTTATTTTATTTTATTTCTCACATTGTGTTACTTTTACATTGTATGATGTATACTTATGATGGGTATTTATTTTAAAATGACATTGTATTTGATAAACGCAACATGTGACCTATTAAAATGTCATTTTAATTCATTTAAGGTGCATTTTAGTGTTTATAAAATATTTTTTTTGGTAAAAATTATAGTAGATTTCAAAAAGTCTACTGAGCTATGGTTGCTCTCCCTTATTAATTTCACATGTGTTATTTCAAGAAAAGGCATGACTCTGGTTGAGTAGATACTATTGGTTACTCTTGAGAGCCAGACCATAAGTGTGTTGCCTTTTTAGATCTATTCTTTTAATAGTCGTGATATTATACATATTTTGTCGAAAGAAAAATTATATCTTGATCGTTATATACATATTCTTTTGATTGTATAATTATGATATTATTTGATAATGACTACTTTTATTTTATAATATTTTTAATGATAGTAGTTAAGGTATAAAAGCGAAAAAAATTATAAAATATTTTACTAAAGAAATAAATTATTATTTTATGTTATCTTCTTTTATTTCTGACATCATATTGCTTACAATGTTGCATAATATTTTGTTATGATCGGTATTCACTTTTATCGACATGATTGATAGACACAACATGTGACCTATTAAAATGTTATTTTAATTCATTTAAGGTACATTTTATTATTTATAAAATAGTATTTTTGGTAAAAATATATTATTTTCTTTCTTTGTGTATTTAAAATTTTTGTAAATTTTAAATAGTCTACTGAGTTGTGGTTGCTCAGCCTTATTATTCTCACATATATTATTTCAAGAAATATAACTCTTGAAGAGACTATTGCTTACTCAGCGAGATCATAAATGCATTGCTATTTTAAATCTATTATTTTGAGTCATAATTATATATATATTTTGTTGGTAGAAGAATTATACCATAATTATTGTATATATTATTTTGATTATATAGTTATGATATGATTTGATATTGATTAATTTTATTTTATACTATTTTAATGATAGTAGTGGCTTTGTGTTTGTCAAATTGAAGAAAATTTTTTCAAATTAAATCTTGGATATTTCATCAACTTTATAATCTCGACATGATATGACCTACCTTAACATATACAGGTTATGGCATGTTCTATGTACTCAAAACTTCTATAGTGATGCCATTGGTGTATTACCTAAGGCCTCTTGGTGCATGAGCCATGATATGTCACTACTTTATTTTTGTAAAATATTACAATTTAACTTTGAATTTATGAAATAATTGAAGTCAACTACAATCCTGTAGCATGATTTTGTAGTGGAGACCAAGGAAATATGTTCTCTCTATATCTTCATTATTCCCATCTTCTCCGATGAGTGTGATGCTTTATAAGTCATATAGTGGAAAGAAACAACGACAATATTGTCCATTTGTGTTGCCACCGCTTCATGATATTCTTCAGTGTCTCCTCCAAGGACAACGATGTGCTACTCCCATCATTGTCCTATTTCTTCATTATTCCCATCTTCTCTGATGAGTGTGATGCTTAATAAGTCTTGACAATATTGTCCATAGATGTTCATTATTTGCTCCCACTCATCATATATATCCTCCATGTCAATCTTCCCTCCACTAAAGGGAGATATTTGTTGAGCTTAACATCAATTCCACATAAATTAAAGTTGTGTTTGATCAAATGAAAATTTTATGATGTATTACTCTTTATAATTAGTTTATTATAAGAAAATCATAAGGAAATATAAATTCCATCTAGAATATTTTGACGTAAATCTATTTGTTAATCATTATGCTTATTTTGTTGTTATTGCAATGATTTCACAATAGAATGAAGTATTGAAATAAGTGTTCTTTAAGTGAAGTGCAATCTAATTTGCTCTCCTACATTGAGCGCATACAATCACAATACCTAATCCAACAAGGACTTTGGCAATCTTTTTTTGTGTTCTTACAAAAAATTTCCTATTAATAGCTTTTTAAAACCATGGAGGTGATAAGAAAAGCTCGCCTTATACTGTGCTCACAAACCCCCAAATCTACATATTAAAATGTGTGAGGAAAGCTTGCTCATAAATTAAATACAAATAATAAGGAATGATATTTTATAAAAATCCCAAAGACTGAAATGATGATATTTATAATATGATTTAAGCCTTAATGAAATTATATATTTGAGTGCATGCTTGATTGCCCGTACGATTTGTGTTCTGTTTTAAAATCTGTGAACTGAGAGAGCTAATGCTTTTAGAACACTAGATTTCAGAATTTAAGAAATTAAATGAGGTAAAAGTATGTCTTTGAAAACTTATTTCGAAAAGAAAATTGTATTTTAAAATATAAAAATATATTTTTAAAAGCTTGTAAAATTGATTTTGAAACCTTCTTGGAATATATATTACATCAGGTCAGTGGGTGAGCTGAATATACTGTTATAATGATAATTAGTAAAACCTTATTGTAATAACATCATATACTACAACTGATGAGAAGCAGCTATACAAAGCTGTTAAGGTTAATAACTAAACCAAAAGAAGACTTCAGCAAAGAAACAATTTTAAGTATAAGAAATAAAGAGGATTTTAATTTTATAAATATAACTGGAAAAGGTGTTACCACGATGATTGTTTCAAAATCACGAGCATATACGCATTATAATTAAGATTATAAGATTATGGCATGTAATTTATTACATTTTCAAGTTTAGTTCAATATTTAATAAAATTAGATGCATAATTATTTTACAAATATATATATCTTTTTTAAATTAAATTCATCATTCTAGTTATATTTTTATTTAAAACAAAATCATTTACTCATGTCAATAAACTAAAATAAAAGAAACATAAGAAGATAAAAAAAATTTATTAAAAATTTGAACTTCAAAATTTTCAAATTTTTTACTTATCTATTTGCGTGTAGAAGAAAGAAGTTGTAGGGAATGTGCTATCAAAATGTTTGTTACGATGAAGCGGTTTAACTATTTAGAAGATTGAATGGGGTGTTGTGTTGCATTTGTTTCTAAAAAAAGTTATAAAACTCTTACACATACATACTCATAAGATAGCATCAACAGAAAAAGAATAGTAAATTTTTGGAAGTTCATACATACTCATAAGTCTAGTATATGTCAACTTATTGTTCCAAATTTCATTAAATCGTTGGCAATATTCTCTTGACTAATATCACAATTTTTTTTTCAACCATCAACATTCTAAAACATACTTCCACATGCTACAAATCAATTCTAGACATCTGGCAAAATTATCGTGCTGCACATTAAGTGGGTGCCACTCAACACGCCATCAAATTATGATTGGTACTCAAACCTTCTAAACAATAACCTCTAAAGTACATAGCTCTATTGCTCGCCTCCATATCTAATGGCTATATAGTTACCATATAACCCACAATAAATTAACAACTAAAAAATAAATAATATAATAAATATGAAATTAATTTATATTAGATATAAGGTCTATGGCTTGATCACAGGATACACTAAACATTATTTGATTATTAATAATTAACATGAATTATTCATTTAAATATAAAATTAATTTTTAATAAATTTATCATTAATGCAATTTCAATATTCCCATCCTAAAAAAATTGAGTAATTTAGAAAATAATATTCACAAGATAAAATTATTAAATTAAATTTAAATAGTTACTATTTATTATCTAAATATTGAATTATTAATGAATCTCAGAGTGAAATAATATAAAACACCTAATCATAATTACTATATATCATCCAACGCAAATGCGTTAGTGAGCACAAATGATGAAAATTTTGGATTTTTTTTTATTTTTTTTTATTTTCTTCCTTTTTTCACTTTTATAAAAGAAAAGATATATTTTAGTGTAGAAATTTCGAAATCCACTTAAATATTTTCAAATTTCTTCTCAAAATTTATTCTCTTTTTGCCCCTATTATTGATCTATAAAAACCTCCCTTTGGGTCAAGTAAGGAGACACAGTTTTCTCCGATATGCTCTAATATTCTCTTGCGTTGGATGAAAAATTATCAAGTAGAAGTTTAGGGGCAAGGAGTAATAGAAAAATAAAAAATTTTGTCAACAAGACTTTGTCTTTCTTCTGAAAAAAATGTTATTTGCTTTATTAATTAATAAGGTCCATTTTCTCGAGAGAGCGTCAACTATCGTCATATCATATTTAGGTTTGGATTTCATGATTCATATGAGGCTCCGCTTTTTCGAAGGGTGTTTATCTCATCTCATGAAGGCCAATAACTCATACAAGGAGCTTTTTTTCCCTCTAAAGAGTCCAATCAACCCCATTTTGGAGGTGATCTAGTAGTTCATAATGGAGGCTCGAATTTTCCCTCGAAAGAGGTGTCAACCCCTCGCCGATCAACCGGATTGGATTTGGCGTAGTTCATACAGTAAGGCTCCAATTTTTCAGCGATAATTTTAACCCATTGAAGGTTGTTCTTCGTGGTATGATATGAATCATGATGAAATCCATCTTGAATTTTGACCTATCAGGTTGTTTCTCATGATGTTACTTGATTATGTTAACTGGTCGAAAGGAATCCATCAAAATTTCTTGGCATATCCAATATTATTCATCGAGTGTTACTCGACATTAACTTGTATGGATGAGGTGAGAGAAATCCATCAAAGATTTTGACCTATCCTAAGTTATTTGTCAGTCATGTGCATTAACTCAGATAAAAAGAAATCCATCACTAATTTTGACCCGAGGTTGTTTGTCGTATTACCGATAACATTAACTTGTATGGAAGGGGTCAAACTAAATCCGCCAATTTTTGACCCATTGAGGTTGTTTATACTAATTTATTAACGTGGAATTGGTGAAATTGAATCCGCCAAGAGATATTTAACCCATCCGGTTGTTTGTCGAGTGCATTATTAATTAACGAATAAAGAAAGATTTTGACCCATCCAAGGTTATTTGTCAAAGTGTTACTTGATGACATTAACATATATGGAAGGAGTCAAATTGAATCCGTGAAGGATTTCGACCCATCCGTTTGTTTGTGTCACTTGATGACATTAACTTGTATAGAATGAGTTGAAAATGTGAAATATTTTTGACCAATCCGAGTTGTTTGTCATGATGTTACTTGATGGCGTTAACTGTGGATGAGGTTGAGAATAATCCACCAAGAATTTTTGACCCAACCGAGTTGTTTGTCAAAGCTTGATGACTTTAACATGTATGGAATGGGTCGAATCGAATCCCCGTGGGGTTGATTATGCTCTGATTGGGATGAGGTGATTTCCACGTGTATCCAAATTGAAGATGAAAATTTAGTTTGTATTTAGACCGTTACTACACTTTTGGGATCAGAATTAAAGTCTTGCCTAATGAGTGTAAATCTAAGACTATAAAGAATTTTAATCTTGCCCAAAATTTTTTATGACATCTTATATATTTGTAAAAGCCTTTTCATATTTTTTTACTCATCATAAATCTAATATATAAAATTAGATGATAGAAGAAACAAGCTTTGTAATCATAATTATGTAATATCAATTTGAATGTTGCAATCTAATTGCCCAATCATGACTTGTTTATCTTAGGATTGGTAATCAAGTAGGTTGCCCTACTAGTCCATGATTTTTTTTTTTTTGCGGAATCCCATATAGGGGAATTTTATTGCTAAAAAAAAGGGTTACAAGATTCTTAAGAGGGGATAAACTCAGAATATACCGCTCAAAGAGCTACAAACATCCTGAGAGTGAATCCTAAGTACAACCCACAAAAAAAAGAAAAGACAAGACAAAGAAAGTATAAGAAACAGAGGAAACCACAAAGGTATCCAACGAGTAGATGATGAGGTCAAGAAGTTTATACCTCTAGAAAGAAATGACGCAAGATAAGAAAATAGAATGCAAAACATCTAGATGAAAAGTTAGCACCGTTAAAATGATATGAGTTAAATCAAAGGAATAAACATAAAGTTGAAAGAAAGAGGGGAGTTGTAGAAAAGGCTCCGGAACACTCACACCAACTTAGGGAAACCATGTGCATCCAACACCAAAGAAAGGGATACAACAGACGTGCTACTACCACCCAAAGAAGGGGTGAAGTCAACCACCCATCATAGCCAACAAACCTGGGGAGACAATCTATCCATTGGAAGATCATGTGGCCCAAAAAAAAAAGAGTATAACCAGTGAAAAGCCACAAAGATACAAAGAGGAAGGAAAGACATCATGGAGAGCCCATATAGTGCCAACAACTATCAATACCCACACCAACCCACCCAAGTTTCATATCACCATGATAAATTTCTAACAAGGTCGAAGATGATATGAAATAGCAAATCCGGAGATGCTTGCATGAATACCTATATACACGGTTCCAAAAGAACACAACATAACAGAAGTAGTGAGAACATCCATACAGTAGAGCCATGAAGATATGATAAAATATTGGCCGAAACAAGCCCTCAAACTAGACCTAACACTGCCACAATAGGACCGCTTAAAAGCAGAAATCTTAATTACCCAAACAGCAGTCAACCGCACAACACCAAGCAAAAAAATAACAACCACAACCTCCAGGTCGTTACAGACTGAAATCCATAAAGAGCCCAGCAGAAAAGGATATAATAAATGCTGAAACAACAAGCAGCTCACAAAGGAAAAAATGAAACAATCCCTGGTAATGAAGGAAGAGCACAATGCCAAACATGAGGGCATATCACCCAAATAAAGAACAAGAGAAGATATCCAGAAGAAATAAATAAATTTTGAGTACAACCGGAAAGGCAAGAAAGGAATACTTAAGAAATGCACAAAATATAGAAAATGATACGAATATCGACATAACCAAAAATAGAACATTAAATCATTCCAATAATGGCTAGTCAGCAGCACCAATACCATTCGACCTAAGGAGGGGATACAAGCAACACACCTAAGATGGGAGGTAAACCCTCACCCAACCAAGAAGTTGAAACAAAAAGTAATAATATAAAATTACAAGTTTCTAACATAAGGCAAACCCATTTTATCTAAATTCACAAGTCCCCGTAATAAGAAAGGGATATTATCATAGGAGAATAAATTCACATAAGAGGATTTTGCACCCCAATTAGCTAGGAAATCAGCACAGGAGTTGCTATCTCGGTAGGTATGAGAAATATGGTAGTCAAGGGTCGCACGAAGCCTCCTCGTGTGATTAAGTAGGTAGAAAACTTCAGCATTGCCATGAGCTCCTGATTTTAATAATTCCAAGAGGAGGAGAGCATCAATTTCAAACCAAATTATTTTGAATCCTTTCTGAATGCAGATAGAAATACCATAATGAAGACCATAAAGTTCAAAGAAAAAAGAACAACAAGGTCTTCAAGGAACAAAAGCAGCAATCACCTTTCCTCTATAGTCTCTTAAAATCCCTCCACAGACATAAAGCCCATTAGAAACCGATCCATTAGTGTTTACCTTAATGACGTGATAATTAGGCTTTATCCCATGTATAATTTTATGAGTACACTCAAACTCAAAAGAGGGGAGATTAATTCCAAGATTAAGAGCCAGATGCTTGAATCTTTTGAAGCTAGAGGGAGTAAGGAGGTTAGCTTTATAAAGAGAAGTAATTTTACATTTAGTTCTAGCAATAATATGGTGAAAGTTCGTAGGAATACCACGATGCTTAACATCATTTCTTTCCCACCAGATATACCACAACAAAGTAGTAGCAAGCACACCTTTGACATGACCCTTCGGTGTGTAAGAAAGAAAATTTTTTAGAAGGTGCAAGATAGAGAGGGATCCATCAAATAGAAGAGTATTTAACATACTATCATACCAGCTCCAAACCTTAGCAGCAATAGGGCCATTCATGAAGACATGATCTATAATTTCAATGTGGAAGCAACTTTGGCATTTGGAGGGAAGATGGAAACATTTTTAGAGAGAATGGCATCAATAAGAATTAATGCTTTAGGATACGCCAAGTTAGAACTGAGAAAGAGGAAGGGATAGAATTACTCAGATTTTAGAAAAACTAAAGATTCTTGACTTTTAAATCTAAACGCATGCCACACACATCCTTGAAGACAAAATCTCGGAGGAGGAATTTTAAACAAGATTTGGTCAGATTTATTGGATGTTGGATTAATATTAAGGATTTTGTTAACGATCACATTGGGGACATAGGAAACTAATTGAGCTATATCCCAAGTATTATGTGTAATGAAATGGCTAACCTTAAGCCTCTTAATAGAGTGAGTATTGAGGAGTCAATAGAACCCAAACCCAGCCAATTATCTTGCTAAAAGAAGGAGGATCCCGAATTTACACCCCAGGAGATTAGATTCTGCCGCCCACTATTGGTACAAAGTCTTCTCCACACCGGGAATCCCCAAGTTTGAACGAACAAATGAGGGGTGTTTACACTTACGATGTTTGAGGATAAATTGCACCAATAGCTATGATTGTTCCTAAGATTCCACCAAATTTTATAGTGAAAAGCATTTAATGGAGTCTTCTAAGATTTTACATCCTAAATCCACCTTTATTCAAAGGCCCACAATAGTTAGCCCAATGTATTTTTTTTGGGAGATGAGGTAACCCCAAAAGATTTTATTAATAAGTCTCATAATCTTTTAATGATAGTAGTGGTAGGCACAAGTGGATGATAGAATGGCAAGGAGCAAAGAATATTTTTAATCAGGATAAGTCTAGCTCCAAAAGATAGTAAATGGAATTCCAAAGAGGAAGTTTTCTTATATATATTTTGAATCACCTCATCAAAAAGGGAAGATCTTTTCGCACCACGATATAAAGGGGTACCCAGGTACTTAATAGGTAGAGTTTGATGAGCAAACTCCATAATACTCTTAATGACATTGACCCTAGGAGGTGAAATCGACGTACTAGTAATAAAACCACTTTTGTTAGGGTTAATTTTCAAGTCACTTTCCCTCCCAAACAGAATAAAGAATTTACAAAGTTTTTTAACATAGTGGATAGATCCATTGCAGAATATAATGAAATCATTCGCAAAGCTGAGGTGGGAGATAAGAAAACCACCCCTAATTTTATAGAACTGTTTTATTTTATTAACATTTGTTCATGACTTCTAGAAGATATTCCACCACGATAATGAAAAGGGCAGTGAAAGGGGATCCCTTGCCTTTATCCCATGGGAGGAAGAGAAGAAGCCATGAACCTTACCATTAATAAGTAATGAAATCAAGAGTTCTCAATACCATTCTTAATTTATGTAATAAAATGATTGAAAAATCTAAAAGAGTCAAAATTTTATAGAGAAAAGTCCAACCAATGTTATCATAAGCTTTGGAAATGTCCTTTAAAAAATTAGGTTCCACAACGAACCTTAGTATTTAAATCATGAACAATTTCTTGAGCAATGAACATTATCAGAGATAGATCGACCTTTGACAAAACTAGTTTGATTGGGGGAGATAATTCTAGGAAGTAAACTGCCTAATCTTTTGGCCAGGATTTTAGAGATGAGCTTATTGAAAAGGTACAAAGACTAATAGGCCTAAAATGGTTTCAAAGTTCAAGGTTATCAATTTTAGGGATTAGGATAATGGAATTGCTAGAAAAGTATTTGGGGAGGGTACTTCCTTTAAAAAAATTTCAAAATAGCTTTAATCAAATCTTCTTTGATAATATGCCAACACTTTTGAAAAAATAAGGTCGTAAATCCATCAGGGCCAGTCACCGAATCCATATTCATATTCTATAAAGTGGAAGCTATTTCAGACTCAGAGGGTAAAGAAGTAAGCATATTGTTATCTTCTTCATAAATGATCTTAGGGATAACTTCGGATAACTCATCATAGCTCACATTTTGTTAAGGAGTTCGAAGAAAGATACACTGCATCCGCAAGCTCCTTATTATCGACATATTATATTATCGTTTTAATTTTTTTAATGTGATTGAGAGCCTTTTTCTTTTTAACCATAGCATGAAAATATTTGGTATTTCTATCTCCATCAGATATCCTTCTTAAAGAAGCCTTTTGCCTCCAAAAAGTCTCCTCCATGTCTTGGTAACATGTTAACCTATATTTGGCTTGGTTTAATAAGATAATTTTGGAGGGATCATGAATAGAAGCTTCTTCTAAAACTATGACTTCTTGCTCTAATTCTTTGATGTTGGTAAAAGATTTTTGAAGCAATGTTTGTTCCACCATTTGAGACATTATTTAAGCCTTTTTAATTTAAGCCATAATCTTGTCATCCCAACAATAGAGTCATCAGGATAGAGAGGATCGCCCCAATTAGTAGCAACTTCCAGAAATCTATCGTCCATAAGCCACATATTTTGAAACCGGAATGGAATATGAAAAGAGGGGGAATCCTTACTAACCTTAACAAGATGAGCAAAGGAAAATGGTCGGATAAGGTTCTACTGAGATGTTCAACAGAAGTAATAGGAAAAGAATTGAAACATAGGTCGTTAAACAGAATCCTATCCAATCTTTGCCAAAGTCTGTGATTATTCCAAGTGAAATGAGATCCAATAAAACCAAGATCGAAAGGTGACAATCCAGGATCATGTTATTGAAATCCTCCATGGAGAATAGGTTAGGCATATTACCACCAACTCATTCCGAAGAGGAAGAGATAGTATTGAAATCCCCACCCACAAACTAGGGAGCATTGATCGAGGATGAGAAATTAACCAGATCTTTCCATAGGATCCTTCTACCATACCTATTACAAGAGGCATAAACAAAGGATCCAAAGCAACACCAATTATCAAAGATGATTTTAACATTGACAACCTGGTGTAAATCCTGCATAACATGTAAAACAAAAGGACTTCTTCAGAAAATCCAAAGAAAAAGACTCAAGTTAGTGAAGAAACTATCAAAACCAATCATATTAGCGAATGGATGCTGAGGGAAGGATAAAGGGTTCCAAGATCGCCAATAAAGAAATATTATGGGTCTGAATTAAATTGTTTATTTTGTTGCGAATAGAGAGGGAACCAATCCTCTCGCATTCCAAATCAGAAAAGATACCATTTATTTTGGATGAGAGGAGCCAAATCTAGTAACTCTAATAGGAAATTTAGATTTAGAGGATTTATTTTTCACTTGAAATCTCTATGGCTCCGCACCTCCACAGAATCAAGCATCCTGCTGTCGCAAAACCTCTCCACGCGTCACGCCCACCACCACGCCATCCCCATGATCCACACTTGCATCCCAAAAGATTTTGCTAATAAGTCTTTTAATCTTTTTAATGATAGGTGCACAATAGTGGATAGGATAGAATGACAAGGAGCAAAGAATACTTTAATCGTGATAAGTCTAGTGCCAAAAGATAGTAAATGGAATTCCCAAGAGGAAGTTTTCTTATATATTTTAATCACCTCATCAAAAGGGAAGATCTTTTACCACGATATAAAGGGGTACCCAGGTACTTAATAGGTAGAGTTTGATGAGCAAACTCCATAATACTCTTAATGACATTGACCCTAGGAGGTGAAATTGACGTACTAGTAATAAAATCACTTTTGTCAGGGTTAATTTTCAAGTCACTTTCCCTCCCAAACAGAATAAGGAATTTACAAAGTTTTTTAACATAGTGGGTAGATCCATTGCAGAATATAATGAAATCATCCGCAAAGCTGAGGTGGGAGATAGGAAAACCACCCCTAGTTTTATAGAACCTGTTAGGCATTTCATTAAACATCTGTTCAAGACTTCTAGAGTGATATTCCACCGCGATAATGAAAAGGACTAGAGAAAGGGGATCCCCTTGCCTTATCCCATGGGAGGAAGAGAAGAAGTCGTGAACCTTACCATTAATAAGTAATGAAAACCAAGAGTTTTCAATACCATTCTTAATTTATGTAATAAAATGATTGGAAAATCTAAAAAGAGTCAAAATTTTATAGAGAAAAGTCCAACCAATGTTATCATAAGCTTTGAAAATGTCCAGCTTAAAAATTAGGTTCCCACAACGAACCTTAGTATTTAAATCATGAACAATTTCTTGAGCTAACAGAACATTATCAGAGATAGATCGACCTTTGACAAAACCAGTTTGATTGGGGGAGATAATTCTACGAAGTAAACTGCCTAGTCTTTTGGCCAGGATCTTAGAGAAGAGCTCATTGAAAAGGGTACAAAGACTAATAGGCCTAAAATAGTTTCAAAGTTCAAGGTTATCAATTTTAGGGATTAGGACAATGGAGGTGCTAGGAAAGTATTTGGGAAGGGTACTCCCTTTAAAAAAATTCCAAAACAGCTTTAATCAAATCTTCTTTGATAATATGCCAACACTTTTGAAAAAATAAGATCGTAAATCCATCGTACCAATCAACCCAGATTCATATTCTATAAAGTGGAAGCTATTTCGACTCGAGGGTAAAGAAGTAAGCATATTGTTATCTTCTTGAAATGATCTTAGGGATAACTTGTAGGATAACTCATCATAGCTCACATTTTGTTAAGGAGTTGAAGAAAGATACACTAGAATGCAAGCTCCTTATTATCAATACACCCTATTATCATTAGTTTTAATTTTTGTAATGTGATTGAGAGCCTTTTCTTTTTTTAACCATAGCATGAAAATATTTGGTATTTCTATCTCCATCAGATATCCTTCTTAAAGAAGCCTTTTGCCTCCAAAAGGTCACCTCCATGTCTTGGTAGCATGTTAACCTATCTTTGGCTTGGTTTAATAAGATAATTTTGGAGGGATCATGAATAGAAGCTTCTTCTAAAACTATGACTTCTTGCTCTAATTCTTTGATGTTGGTAAAAAGATTTTTGAAGCAGTGTTTGTTCCACCATTTGAGACATTATTTAAGCCTTTTTAATTTAAGCCATAATCTTGTCATCCCAACAATAGAGTCATCAGGATAGAGAGGATCGCCCCAATTAGTAGCAACCACTTCCAGAAATCTATCATCCATAAGCCACATATTTTAAAACCGGAATGGAATATGAGAAGAGGGGGAATCCTTACTAACCTTAATAGAGATGAGCAAAAGGGAATGGTCGGATAAGGTTCTATTGAGATGTTCAACATAAGTAATAGGAAAAGAATTGATCCATAGGTCGTTAAACAGAATCCTATCCAATCTTTGCCAAAGTCCGATTATTCCGTGTGAAATGAGATCCAATAAAACCAAGATCGAAAAGGTGACAATCTAGGATCATGTTATTGAAATCCTCCATGGAGAATAGGTTAGACGCATTACCACCAACTCGTTTCGAAGAGGAAGAGATAGTGTTGAAATCCCCACCCACAAATTAGGGAGCATTGACCCAGGACGAGAAATTAACCAGATCTTCCCACAGGATCCTTCTATCATACCTATTACAAGAGGCATAAACAAAGGATCCAAAGCAACACCAATTATCAAAGGTGATTTTAACATTGACAACCTGGTGTAAATCCTGCATAACATGTAAAACAAAAGGACTTCTCCAAAAAATCCAAACAAAAGGACTCGAGTTAGCGAAGAAACTATTAAAACCAATCATATTAGCAACAAAATGGATGCTAGAGGGAAGGATAAAGGGTTCCGAGATTGCCAATAAAGAAATATTATGGGTCTGAATTAAATTGTTGATTCTGTTGCGAACAGAGAGGGAACCAATCCTTCTCGCATTCCAAATCAGGAAAGATATCATTTATTTTGGATGAGAGAGGGATCTAAGTAACGCAAAGCTAGATAATATCATTTTCATTTGAAATCTCATGTCCAGCACATGTAGGTATTTATAAGATTATAATTTACTTAATTAGTAGTTTCATTGATTTTAAAATCATAATGAAATTTGAAGGAAAGATCTATGATCTTTGTAGATTTCAGTCAAATCACTTTCTATTTGTAGTATAAAGAGTTGCGTAATCGATCTAAGAAGACATTGTAAATTGATCTAATATCTTATTAGATTTTTCATATTAATATTTAATATATTCCAAAATGCCTTTCTTTTGATATTAAAATTTGTACTTGAAATCTCTAAGCACATGCACGTATTTATAGCATAGATAATTTCACATAATTAGTGATTTTGTTGATTTTAAAATTCATAATTAGAATAAAATCCCTCAATTTTGATTAAAGGAAGCTCTATGATTTTACGTAATTGGATTTAGTATTGCCTTCATCTACTTATACAAAGGTTGCATATTTGGTTAAGAAGTGTGTTTTGAAGCTAGTTCAAAGGATAATTTAATTTGTTATTTTAAGAAGAAGATTTACTCCTCGAAGTAATTCTCATTTTCCCCCTCTTTTTATTTGAACTCTCCTACATTTATTTCCCCCCGTCTTTTATTCAAATTTTCCCACATTTGTTTTCCCCCTATTTTATTCAAATTTTCTCACATTCATTTTCTCCCATTTTTTCTTATTTGATGCTTTTAGTTTAAAATTAGTTGCGTGTTTTTACTTTACTGCGTATTAAGTCGGTTCATTTCACTCTCCCATTTTTCTGTCAAAAAGATTTGA
>CM038233.1:6579760-6821589 GCA_021442155.1 Cymbidium sinense | reverse complement strand
TTTCTTAGAAAAGATATTGAAAATAGGTGGATGAGGTATTTTAATAAACTTTTCAATGAAGGATCTGAAATACGATTGATTTTAGCAACCTTAATACCCTAAACAAAATAGAGAATTTCATTTTTATCGTCGTATTAGTAAATCTGAAGTTAGTGAAGCTTTAAAGAAAATGAAATGTGGAAAAATAGTAGGACCGGATAATATTCCAATAGAAGTGTGGAAATGTTTAGGAGATCAAGGAATTTCTTGGCTTACAAATCTTTTTAATGTTATTTTAAAGACTAAAAAGATGTCAGATGAGTGGAGAAAGAGTTTGTTGGTTCCTATATTTAAGAATAAAGGTGATGCACATGAGTGTGCAAATTATAGAGGAATTAAGTTAATGTGTCATACATTAAAATTATGGGAGAGAGTAATTGAGCATAGGTTACGATGTGATACGAAGTTTCTCACAATGTCAGTTTGGTTTCATGCCGGGTAGATCTACTATGGATGCTATACATTTGTTAAGAGGTTTGATGGAGAAGCATAGAGAAAATAAAAGGATCTACATATGATATTTATTGATTTAGAGAAAGCTTATGATAAACTCTCAAGAGATGTTCTTTGGAGAGTTCTAGAATAGAAAAAATTTAATATTGGTTATATTCAAGTCATTAAGGATATGTATACTAGAGCTATCACTTGTGTCCAAAAACAAGGAGGATTGACAAACTATTTTCCTATTTTTTAGGTTGGATTACATCAAGGATCAACATTAAGCCCTTATCTTTTACTTTAGTTATGGATGTTCTTACGAGGCATTTACAAGAAGATGTACCTTGGTGTATGCTTTTTGCTGATGACATTCTTCTTGTTGATAAGACTAGAGAGGGAGTCCAACAAAACTTGAATTATGGAGGTCAACTTTAGAGTCTAAAGGTTTTCGTTTAAGCAGATCTAAAACTTAATATATGGAGTGTAATTTTAGTTGTAGAAGTTTTAGTGGTAGTGTTGTGATTTTAGGTGATCAAGTCATTAATAAGAGTGAGCGATTCAGATATTTAGGCTCTATTGTTCAAAATGATGGTGAAATAGATGGAGATATTAGTAGAATTCAAGTTGGATGGTTGAAGTGGAGGAATGCATCTGGCCTATTATGTGATAGAAAAGTTCCACTTAAACTTAAGGGAAAATTTTATAAGATGGTGGTAAGACCTGCAATGACTTATGGTGCAGAATGTTGGCCAATAAAAGAGAAATATAAGACTAAGTTAAGTGTTACAGAGATGAGGATGCTCAGGTGGATGAGTGGCTTTACCCTTAGAGATAGAATGCAAAATGAGTATGTTCGGGAAAAAGTTGGAGTAGCTCCAGTGGTAGATAAGATTAGGGAGAGTCACCTTAGATGGTTTGGCCACATAAAGCATCGGCCATCCGATGACCCGATTAGGAGAGTAGATGCATTAGATTTGCCTTATGTTAAGAAAGGTAGAGGTAGACCTAAAAAGACTTGGTTAAGATGTATAAAAATGATCTTAGTATACTTGAATTAAATGAGAATTTGACACATAATAGGACACAATGGAGACGAAGGATTCATGTAGCCGACCCCACCTAGTGGGATTAAGGCTTGTTATTGTTGTTGTTATTATTGTTGTAATCATGATTTAGGCTAAGTCCATTAATGGAACATTAAGGGACTTAGAAAAAATTTTCATGAATTTATTTAGAATTTTGAGTTTAGTTTGATTGATTTGAATTTGTATTTCATTTATATATGTGAATATAAATGGAAATATAAATGAATTTTGAGAAAATCTCAAAGATTTAAATTGGTTTTGATCATGATTTTGGTTAAGTCCTTAAGGGAAGATTAAGGACTTAGAAGGATTTTGACTTAGAATTTTTGATGGATTTTGATCATGGGTTTCAATCATGATTTCAATCATGGATTTCAATCATATGGAGTTGATTGGAATTTGGAGAAAATCAAATAGAATTGATTTGGAGTTTGACTTGAAAGAAGGAAAGTGAGGAATGGTTTAAGCTAAGAGTAGGAAATTTTTCTAACACCCCTAAGGCATAATCTATTCCTATGGCTAACTTTTTTAAGTCTCTAGAGCTAGGTTGAGTGTTCACCTAATCACTAGATGTGTCTTAAGACTAAGGAACTCTTAAAGTCTAAGAGGAGTCCCTAATAAGATGGAGGGGTTGAGAGCTCATCCTAAAATGAGGTCAACAATAAGTTAAACAAACCTTATTCTTTAAGAGGGAGATGTCAGAAAATCTTTAAGAATCTCTTAAAGAAACCGATTTTTAGCTACCAAGCCTAGGAGGGGAAGTAGGCAAAAGTCATGATTCAAACTTTTGCCCTTACAACCGTATGCTAGGCCATATTTTGGAGGATACCTTCACATTTAAAGACTGGCTTGAACATAGCTTCAAGATCGGTGTTGTAGTTATCCGAAAGGAATACCTTGTGGAACAACCTTCCAGTTTCATCAGGGTAATCCTTGCAGATACATGTGATCCTACCAGAAGTAAAGAAGGTTGGGATATTTCTTTATACAAAACCTCTAAGAAGATCATTCAGAAGATCAAGAAGCTTTCCTTGTAGGTGCCTGAGTCAGCTCAAACATCCAACATCAAGAAAGGTTTGCAAGTTGCTAGTGCCAACTTGAGGAAAAGGGGAGCTCAGTAGCAGCAGCAGCATGTGTCGGCCCAGGATAGCCCTTTAGTGCAGCCACCAACTAAGTCCAGCCTCCAACCTACAGTTGCAGCTTCCATTGGCAACTTCTTCCACTCTAGCTAGCTCTTATGTTTCTTCTACTAGTAGAACTCTTGTATCAGCTTATAAGGATATCAAATCTCTTACCCCACTCACTTTACTTAATTTCTACTTTGTACCTCCAAACAATTCCAAGAAATTGAAGAATAAAGTTAGTTAAAATTACATCTATGTCACTTATGATGGGTTGTCTTCTTCTATTCCTAACGATAACTCTTCAAGTAAAAATAACTATAACAATTTTGATCTTCCCCTTTCTTATCCAGAGTTAGACTTTCCTACTCTAAAAACTACGGGTTCACCTCTTAAGATAGACTTGGAATCATTCAATTTTGAGGGTCCCATTGGAGAAGCTGTAGGTGAATCTGATATACAGGTAGAACCTTCCATTACCCTGCCACAAGAGATCACCGAAGTCAACCTCCATAGTGGCAAGGTTCTACCTCCTAGGGCATCACCTCAAGATAGAGGAAAATAAGTTATTGGTTGAATATTGAGAAGCCCTTCAACAAGATGCTCCACCCTTAAATATGCTTGTGGAAGATCAGCCGAAGGTGGACTACAATGTCCTTTCTCATCTATGAAAGTTGCCATCTAAGCTAAGCATATATGATGCCCTTGTCTTATCCAAAGATATGAGGGAATCACTAATCAAGCCTCTCCTTGATCCTGAGATATGCTTAGCTCAGCTGACCACTATAGGTGAGGAAGCACATTATACAAAAGAAGCTCAAGGGACCACCTTCATAGATGAAATCCTTCTTCTGGGGACTTGGAGCACAATCATCCCCTCTACATCACAGTTGACATGGACATATTCAGACTCACTAGAGTTCTTATGGATTCAGGTGCATCAGTGAACATTATGAGTCTAAAGACTCTTAATTATTTGAGGATCAACATATCTACACTCTGAGGTGATCGGATGATGTTGAGACGATTCAATGACCAAGGTGAGCAGGCTTCAGGTTCTATAGTGTTACCTTTGGAGATCGATGACTGGAAGATTGAAGCCAAGATTTACATCATTTATTAGAATACTTCATTCACAGCTTTGTTTGGTAGGCCTTGGATACATCAGAACAAGATCAATCCATTCTCCCATCGCGCATCAAGTTTAGAAAAAGATGAAATTCGGGAGATGAAAAGCTATTTTCGCTAGAGAGGTTGAGATTTATGAGGATGCGACCTACTATCTTCCTCAATACCTTTTCTCATGAACTTGGACAAAATTCAAATCTAAAAATAAAAGAAAATAAAAGAAAAGACAAGAAAGGGAATGAAGAAGAAATCTGCACATTCTACCCACAATTCATTCCATAAACATGGATGAAAACCTCCACCTCGAAAGGCAAAATCTGAGCAAAGTGGGAGACCTAGTTGGCCTTCCAAAATAAGGTCATGTTCAGTTCATACTCTTCTTCACAAAGACTTGGAATCCAGCTCGTAAATCTTGTAGTATATACCAAACTCTCAGGTTCCATTGGAGGTGACTTTCAATCTAGACAAAAATGAAGACCAAGCCTCCAAGTAAAGCAAACTATTTGAATATCGTTTATGTGAAACTATTAAGCAACAGTTGGGAACCTTAGCTCTTACCTCACTTACATCTCAGAAAGTTGAAGGTTTAGTAGTTAAGGAAGTCCCTAAATTTTTCATTGACATGAAGCAGAAGAAGTTCTTTTTGGGATCATCATCCTCAAGCCCTAAAGTTGATGTAAAGCTTGAGGAGGATACTTTTAAAGAATTAATGGAATTACCAATTGATTTTACTCACCTTATGTTCATAATCTTATACAGAAAGGTTTAGTTCCTCATACATGGTCCAAGCACAAGTCAGATTACTTCGAGAAGCTATGGAACAATACAGGTAGGGAAGCACAATCAAGAACTGGGCAAGGATTTGGTACAATTACACAACACCAAATCTTATGAGAATGTGTGTTTAGAAATCTCATATGACAGATGATCTTCAAGTCAAAGAGGCATCGTTAGAAGTTGAAGAGGAGATTCATTCAATAATTGACAAGCTTAAAGAAATCAATCTCAGGACAGAAGAAAATCCACGCTCAACATTCATCAGTTCATTGCTAAATGAAGAAGAAACTAATGACTTAGTTAAACTATTGACTGAGTTTAACGACTGCTTCACATGGAGTTATGAAGAGATGCCCAGATTATCTCCTAACATAGTAGTCCACAAGCTAGCAATAGACCCTAACACTACCCCTATTAAGCAAGCTCCCAGACACATGCGATTAGAAATTGAACAATAGGTCATTGAAACTAATCGATGTTGGTTTCATCAGGGAAGAAAAATATCCTACTTGGTTATCTAGTGTTGTCCCAGTTAAGAAGAAGAATGGTTAAATTCACTTATGCATTGATTTTGGGGACTTAAACAAGGCATGTCCTAAGGATGAGTTTCCTTTTCTTATACCAGAGTTAATGGTGAACATTGCCTCATCTCATGCAGTTTTCTCTTTCATGGATGGGTCATCTGGCTATAACCAAATCAAGATGTTTTCTAAAGATGAAAGAAACACTGCTTTTTGAACCCTGGTCGGAATCTTCTATTATAGGTCATGCCTTTCAACCTTAAAAGCGGTGTTACATACCATGACTCGATCTTCTTGACTCATCCATCATCGAGGTTGAGTGCTACGTGATGATCTAGTAGTCAAGAGCAGAGAAAAGGAAGACCACCTCTTTAACTTGAGAGTAATTTTCGAATGATTAAGATAATATAACCTCAAAATGAATCCCCTAAAGTGTGCATTCAGAGTAGCTTCAGGGAAATTCCTTGGGTTTGTTGTCCGACACTGGGGAACAGAAATAGATCCTAAAAAAAATCAAAGCTATCTTAGAAATGCCACCTCCTAAGAGTTTAACTCAACTCAGATCTTTTCAAAGATGGTTGACATATCTAAGGTGCTTTATCTCCAACCTATCGGAGAGATGCAAGCCTTTCTCAGCACTTGTCAAAAAGGATGCCAAATTCAAGTGGAATGACAAGTGTCAGCATGCCTTCGAAGACATCAAGCAGTATTTGGTGAAGCCGCTAGTTCTAGCAGCCCTATCCCAGGCAGGCCACTCATCCTCTACACTGCTGCATTGGATGACTCTCTCAATGCTCTGTTGGTCTAAGCCAATGATGAAGGGAAGGAGAACGCACTCTACTACCTCAACTGTTGTCTGATTCATGCTAAAGCAAACTACCCACTTATTGAAACATCTAGCTTTGATCTTTACTTCCCATAAGCTATGAAATTATATGCTTTCTCATAAGGTAAACTTAATCTTCATAATCCATGATCTCACGACATTGCTATCGGTCGTTTGGCTGGTCCATGATTCTCTCGCACTTTGATATCACATTTACCCTCATGCGATAAAAGGAATGCTAGCAAATTTCTTAGCAACACTTCCTAAGATTCTCCTCTTAGTGATGATCTCCGTGAACAAATCATGAACTTAGGGGAGGCCCACAATCGCTGATGGGAGATGTATTTTGATGGTGTAGCTTTTTTTCTCAAAGGGGAAGCATCACGATCTATTCTCCTAAAAAAATAAGGGGTAGGAATAGTTCTTCTAACTCCAAGCTGATGTGATGAGATTCTCATACTATCTTTTCAACCCCTATACCATGAAAGGCAGTATGAGGATTTGATTATCGGTCTGGAGTTAGCCATCACTATCAGTGTCAAGAGCATCAACATCTTTGGGGATTCTCAGATGGTCATTAACCAGATTGTTGGGTCCTACCAGATTATCAAACCCAAGATTCATCATTACAATGAGTATACCATGAAGCTATTGGCCCAAATTCCCAAAGTCACCATCTACAAGGTTCTCAAAGCAGAGAACACAATAGCAGATGCTTTGGCCAAACTTACTAACAGTTGATATGTCCAGAATATGAGTCCATTTCAATAAGGGTCCAAAATAGACAAGTGTTATCCCTTATTGATGCTGAACTCATCGAGAGACTTTCTCTTGAAGGGGAGATTGTCATTGCCAAAATGGACAAGGAGCTGGATGGGAGGCAACTGTTCATAGATTATTGGAAGACCAACAAACTACCTCAAGAAAGGTCACAAGCCCATCATGTGAAATAGAGATCTCTCTCTTACGCTCTTGTTGATGGCACCCTGTATCGATGATCCTTTGACTAAATGTGGTTAAACTGTTTGGACAAACACATAGCTCATGGCATTATGGCAGGTACACTCGCTTATGCATAGCATCAATCGTCCAAGATGAAGATGAAGATCAGCGACTTGAATACTCGCCCTCGATGATTATAGGCGCATGGATGTTCGATGACATCGGTGTGTGCATGGTGTGGTCCTCCACCAACCAACATTCTACACCCCATTTTGGCTTCATGGTCATTTGAGTGTTGGGGTACCAACATTGTGGATCTGATTGATCCTCCTACTTATAAGGGACATCGATTCAGTTTGTGTGAATCCTTTTTGTATTGTAGTCTGCACTGCCTAGCCAGTAAGCAACCTCATGTTGACTTTGCTTAAGAAGATGTGAGTCCCTATTTCTTCAACTAACCATCATGCTCTAACTACGAGTATATTTGAGGTTTGGGATAAGTCCCAAGAGGCTCCTTCCCTCTTGACTACTTTCGAGTTGATATAAGTCCCCTAGTGACATTCACTTTGTAGTCGCTCTAGGTCGGATAACACTTATCGAGCCAAGATGGTATCTAGCTCATTCATGATGTGAGTCCCCAGCTTTCTTCTAGGCTTTTGTTGCAAATCAATGGGCACCTAGGTTGATTGATGTTCGCTATGCTAGTGACTCACCCATGGATACACCACTCTTGCGGTATGAGTCCCGTGCTTTTCCTTTAATTGGCCCAATACATGTGGATATATGAGTTATTTCATCTTCTCGGAGACTAAGCCCTTTAGTGGCCCCATCCCCTGCGAGCACTCTATTTGGATCAAGTCCTTTATGACCCCATTTGAATAGAGTTACTTTTGGGTTGGGCTTCTTCCTGGTAGCCACCTCTGGTTGCAAAATTTCTTCAAGATGCAGATTCTCCAGGTTTTAGTAAATATGAGATAGGTCTATCCTAATATAAGCTCCTTCTCTTGATCCCTAAAATACATCTATGATAAATTAAACAAAACAAAATAAACAAAATTATTTTGCTTGTGGATTAGATTCAAGCCCCAGACCCCTTTCCCAAGTAGGCATCCTATTTGCTTAGTAGAACTAGGAATGTGAATATAGTTGAGATAAGTCCCGGTGGCACTCACCCTCATCTTGGGTCCAATCTATTTTGTCATAAGCAGGTTACCCTGAAAGTTATTCTGCTTTGAAAGATGTAAGACTATGATGCATTCTTTCTAGTCGGGTTTGATTTGTTGTCCAAAGCAACCAATCACCCTAGTGGTTTCTTGTTGTGGAAGGTGTGAGTCCTCACACTTTCTTCTAACATTATTGCAAACGAAGGCACTCTTTGGTTGGATAGTTCTCCCATCGATCTACTCCCTTTGGTTTAGCAAATTTGAGTTGACTTGGCCTCCATGGCTCCTTCCGTGTGATCCATCACAAACCAACAAAATCCATTAAAATAAATCTAAAATGAAACTAATCTTTACTATCTTTAAGTTGATCAAAGTCCTCAGCATCACTCAATCCCAGGTTGGGTTCAATGTTTGCTGCTCAATTTATCACAAGTCCCACTTTAGAGGATGTAAGTCTACTACACTTTCTTCCTAGTACAACTGCTGCATACCGAATGATATTCCTTTGGTTGGCTAGTCCTGATATGTGTTTAGTAGACTACCTCTTTGGATTGGTAAATCTGAGTTAAGTCTAACCCTCCATAACTTTACTGCTACCATACCAACAAAGTCCATCTCTAAATTCAAACTTGACAAAATTGAAACAAATTCAACCTCTCTTCCCAATAGAACTTAAACAAATATTTTCTCTTGGGAGATTCATATCAAATCAAACCTCTTATCCCCTTGTGGATGACTTGATCCCCTTCCCCTGGAAGGTTCACGATCCCTTGTAGATTCTTCTCTCTCTCTTATGTCTTGGGTGAAAATTTTTATACAAGGTCACCTTCAAAGTTGGTGAAAATGAAGGAGGCAAGCATATAGAAATTCATCTTTTTGGGATGCCACGATCCATAGATACTTATTCATGTGTGAGAACGTCAGAATAGTATATCGTCTGAGAGAAGTCACTACTCTTTAATGGACCTGTCACCTCAATAAGGACTCTTAAGATGATGATCATATCTAAGATATTCTTCTACTTACATGAAAAAAAAGGAGTTTATTTTAAATCCATTCATTAAGTTCTCTACAGCCATAGTTAATATCCCAATGAATGGGATTCCTTAGGAAAAATCTCATTAAAGTAAATGATCTTGTCTTCAAAGATTTCAATAAAGGACTATCAATCAATTGGTTCATTTTGAAGATCAAATGGGATTGATCAAAGAGAGTTATTATCAAAGCCAAAGAAGACAAGTAGGAGATGCACATTATGCTTTGAAAACTTAGCGAGCATCTCAAACTATCCTACGGTTGGGCTTTACATTTTTGAAATTGATTTAGTTTATTTATTTGAGTTGCATTTTTCATTAGAAATTTAGGACTTATGATTCCTTAACACAAGATTAAGGAAATGCCTAGAGGTGATTAAACTTATGATCCACAAGGGAGAAAAAAACCTTAGAACTAAATCAGATCTTTCAGGGCCAAATCACAACCTAAATCTAAGAAAAATGGGTAATTGGTTTGCCTCTACAAGAGAGGACAAACCACCTAATAGCTTGGACTTACAATTGCCTAGGGGTGGCTATCAACTAGCTCCTCCTATGATTTTAAATACATGTAGGCAAGTGTGATATTTATTTTTGGGGTGTGGGACACCACACAAATCTTAGGGGGTACTTATTGAAGTGATCGGGTATGATATTAAGGAATGATGTACTATCTCGAAGATAGAAATCACCACTATAATGGACCTAATCACCAATAAGGACTCTATGGCATGATGGGTCTTTGAATATAGAGATCTTTCCCTACTTTTACATGTAAAGTAGGGTTTATTTTAAGCATTGTTAAGTTCCCTATGGAGGAAGCCCCAAAGTTAATTACATCAAAGAATAGAATTCTTTAAGAATACTCTCGATTAAAGTAAAATTAGGATCTCCAAAGATTTCAAGGTTAAGATCAAGGATTTATTTTAGAAAATCATATGGGATAGATCAGAGAAGACTTATTTTGGAATCCAAAGGGATAAAGTAGAAATGCTCATGATACTAGAACTGAGCATTCCAATCTATATAATTGGGCTTTATATTTTGAAATTGAAGAAAGTTAGTTATTTGAGTTGACATTTTATTAGATTTTGGGGCTTATAATTCCATAAGATTGTGAAAATGCCTAAGAGGTGAGGATTTATGCTTGTAGCATGGAGAAAAACCTTCTTAAACTAAGGAGCCTTGGTACAAAACAAAGGCACGACCTAAATCTAAGGTGAAAATGGGCATATGGTTTACCTCCACAAGAGAGAATAAATTACCCGACTGCGCCTGAAGTGGCAGCCAGCTAACTTCTCCTATGCTTTAAATCCATGTAAGCAAGTCCTATGCTTTGCAAGATGGCTAGACTGTTGTTCATTTAGAAAAGAAACTAAGTCCTTAGACTCACTCCCTAAGAGACTAGAGCATGAGTGATATGAATCCATGACTTAATCTAATGTAAATTTTATCAAATTTATTTGATTCTTTTGGACTTTTTTGTTTTGACACAAGCTACAGATTTTATGCCTAAATGCATGAGAATTTGATTATAGGTCAAATCAAGAGAGAAAGGGGTGTCTTCCACCAAAGGCTCTCATAGGTTAAGCCTTTATTCTCTGGCAAAGAGGGAAGCCCCCTCTTAACAATAGTGAAAGAATATGCCATGCATTATATTATACATTCATCCATCCAACAAAGGGGTTAATAAAAATTTTATTAGCTTGACTTAATTCTTAGGCTTTTATGTGAGGTTATGAGTTATTTTAAAATTTTAGTTATGAGTTGATCATTGGGGTAGAAAAATTAATTTTATCCTAAGAGCCTACCACATATAGGCTACACATTCAAACATCAATCATAAAGAAACTATGAAAAGCATGATGTTCTAATGCGTAATCTAAACACAACATCAAATAATTTTATTGACTATCATAAAATAATAAAGGCTAGTCTTGAAGGTTTAGACACCCCAAAAGAGAAAAAGAATGGGGAGCTCACCCTTAGGATTACAAAAATAATATAAATGCTATGGGGGTCTTCTTTTCTTCATTTCTTTCTTTTGATTTGATTTGCTCCAAAGGCATCACAGGGCACCCCAGGGACTAAGCCTTCTTGCCACTGCTCATCCTAATCTCCCATAGCACTAATCCTAATTCTAATATAAAAATTATATCAAAATAGGAAAAGTAAATCTAGCTACACACGCAAAATAAATGTTAGCTAAACACACCAACAAAAGGTTTATATGAATAATTTGGACTTAACACCCACACATGGTTAACCAATCCCACCTCTAACATGGGTTACACTTAGTGGCTAAGCAACCTGCACTGTAAAAGTATTTATATTTTTATTATAGTGGCCCCATAAGCACAATCCCCTGCAGAAAATATGATTAGGCTAATAACGACCTAACATCCTCTACATACACCCTAACATGCAGTCTAAAACATTACATCACAAAACAAAAATGCAACATCATACATACAACGCACTAACTTAGCACTAGAAGTGGTGACTTAATATTCTAATGTGTGTGCTTAAGGCTTGTGTAGCAAGACTTCACTAAGCTTCTTTAGTTTAAGTTTCAATTTGGAGTTTGAATTTGTTTAAATTTTACCTTTGGGTGATTTTAATTTAAATAATTTAATGATTTATTTTTTAATTTTTATTTCAATTTTATTTGGTTGAAATGATGTTTAGGCTCTTAAGAATGAAGAGTAGAATGAATTCCATTTGTAGATGGAACTCCTCCTATTCTACATCCTAACTCCTAAAGAGTATAACTAAGATCCTTAAGTATCTTAATTAGCCCATTTGAATTTATGTAATTTATTTGGTTTGATTTATTTGATTTGATTTAGAGCTTATAATTTAAGTTGGTTTAATTATTTGATTGATTGATTTTTGATTAGATGTTTTAGTTTAATTGCATCTTGATAATTCAATATCCTTAATATCTAATGAAGTTTAAGTTTATTTAAGTTCATGTGTTTTGGTTGATTGATTTTAGATTAAATGTTTTGATTTAATTAAATCTTGATAATTCAATATCCTTTTAGATTAATATATAATTCTTTTCTTTGATTATGGTTGTGTGATTTAACTTTACGTTTATTTAATTCAATCGTGGTTCATTTATTTGTAGTTTGATGATTAGATTTGAGATTTTATTTTGATTTTAATTGGGTTTGATTCTTTATAACAAGGATTTTATTTTAATCACATCCATTTTCATGTTCATCATCGTTTGGTTTGTATTTTGATTTCATACATTGGGTGTTGATTAGTTTATCTTATTTAAGTAGGTTGAATGAGATTTGGTTTGATTATATTAAATTGATGAGAGTCTTTCTTGATTTAGTTTAATCTTATTTAGTTTGATTTGATTAGCTTTTATCTATGGGTTTGCTTAGGTTCAATGTGATTAGTTTAATTAAGAAGTGTATTTATGTTAATTATAAAGGTTTGTTTAATTTTCAATTTTGTTTCATATTTATTTAGATTAATGATGTAATTAATGACTTGCAATTTAAGTTTAATTTAGATTTTGATAGGTATTTAATTGCATCTTGATTAAACTTAAGTTTAATGTGATTAATTTGATTAACAATTAAGTTTAATGTAATTAATTTGATTAACTTAATTTGTTTGTTAAAGAGGTTTGATCAATTATTAAATTAAATAAAGATTTGTTTAATTTTTTTTTATAATTTGATTTCATATTTATTTAGGTTAATGATATAATTAGTGAGTTAATAATTTAAGTTTAAATTAAGATTTAATTAATATTTAATTGGATTTATGTTTAATTAAGCTTAGGTTTAATATGATTAACTTAATTAGTTTATTTAATAGGTGTGATTAAATTAATTAGTGGATTTATGATTTGGATTAATTTTAATGTGATTTATAAAATTAATTTAATTTATTAAGATGATGGATTAATTTATTAAGTTTGCATTATTAGATGTTTGATTAATTAAGTTTGAAAGTCAAATTAAAATTATTAGATTAATTAAGAGTTTGTTTAATTAGAGATTAATGAATTAACGATTTAGGTTTAATTTAGGTTTTGATTAGTGTTTAATTGCATCTTAATTATGATTGATTAAGTTTTAGGTTTAATTTGATTAGTTTGATTAACTTAACTAGTTTACTTGAGGGGTGTGATTATTAAATTTAATTAACGGTTTGATTTAAGCTTAATTTTAGAGTTAGCTTTAATGTAACTTATTTAAATTAATTTAATTAATTAAGGTGATGGATTAATTTATTAAGTTTGCATTAATCAGATGTTTGACTAATTAAGTTTGATTAAGGGTAATTAAATTTTTAAATCATTAGATTAATTAAGGGTTTGTTTAATTAGAGATTAATGACTTAATTTCCCATATGTGAGTGATTTGGTTTAGTTAAGTATTTTCTTTAAGTTCGATTTGATGAAAGGATTATTGTTATTGCCATCATTGTTATTAAGTGAATTAATTATTTATTTCATTTCAATTAAGTTCGATTATTTATAATTAGAATTTTATTTGATTTGACTCATTTGTTATGTTTGTTTGATTTCATTAACATATTTGATTTAGTTATTAAATTGAAATATTTATTAGTTAATTAATTATCTTATTCTAAATGGATGTGATTTAATCATATGTTCATTAAGTTTACTTTAATTATATTTGGTTTAATTCGATTAGCATCAAATGATTAAAGTTTCCTAAATTTGTTGGATTTTGGGTTTGATTTAAGATTTAATCTTTTAATTGAGTTTTATTAACCTAAATAGATTTAATTATTTAATTTAATCTCCTTTACATATGATATTTTTTGATTTGAGGTTTGATTAATGTTTACTTAAGTGCTATTTCATTTCTGATTTTGATTTAATATTTAAATTATTTTTAGATTATATTTTAATTAACTCCTTAATTGATTAAACTCTAATCTTAAGTATTTATTTGGGGTTCATTAAGATTTAGAAGATCACATTATTTTCTTAAGAGTCCTAAATGTCAACTGAAGTGATTTAAGCCATTTTGAAGATTTTTGTAAGTTTCTGAATTTTTTTTGTTTTAATTTATTTTATTAAAATGGATAATCTGAACTTCAAAATTTAATTTCTTTTAACCCAGAAGTCCTTTTAACTTCAAATTTTTATGGTATGTGTGTTTTAACTTTAGTTTAAATCTCTGATAATTTCAACTTAATCTGACTTATATTATTGGTTTAATTAATCGAATATGATTTTCACTAAAACTCAAATTAAGCGCACAATACTCAGGAAAATTTGAAGATTTTTGGTTAGATTTCTCTCGGAAGGATGAATCCAACGAGCCCTTGTTTGTAATTTTTGGTTAATGATTTTATTTTTTGTGAATTTTTGAAATTTTAGGTGATTTAAATTATTATTATTATATTTATTTATTTTTTATAAAGAAGGAAATACGTGCGGTTTGGGCGGGAAGAGAAAGCGACCGCGGGTCCCTTTGGGCCGTCTGATTGTAGATCGGACGGTCAGACGGTCAGCGATCGGAGAATCGCGTGCGAGTCGATCGATCGTAACCGACGGCCGCGTCGGCATCGCTTTCAACTATCCGAGGCTTCGGATCGCGATCCGAGCTGATCGTGCGATCTAAGTCATCCGATTGTGCAAACCATGCAATCGGAGATCCAGTGCATCGATCACGAAGGCGTCACGCGATCCGGCGTGATCGAGCGTCCGATCCAACCACGGATCGGTGTCTCGGTGAATAGTATTTTCAAGGGTATTTTTGAGAAAAAATGAGGTTTCTAAGCTAAAACTTGTCCAAATGGACCCGTTTTCATGCCGATTCGCACCAAAAATTATATTTCCTAATCGAGGTGATTTAAAGTTAAAATGATGGATTATATAAGGGAACTCCTAAAATTGCGAGAAATTTAATACAAAATATGTGAAATCTAAGGTCATCTACAGTTTGGTGAAATTTACCTCACCGGGGATGATTTTTGGTGGCAGTGAAGATCCGAATGAGCTCCTAGGTATGTGAGGAAGCTTTGGAGTGATCTTTATCCCTTGCCTTCCTTCGGAGCGTCGCCTTCTCCGATGTCTACTGTCGCCTCGCCAGAAGAGTACTTACTTGTGTTTTTGAGCTTAAAATGGCTCAAAGAGGTGGGGATGGGTTCCTTTATACTTTGGGAAGCTTTTGAGGGCTAAATGGTGGTGGGAGGAAGAGATTTCAAGCCTCATCTCCCCCTCCTTTTATAATGGCCGAAAATACAAATTTTTTTTGAATTATTTTGGCTCCAAATTGATTGCCATCTTGTTGGGGTGGTTGGGATGGATCTAGATTGATTAAGAACTTTGGATTTTTGCTCCAAAGTCCTCTCTTGCTTCCATATGATCAGATTTATTCAATTGAAATATTGGGGAAATGTGATGGGAGGTTAAGTGCATGTGATGGGGTAATTAAATGAGGTTGGGTGGAATCCTATGTGGGGGAGGATCTATGAGGGATTTAAATGGGTTGGGTTTATTTTGGCTGACCCTAAATGGGTTTGGGTCAGTTTTTATCAATTTTGCTTGGTTTTGATTTGGCCCAATTTGGGTCATATGGGTCATTTTGGGTCAAATTGATCCATTTGGCCAAATTGGCCAAATTAGCTTGGGATATGGGTTGATTCATGTTCAATTGGCTAATTGAAGATGAATGTGGTCTTTGGTTTGAATTAATTTGGATTTAATTTTGATTTAGGCTAAATTGACCCTTTAGGCCAATTTGGGCTAGGTTGGGTCAAGTTGACCAATTAGGCTCGATTAATCAAATTGAGTTTAATTATGGTTTTGGTCAAGTTTAATAATAAATTTGGAATGAGCTGGAGCCATTGGTTGCAATAAATTTGAGTAAGATCATGATTTGACCCGATTTAGTCCTTTAGGCAATTTAAGTCAATTTAGATCAAATGGCCAATTGGGCTTGGTTTGGCCCAATTGACTGTAATTGATCATCCTAGGGTGATCAACAATCACAGTGGAAGATTTTGGTGAGCTTTGTTCAATCCAATTTGGGTTGGATTAGAAGTTGGCTCAAATGGGTCCTTTAGGTCACTTTAGGTCAAGTGCACCTAAGTGGGTCAATTGGTTTGGTTTTGGTTTGATTCGAGTTTGGTTGAACTTATATATGAGCCTAGAGGAATATAAATTAACCAATCAATTTGGAGTCTAAGGATTTTGGCTCATTTGAAATTTTCAAGTCAAAAGAGCTAAGTTGGGTTTGACTTGGGTTGGTTTTGATTTGATGATTGTAGGTTTCATTTATATTTGGGTAGATAATTGAATGAATGATTGATTCAAGAGAAAATTCATTGGTTTTGACTTGGTCTAGATAAAATTTGGCTAAGTCCAAAGAATTGGCTTAAAGGGTTTAGATTGAGTTTGGATTTGATTTTTGATATAGTTTTGGTCATTTGAATTTGGATTTCATTTATATTTGTGAATATAAATGAACTAATAATTGATTCATAAAGAGACCAATTGAGTTTGATTTGATTTAAGGAGAGTTTTGGCTAAGCTTATGAATGTGATTCATATGGTTTAGGAAGGGGTTTTAGGATTTGAATTTGATTTTGGGTTTCAATCATTTGGAGTAAAATTTTGAAGTTAGATTTGGAATTTAAATTTGAATTTGTAATTTATTCTAAGAATTTAGTCTAGGTTTGATTTGAGAAAGTGTATCTAAATTAGGTTTAGTCTATGGGATAGGTAATTTCCTTAAACTCTAAGGCATAGCCTAATCTTATGATTAACACTTCAAAGTATCTAGGCTTAGGTTAGGTGTTCACCTAATCACTAAATGTGTCTTATGACTAAGAAAATCTTAATGTTTAGAAGAGTCCTAAGTCTAAGAAGAGGAGGTTAAGAGCTCACTCCAAAAATGAGGTCAACAACAAATCTTTATGCTTATGCAAGATAGTTAGGTTATTATTTATTTAGAAAGAGACTAAGTCCTTAAACTCACTCCCTAAAAAGACTAGATTAGTAAAGGGCATGCTTCAAATGATCTAAATCTAATGCAATTCAAATTTCATTTTTTTTTCATTTTTGGACAATTATTTTGACTCGGGCTAATAGGATTCATATGACTAATGCATGAGAAATAAAGTTATTGGCCAAAAAATTAGCGAGGAGGTGAGTTTCACCATGGCTCTTAAAGGTCAAGCCAAGTTTCTCTAGCAAATGTGGAAGCCCTCCAATCAAGAGTGAAATAAGATGCATTTGTGCATGATATTGCAAAAGAAATACTCATTCTGTTAAGGGGTTGATAATTCTTTTTATCTTGATTTTAAACCTAAGCTTTAGGTGAGGTTATGAGTTCTTTATTTTTAATTTGAGTTGTTAAGTTGGGTAAAAGATTTATGTCTCCCTAAAGAGCCTAATCTACATCCAAGCCATACATAAAGTAAGAAAAAAACTAGGAAAAGCATGTCACTTAATGCACAAGCTAAACAAATCATCAATCAATTAATAAAGCTAATCATGAAAAAATATAAGGCAGTTGTGGTTGGGCACCACTGCACAAATCTAAAAATATTAAATGGGAATAATCGATCTCTACCCTTATGCAACTCGGATTACAAATGAATTAAATTATAATTAAGCAAGGAATTCATTATTATGGTGGTCTTAAAGCTTCATTTTTCTTTCTTATTTTTATCTTTCTTCTTGTTTTATTCTTTCTTCTTTGGTTCTTTCTTTTGGATGGTTGGCAGGTAGATGCTCCAAGGCTTGACATGGTGCATAAGATAGAATCTTATGACCAATGCTCATCCTAGTCTCCATAACAATCATTCCAAAATCTTAATTACACAAATTTACATGAAAAGGAAAAGAATGAAAATCTAACTTGCACTTGCAAAATAAAGGCTAGCTAAAATAAACCACATTAATCCCAAGCATGTATATTGAACTTATCACCCCACATATGGGTGACTATTTCCACCTATCTTATTGGATTATGCTTAGGGGTATAAAGCACTTACAAGCAAAGCATTTATATTTTTATTTATGACAGATCCCTTGGGCACAATCCCCTGCAGAAAAGAATAGTTAGACTAAGAGCGTCCTACCATTCATTCTACGAGCATACACCCTAACATCCAATCTAAAATATATATCATAAAACAAAGTAAAATATCAAATCATGCATCAACCTAACCTAAAGCTAGAAGTGGTGACTTAGGCTAATGTATGTGCTTTGAAGATTTGTGTGGTATGCTTAACTATGGCTTTAGGTTCAAATTTTCTAAGTGTGAAAATATGTTCAACTTAGAGGAGGGTTTCATTTAAGTTGTTTAATTATTTTAAGTTGATTTTATTTCATGTTTTGATTAGGTTCAAGTGAATCTTACAATTAATTATTAAGTTATGAGGAGGGGGAAAGAGAAAAGAACTTCTCTTTCCTTCCATAACCTAAGTAATTTTAAAGTAGATTCACATTTTAATTTTATTTAGGTGAATGTTTTGATTAAATCCATTAATTAATCCTAAGTTTAGATGAACTCTAAACAAACCTATTAAAAAAGAAAGACATTTTTAAGATTAAATAAAATGAATCAAATTCACATAACACACATTACTTCATTTCTTTCCCAACATGTATAACATGCATATGAATGAATCCTATGCATATCTATACACGCAAATGAGAATATTTAACATACTTTATGATGCATGCTAAGTAATCTATTTAAGAAAATTTAACGGACTAAGATGCATGATTTTTCTTAAGTAGAAAATGGTTTCTTTATCTAATTTTTCACATACACACATGAAAGTAAGAAATTCATAAGTGAGTACAGTACCATTGTTAACCAAAGGTGTAAGGTACAAGACCTACTTAGGGCTACTTAAAGCCTCTAATCTCGGGTTGTCCATAATATACCACTTTCCTTAAATACAAACATATGTATAAAAGTAATGAAAGGAAAAGAAGAATGCAAAAGTTGTATTAATGGATTCATTCTATTTATACAATTTATGTATGCAAGTATAGGTGACCCTTCTTAGGTGATAGCATAGGGATGAATAGGGTATGGAATTAGGTAAGTATTAGGCTCTTTTCAAATGAACCCTACATCTTGCCAATTCTATTCAAACTATGCTACCATAAGAGAGAAAGGAAACCTATGCTAAGCAAATTCATATATTTTCTACATGCAAGGTTATAATTAAAATAAAAGTAGCACACTTTAGATTTGATAATTAATTTATATGTTTTAAAATAATTTAAATTTAGCGTGATAATAGCCACTCATATTTCTACTTTTAGCCAACACATGCAAATTTGACATAAAGTAGACAATTTCATTTTAAATTTTAATTTGAAGAATATGAATGCATGAAACCACATGACATACAAATTTAACATGTTGGGGAAATATTCAAAGCAATGAAAGTATGTAAAAAAAATTCACTTTAATTAAATCCTAAAGACATTCTTATGGAATAAGAAAGTTTAAAATGAACCAAAGTGTATTCAATGTGATTTTTGTTTAGTTTTAAGTTTAATTCAATTTTGAAAAGGTGAGTTTAGCTTTCTGTTTCTAGCCCATTCCCACATGTGTTTGACATTTTTCTTTAATTCTTAGATGATTAGGTTCATTTTTTTATGTATTAATTAGGTTAAGGTATGAATTAATTAACTTAATTAACATTTACCTACACCACCTTAGTATAGTTAACCAAATAATTATGAGCCAATGAGATGACATAAAAACTCATAAGGAATTTAAATTTGCAATGCACCTAATAAGAAAAAGGCCTAATATAATTTGGCTCATGATTAAAGGTTAATTAAGCTAAGGGGTTTAACTTAAGTAATTTCAAAACACCCCTTCATACATATGAATTGGGTTTTAATTTTCTTAATTGCACGTAGGCTATTAAACAACTAAGCATCTACCCAAAGTAGATTAATTAAGTTTTAAAAGTTTTTTAAATTTTTAGAAATTAATTAAGGGGATAATTAATGAATTAACCCTTAAGAAGATTAAGGAAAGAAAATGGGTTTAGGGAATAACTTGGGAAATGCCTATTCCCTAAACCTCTATCTACTAGATATGACCTTAACTCTAATCATAGATTAAAACCACTAATCACACCTTAATTATCCTTAATTAATGATAAGTAATTAGGAAACCCATATGCAATTATTCTAACTAAGCCCTCAATAAATCCCAAGAAAATTAGGAGAGGCAGAAGTCATCCTTAAAACGTACCAAAAGTTTGATTAATCACAGGCTTAATTAAAAGGTAATTAGCAAAATGAAATTTCCAATAAAACCCAAAATCAGATAAAAGCATAATTCAAAATTCATTTAAATTAATTTTAAAATATTCTAAGTTGAATTATCTTTTCATAGAAATTTATTTCATATTTGTCTGAATTTTATTGAGAGAGATATGAATTTTAGAAGATCCATAGATTAATTAGAATTAATTAAACATCACTAACTAATCCCTCACTCACATGACGTGCGGCGGTGGTAATTACACATCGCGTCATGAGTCGCTACTTAAACATCACATCAAGTGGCGGCGGTGGGATGCTTTGATCTCTCGTCGATCAAAGATCACGGTGAGATCTCCAGGTTTTAAAAGGGATAAAAGAAATTCTAAATGTGGGAGTAATCTCGGTCGTCCATCCAAAATGTGGATGGACGGCCAAGATCTCCCCAGTTCTTTCCCTTAGATCAATAGAGACCGTCCATGATCTAGGGGAAGATCCGAGCTCGATTGAGCTCATATTGAAATAAAACTTTACCCACACCATCTAAAGCCAATAAGAGGCACATCTAATAGTGGGATCTGAATGAATTGAAAATTTCTTTCACAAAAGACCAACACCTCCTATGCTAGGTGGTCAGAAAATTCCATACCTTGCCGGAGGTAATCACCAGCGCTTGAGATCGATGAGGTAGCTTCCTCTAGTGGAGATGAAGCCCTGTTAAAATTTTTAGGCCTTGGGGTTGAGTGACTTGCTCTATAGACAAACACCACTTCAAGCTCCTTGCAGCTTTGATCCAATTACTTCTCTCCTTGCTATGGGAACTTTAATGGAAGCTTGAGTGTGCTTGGATTGGTCCTTAGAAGAAGCGTGCAAGATGAATTGGAGTGATTTTTAGTGTGAAGAAAGTTGGAGATTGAATTGAGCTCCCCTATTTTTCAATGGAGAAAATCGAGAATTCTCATATTCAAATCCCTCTTAGAATGCTTTGAAGGCTCATCTTTCTTAACACTCTTTAGGGCTTAGTCAAATTGAGGAATGATGGATTTGAGTTGAATTAGGGGGAGTATATCTCCCCCTTGAAGGATCGGATGGTCACAAGCTATTTTGTCATTTTGATCCAATTGATCATATTGGAGAGGTTGTTTGATCTGTTTGGAGTTGGCACATGGTCAGTTTGAGGCCTTGAGTGGATTGCCAACCTCCCATGTGCTTGAATTTGAGTGGAAGAAGGATTTGGAATGAGCCAATTTGACCCATGGGATCGGGTTTGGCCTTGGATCCAATTGGGTTGACCCAAACCCATTGGGTTAGGTGCACCACTCTTCATTAGGTCCCCTTGAGCTATAAGTGGATATGAAGAGGGTATGACCAAATTACCCATGGATTAGGTCAAAATTTGTTCTATGGCCTTGGGGTAGAATGGTCATTTTTTGATTTTTTTTAATTTGGATATGTTGGGTATGTGGAGAAACTAGGTTTGGCCAAGTTTCATTAGATTTGAAATTCATTTGATAAGGTTTGGCTCATGTTGACCCATTTAGGTCAAAATGGGTCAACTTGGGTCAAGTTGACCAATTGGTCAAATTGGGTCAAACCAAGGGTTAGGACAAGTTCATATGACCATTTGAAATATTTTGGTGGCTTTGGTTTGATTCAATTTGGTATAGTTTTGGCTCATATGACTTCATTTAGGTCAAATGGGTCAAGTTGACACCCATTTGACCTATTTGAGGTAGGTCAAGGGTAGGTTTAGGTTTGGTTAGTCATATGGAGTGGATTGGTATCTTTATTTCCAATCAATTTTTGTTATGTTCAAATTTGGCTCAACATGATCCCTTTAGGTCAAGTTGGGTCTAAGGTCAATTGGGATACGTTAGGTCTAGTTGGCCAATTGAGGCTTTGGTCAAGTTCAACAAGTGATTTGGAATGAATTTGATCCATTGGTTTGAATCAATTTGGCTTAGATCAAGTTTTGACACATTTTGACTTTTTAGGTCAAGTTGGGTCAACTTGGGTCAAGTGGTCAATTGGGCTAGGTTAGGCTCAAATGTTGGCTTGGTCAAGTTCAAACATAGGTCATGAATGAACTTAGATCAATGGTTTCAAATAATTTGGCCTATGATGGATTTTGGCTATGTTAGGTTTCATTTTTGGCTAAATATTGACTTGGTTAACCCATAAGTTTGACTTAGTTTGACCTAATTTGATTGATTGATCATCCCATGATGATTGTTGATCATGATGAGAGGCATATGTGAGTTTGGTTCCATCCACTTTGGTTAGGATTAGAATTTGGCTCATAAGGGTACTTTAGGTCACTTTAGGTCAAGTGAGTCTAAGTGGGTCAAATGGATTGGTCAAAGCTTGATTTGAGCTTGATTGAACTTATATATGGACTTATGATTGAAATATAAATCCATTTACAAGTGCTTTGAAGTCAAATGGGTTTTGATCAATTTGACAATTTCATATTCAAAGGAAGAATATGAGGATTTTGGCTTTAATTTTTTGAACTAGGTTTTGATTGTTTGATTGAAGTATGTATTTATATATGGGTTCATGATTGTAGGGTTGATTGAACCATGAGAGAAAATCAAGAGTTTGGCTTGATTTGAAATTGATTTGACAAAGTTCAAGATTTTGACTTGAAAAGCTTAGATTGAGTGGATTTGAGTTTGATTTTTGGAATTGGTTTTGATTGTTTGAATTTATATTTCATTTATATATGTGAATATAAATGAGAATATAAATGAATCATGAGAAAATTTCAAGGATTTGGAGTGGTTTAATCATGATTTGTGCTAAGTCCATTTAAGAAGGATTTAAAAGACTTAGGAAAATTTTGGAGTTTGGAGTTTGAATTTATGAATTTAGTTTGATTGATTTATATTTATATTTCATATATATATATATATATGAATATAAATGAGGATATAAATGAGTTTTGAGAAAAATCCCATGAATTTGAAATGGTTTGATCAAGATTTTGGATAAGTCCTTTAATGAAAAATTATGGGACTTAGGAAATTTTTAGATTGGGAATTTAATTTGAGGATTTGATTTGATTGATTTTAATTTATATTTCATTTATATAAGTGAATATAAATGAGAATATAAATGAATTTTGAGAAAATCCCATGAGTTCGAATTGGTTTAGAGTTAATTTTGGCTAAGTCCATTAATGGAAAATTAAAGGGACATAGGATAATTTCATGAATTGATTTGGAATTTTGAGTTTAATTTGATTGGTTTGAATTTATACTTCATTTATATATATGAATATAAATGAGAATATAAATAAATTATGAAAAAATCTCAAGGATTTGAATTGGTTTTGATCAAGATTTTGGTTAAGTCCTTAAGGGAAGATTAAGGACTTAGAAAGATTTGGACTTTTGAATTTTGATGGATTTTGATCATGGGTTTCAATCATTGATTTCAATCATGGATTTCAATCATATGGAGTTGATTTGAGTTTAGAAAATCAATTAAGATTGATTTGGAGTTTGACTTGAAGGAAGGAAAGTGAGGGATGGTTCAAGCTAAGGGTAGGCAAAATTTCCTAACACACCTAAGGCATGACCTATTCCTATGGCTAACTCTTCTAAGTCTGTAGGGCTAGGTTGAGTGTCCACCTAATCACTAAATGTGTCTTAAGACTAAGGAAATCTTAAGGTCTAAGAGAAGTCTTATGTCTAAGATGGAGGGGTTGAGAGCTCATCCTAAAAATGAGGTCAACAGTCTTGGACATAAGTAAAGCCACATTGCACTAAGCTCTGGATTCGTTCTACACCTTGGGTTAAGGATAGATTTTTTTTGTTAGTGCTTGTGATCTTTCAGTGTTGTTGATCATTTTGGTCAACATCAATATGTGAGGTGTTCCTTTTCAATCACACCACACCTATTGGGCGCCCTTTATTGACCTCATTTTTTAGAATGAGCTCTCAACCCCTCCATCTTAGACATAGGACTTCTCTTAAACTTTAAGAGTTCCTTAGTTTTAAAACACATCTAGTGATTAGGTGGACATTCAACCTAGCCCTAGAGACTTAGAAGAGTTAGCCATAGGAATAGATCATGACTTACGGGTGTTAGAAAAATTTGCCTACCCTTAGCTTGAACCATTCCTCACTTTCCTTCTTTCAAGTCAAACTCCAAATCAATCTTAATTGATTTTCTCCAAACTCAAGTCAAATCCATGATTGAAATCCATGAATAAAATTCCTAAGTCCAAATTTTCCTAAGTCCTTTAAGTGTTCCTTCATGTACTTAGCCTAAATCATGATCCTACCAAATCAAACTCTTGAGATTTTCTCATAACTCATTTATATTCTCATTTATATTCACATATATAAATGAAATATAAATATAAACCAATTCAATCAAATATAAATATTCCGTTTAATGGACTTAGCATAAATCATGATCAAACCAAATAAAACTCATGAGATTTTCTCATAACTCATTTATATTCTCATTTATATTCACATATATAAATGAAATATAAATATAAATCAATCAAACCAAATTCAAAAATTCAAATCCCTACTCCAAAATTTCCAAAGTCCTTTAAAATCCCCTTTTAATGGACTTAGCCTAAATCATGATCATATCACTTCAAATCCTTAAATTTTCTCATGATCAATTTATATTCTCATTTATATTCATATATTTAAATGAAATATAAATTCAAACAATCAAAACCAATTCCAAAAATCAAACTTAAATCCATTCAAAATCCAACCTAAGCCATTCAAGTCAAAATCTTGAACTTAGCCAAATCAACTTCAAATCAAGCCAAACTCTTGATTTTTCTTCATGATTCAATCAACCCTACAATCATGAATTCATATATAAATACAAACTTCAATCACCAAATCAAAATCTAATTCAAAAATCAAAGCCAAAATCCCTTCATATTCTTCCTTTGAATATGAAATGTCAAATGAATCAAACCTCATTTGACTTCAAACCACTTGCAAATGGATTTATATTTCAATCATAAGTTCATATACAAGTTCAATCAAACTCAAATCAAACTTTGACCAAGTCATTTGACCCACTTAGGCTCACTTGACCCAAAGTGAGCTAAAGTTCCCTTATGAGCCAAATTCTAATCCTAACTAAATTGGATTGAATCAAACCAACCTATGCCTCCCAGCATGATCAATAATCATCATGAGATGATCAATCAATAAAATTGGATCAAACCAAGTCAAACCTAAGGGTTGACCCAGTCAGCACTTAGCCCAAAATGAAACCTAACATAGCCAAAACCCACCATATGCCAAATTGAATGAAACCATTGATCTAGGTTCATTCATGAACTATGTTTGAACTTGACTAAGTTAACATTTAAGCTAACTAGCCCAATTGGGCACTTAAGTTGACCCAAGCGTGACCTAAAAGTTAAATGTGTCAAAACTTGGTCTAAGCAAAATTGATTTAAACTATTTACCTCATTTTTAGAATGAGCTCTCAACACCTCCATCTTAGACATAAGATTCCTCTTAGACTTTAAGAGTTCCTTAGTCTTAAGACACATCTAATGATTATGTGGACACTCCCCTAGCCCTATAAGACTTAGAAGGGTTTAGCCATAGGATTAGGTCATGCCTTAGGAATGTTAGAAAATTTGCCTACCCTTTAGCTTGCACCATTCCTCACCTTTCCTTCTTTCAAGTCAAAACTCCAAATCAATTCTATTTGATTCTCTCCAAATACAAATCAACTCCCTATGATTGAAATCAGTGATTGAAACTTTTTGACTCAAACCCATGATCAAAAATCCATCAAAATTTCATAAGTCCAAATTTTTGTCCTTAATCCTTCCCTTAAAGACTTAACCAAAATCATAATTCAAACCTAATCAAATCTTTAAGATTTTATCATGATCTATTTATATTTTCATTTATATTCACATATATAAATGAAATATAAATTCAAATCCATCAAATCAAATTAAAATTCAAAATCAATTGGAAATTTTCTTTTAATTAATTTTCCATTAAAGGACTTAGCCAAAATCAACTCTAAACTTTGGTCAAACCTATTCAAATCCATGGGATTTTCTCAAAACATATTTATATTCTCATTTATGTTCTCATATATAAATGAAATATAAATATAACTCAACCAAATCAAACCCTAAAATTAAACTTCTAATAAAAAATGCTTAAAATTCCTTTAAATCTCTTAATTTTTCATTAATGGATTTAACCTAAACTTTGATCAAACCACTTCAAACTCATGGGATTTTCTCAAAATCAATTTATATTCTCATTTATGTTCTGATATATAAATGAAATATAAATATAAATCAATCAAACCCAATTAAAAATTAAATTTTAAATTAAAAATTTCCTTAAATCCTTTAAATTCCCTTTAAGGATTTATCCCAAATCATGATTAAACTCCTTCAAATTCTTGAAAGTTTCGCATAATCAATTTATATTCTCATTTATATTCACATATATAAATGAAATATAAATTTAAGCAATCAAAACCAATCCCAAAAATCAAATTCAAATCAATTCAAAATCAAATCTAAGCCTTTCAAGCCAAAATCTTGAACTTAGCCAAATCACTTTCAAATCAAGCCAAACTCTTGATTTTCTCTCATGGTTCAATCAATCCTACAGTCATGAGCTCATATATAAATCCAAACCTCAATCCTTCAATCAAAACCCAAATCAAAAATCAAACTCAAAACCCCTTCATATTCTTCCTTCGAATATGGAATTTTCAAATGGGTCAAAATCCATTTTGACATCAAACCACTTGTAAATGGATTTATATTTCAATCATAAGTCCATATACAAGATGAATCAACTTCAAATCAAGCTTTGACCTACTTAGGCTCATTTGACCCAAAGTGACCTAAGTACCCTTATGAGCCAACTTTTGATCCTAGCCAAACTAGATTGAACCAAACTCATATACCCCTCTCATCATGATCAACAATCATTATGGGATAATCAATCAATCAAATTGGGTCAAACCAAGTCAAACCCAAGGGTTAAGTCAAACTTAATAAAATGAAACCTAACATAGCCAAAATCCACCATAGGCCAAATTGATTGAAATCATTGATCTAAGTTCACTCATGACCTTTGTTTGAACTTGACCAAGCCAACATTTGAGCCTAACCTAGCCCAATTGCCCACTTGACCCAAGTTGACCCATTTTGACCTAAAGGGCCAAAATGTGTCAAAACTTGATCTAAGCCAAATTGATTGAAACCAATGGGTCAAGTCCATTCCAAATCACTTGTGGAACTTGACCAAAGCCTCAATTGGCCAACTAGACCCAACCTAGCCCAATTAACCTTAGACCCAACATGATCTAAAGGGGTCATGTTGAGCCAAAATTTAACTAACCCAAATTGATTGGAAACAAAGATACCAATCCACTCCATATGACTAACCAAACCTAAACCTACCATTGACCTAACCCAAATAGGTCAAATGGGTCAATTGGGTCAACTTGGCCCATTTGACCTAAATGAGTCATATGAGCCAAAACCAAATCTAATCTAAATTGAACCAAACTAAAGGCACCAAAATATTTCAAATGGTCATATGAACTTGACCCAACCCTTGGTTTGACCTAATTTGACCACTCGTTCAACTTGACCCAAGTTGGCCAATTTTGACCTAAATGGGTCAACATGAGCCAAATCCTATCAAATGGATTCCAAATCCATTGAAACTTGGCCAAACCTATTTTCTTAACATACCAAACATACCCAAATTTTAAAAATAGTAAAATGACCATTTTACCCCTAGGGCATATAACAAATTTTGGCTTAGCCCATGGGTATTTTTATCATACACTCATCAAAATCACTTGAGGCTCTCATAAAAGCTCAAGGGGACTTAGTGATGAGTTGTGTACCCAACCCAATGGGTTTGGGTCAACCCATTTTGGCCCATGGACCAAAATTGACCCTATAGCATGAAATTGAAATTTTAAACTCCCCCCAAGCTCAATTGGATGCACATGGGAGTTAACATTCCACTCCTCTGGCCAAACCGACCATGTGCATTGCTCTAACAACCCAAACAACCCATCCCATAGTGTCAATTGGATCAAAATGGCAAGCTCATTATCGGCCATACGATTTCCATAGGGGAGATATACTCCCCCTAATCCACTGAAAATTCACTTGATTCATACTCATTTGGAACCTAGGAAGCTTTAGCAACCACCTCGAGCTTTCCCAAGGTCCCTAGAGAGGATTTAGATTTCCCATTCTTCGGTTTTGCACAGTGCAAAATAGGTGAGGCCCATTGAATTCTCAACTTCCTCTACACTCAATCTCCTTTCAATTCCTCTTGCACACTTGATCTAGAAGCTAAGTCGAGCACAAGCTTTCTCAGTTCTAGGGCAAGGAGAGATCAATTCAATCAAAGTGCAAGCGGTGAAGAGAGGTTGGTCCACCCACTCATCCACTCAACCTCAAGAGCTAGGAACTTCAACAGGGCTTCGTCTCCACTAGACGAAGCTACCTCATCGATCCCGAGCACCGGTGATCACCTCCGACAAGGTTAGTGATTTTTTGACCACTTAGGCTAAGAGGTGTTGGTCCTTTATGAAAGAAATTTCCATTGTATGTGAAATCCACCATTGGATTGGCCGCTCTGGTCCTTTAGATGGAGTGGGTTGAGTCTTGAATAAATCTATGAAAGATCAAGCTCGGATCTCCCCTTGGATTGTGAACGGTTCACATTCATCCTCAGGGAAGAACTCAACCATCTCAACCATCCATCCGCGCATTTTAGATGGACGACTGAGATTACTAGGCATGCTTATATATCTGTTATTCATTTTATAAACCACAGGTGTATCCTCAGTTGTCCGATCTTTGATCGGATGACTAAAGATAGAAATGCGTGCGCCGCCGCCATCCCCCTGATTTGATAACTTAAGTAAGGGGTTCACGACGCGATGTGTGTAAAGCGCGCTGATCGCCGCCGCCATGCGTCACACTGTGAGCACGTATTAGCCAGAGATTAGTTAGGGATTATTTATAATTTTTAATTAATTCAGATAGCTTCAAAAAATCATAGCTCCTCATAGAAAAATCAGAAAAATAAAAGGAAAAATGCCTTGGATAGATAATTTCATCTAGAATATTTAAAAAATATTTTCAATGTATTTTGAATTCCTCTTTTCTATGAATTTAGGTTTCTTTGGGAATGTTAATTAGTTAATTATTCCTAATTAATCACCAATTGATCTCAAATTTATAGGGTTCATTTTAGGGGATGACCTCTATCTCTCCTAATTTTCTTGAGATTTATTGAGGCCGTAATTGGAAAAATTTCTAGCTCATTCCCCAATTACCCCCATCATGTAATTAAGGTATAATTAGTAGATTTACCCTAGGATTAAGTTTGATTAAGGTCAAATTCAGAGAGTAGGGGTTTTATGGAATAATTTTGGGGCATTTCACCTAAGCTATTCCCTAAACACCCCCCCCCCCCCTCTTCTTTCCTTAATCCTCTCTTTAACAATTTTCAAAAATTCTAAAATGTTTCAAAACTTAATTAATCAATCTTGGGTAGATTATTAGGTGTTTAATAATCTAAGTCTAATTAAGGAAATTAAAACCTTTTTCATAAGTGTGAAGGGGTGTTTTAAAAGTACATAAGCTAAAACCCCTTAGCTTAATTAACTTTTAATGTGAGCCAAATTGCATTAGGCCTTTTCATTACTAGGTGCATTGCAAATTTAAATACCTTGTGGGTTTTATGTCATCTCATTAGCTCATAATTACTTAGTTAATGTTTCTAAGGTATTATAGGTAAGGGTTAATTAAGCCACTTAATGCATACCTTTACCTAATCAACACTTAAAAATGGATTTGATTATCTAAAAATTAAAAAAAAATATAAGACATATGTGGGAATGGGTTAGAAACAATAAACTCATCTCACCCTTTCAAAATTAAATCAAACTTCAAACTAAACAAAAATCATTTTGAAATTTATTTGATTTATTCTAAATTTTCTTATTCTTTAAGAATGACTTTAGATTTATGTAAAGTGAGTTTGTTTACATGCTTTCATTGCTTTATATCCTTCCTAATAGGTTAAATTGTATTCCATGTTATTCATGCATCCATAATCTCATGTTTTCAAAGTTTTAAAATGAAATTGCTTACTTTATGTCAAATGTGCATGTGTTGACCAAAGTAAAATATGAGTGGCTATTATCACTATTAAATCCAAAGTATTTTTAAAACTTATAAATGAAACATCAAATCTGAAAGTGTGCTATTCATATCTTAATTATTAGCTTGCATGTGATGGATTATAAAGTCATGTTTAGTGTAGCCTTTCTTTCTTTTCTTATGTTAGCATAGTTTTGAATAGGGGTGGGTAAGATGTAGAGTTCATTTAAAAAGAACCCAACATTTACTTAACTCTAAACCCTATTCATCTCTATGCTCTCATCTAAGAAGGATTTCCTATGCTTGCATGAATAAATTGCATAAACAAAAATGAAACTATTAAAAAACTTTTTGCATATTCTTTTCCATTTCATTTCTTTTATATACATGTTAGTATTTAAGGAAAGTGGTATATTAGTCTGGACAACCCCGAGGTTGTGAGGCTTTAAGTAGCTGTAAGTATGTCTTGTACCTTACATCTCTGGTTAACAATGACATTGTACTCACTTATGCCTTTCTTACTTTCATGCATGTATGTGAAATTTTGGATAAGGAAAACCTTTTCTACTTAATAAAAAACATGCATCTAAATCTTCTAAATTTTCTTAAATGGATTACTTAGCATATATAATAAAGTGTGTTAACTATTCTCATTTGCATGTATAGATTTACTTAGGGTCCATCCATATGCATGTATATATGTTGGGAAAGAATTGAAGTAATGTGTGTTATGTGAATTTTGATTCATTTTATTTAATATTAAAATGCCTTTCTTTTTGAATAGGTTTGTTTAGAGTTTGTCTAAACTTAGGATTGATTAAAAGATGTAATGAAAACATTCACCTAAATGAAACTAAAATGTGAACTTTGCCTTAGAAAGGATTAGGGAAGGAGAAGTTCTCTTCTCTTTCTCTCTCTTCATAACTTAGTAATTAATTATAGGTTTCACTTAAAACAAATTAAAACATGAAATAAAAATAACCCAAAACACTTAAACAACTTAAATGAAACCCTACTCTAAGTTGAACATGTCTTTCACACTTAGAAAATTCAAACTTAAAGTCCTAAGGTAAGCATACCACACAAACCTTCAAAGCACGCACATTGGCCTAAGTCACCACTTTTAGCTTTAGGTTAGGTCAATGCATGGTTTGATGTCTGTTTTGTTTTATGATGAATGTTTTAGACAGGATGCTAGGATTTATGCTCGTAGAATAAATGGTAGGATGTGCTTAGTCGAACAATTTTTTTTTTTTGTAGTGGATTGTGCTAAAGGGGCGTTATCATAAATAAAAATATAAATGCTTCTTGCTTGCAGGTGCTTATACCCCTTTGCATAATCCATAGGCCAGATGGACTTAGTCACCCATGTGTGGGGTGATAAGTCCAATATACATGCTTGGGATTTGTGTGGTGTTATTTAACTAACCCTTATTTTGCACGTGTTAGCTAGATTTCCATTTTCCTTTTCATGTAAAAGTTTGTATATTTAGGATGTTGGAATGATTTGTTATGGTGGAATAGGATGAACATTGGTATAAGATCCCATATTATGCACCATGTGAATCCTTGGGGCATCTACCATTCAACCATCAAAGGAAGATCTAAAGAACCAAAAGAAAGAAAAGAAAAGAAAGAAAGAAGAAAGAAGAAAGAAGAATAAAGCTTTACCCCATTACCATGAATTCCTTTGCTTAAATTGTAATTCAATTCATTGTAATCCGGGTTGTATAAGGGTGAGCTCTACCACATTTGATATTTTGGGTTTGTGGTGCAACCACAAACGGTCATTTATTCTTTTTGTAATTAGCTTTATAAATTAATTGATAATTTGCTTAGCTTTTGCATTAAGTGGCATACTTTTCCTAATTTTTTCCTTGCTTTATGTATGGTCTGGATGTGGATTAGGCTCTCTAGAGAAAAATAAATCTTTTACCCAACTTAACAATTCAAATTCAAATTAAACAACTCATAACCTCACCTAAAGCTTAGGATTAAAATCAAGATAAAAGAACTAGCAACCCCATAGTTGGATGAGCATTTCTTTATAATATCATGTACAAATGCATCTTATTTCACTCTTTATTGGAGGGCTTCAACCTTTGCCAGAGAACCCGGCTTGACCTTTGAGGGCTGTGGTGGAAACTCAACTCCTAAACTTCTCGTTAATTTTGGCCAATAATCTAATTTCTCATGCATTAGTCATAAAAATCCTATTAACTTGAGTCAAAATAATTGTCCAAAAATGAAATAAAATGAAATTTAAATTGCATTAGATTTAGGTCATTTGAAACATGTACCTTTACATGATCTAGTCTCTTTAGAGAGTGAGTTTAAGGACTTAGTCTATTTCTAAATAAAAATAGCCTAGCTATCTTGCATAAGCATAAAGACTTGCCTACATGTATTTAAAATCATAGAAGGAGTTAGTTGGTGGCCACCCCCAGGCGGTTGTAAGTCCAAGCTGTCAGGTGGTTTTTTCTCTCTTATGGAGGTAAACCAATTACCATCTTTTTGCCTTAGATTTAGGATATGCTTCTGGCCCTCACCGAAGCTCCCTAACCTTTGTAAGTCATAAGCATAATTCCTCACCTCTTGGGCATTTCCTTAATCTTGTGTTAAGGAATATTAAGTCCAAAAATTCTAATGAAAAATACAACTCAAACAAACTAAATCAATTTCTAAAATGTAAAGCCCAACTATTTGATAGTTTGGGATGCTCACTAGGTTTCCTAGCATCGTGAGCATCTCCTACTCATCTTCCATTTTGGCTTCGATAATAACTCCTTTTTTTATCAATCCCATTTTGATCTTAATAACATAAACCAATTGATTGATAGTCCTACCTATTGAAATCTTCAGAGACAATATTCATTTACCTTAATCAGAGTTTTCCTAAAGGATCCTGTCTTTTAGGATGTAATTAACTATGGGGCTTGCCCCTGTAGGGAACTTAACAAACCCGATTTAAAATAAATCTTTACTTTTTCATGTAAAGTAGGGAAGAATCTCGTACATATGCAAACCATCCTCCTTAGGAGTCCTTATTGAGGTGATTGGTTCCATTAAAGGGTAGTGACTTCTGTCTTTCGAGATAGTACACTATACCTTGATAACATATCCAATCACTTGAATAAGTACATTTACGGATTTGCATGGCGTCTTACCAAGATGAATTTTTGTAAGGGTTCCTCTTTTTTTTCTCCCCACAGATTTGAAAGGTGACTCCCTTATAGAAATTTTTCTCCACACAAACCAATGGGTCAAGTTCTTTCCAAATCACTTGTTGAACTTGACCAAAGCCTCAATTGGCTAACTAGACCTAACCTAGCCCAATTGACCTTAGACTCAACTTGACCTAAAGGGGTATGTTGAGCCAAATTTGAACATAACCAAAATTGATTGAAAGCAAAGATACCAATCCACTCCATATGACTAACCAAACCTAAACCTCTTGACTTACCTCAAATAGGTCAAATGGGTAAAATAAGTCAACTTGACCCATTTGACCTAAATGAAGTCATACGAACAAAATTCAAAACTAAACCAAATTGTACCAAACCAAAGCCACTAAAACATTTCAAATGGTCAAATGAACTTGACCCAACCCGTGGTTTGACCTAATTTGACCAATTGGTCAACTTGACCTAAGCTGACTCATTTTGACCTAAATGGGTCAACATGAGCCAAACCATGTCAAATGAATTACAAATCTCATGAAACTTGGCTAAACCTAGTTTCTCCATATACCCAACATATCCAAATTTAAAAATCAGCCAAATGACCATTCTACCCCTAGGCCATAGAACAAAGTTTGGTCAAATCCATGAGTAATTAGTAATTTGGTCATGCCTCTTCATATCAACTTGATGCCTTCCTAATAGCTCAAGTCGACCCAATGAAGAGTGTTGCACCCAACCAAATGAGTTTGGGTCAGCCTAAATAGACCCAAGGTCAAACCCGACCCCCTTGCTCAATTTAGCCAATTCAAAATCCTCATTCCACTCAATTTGATTCACATGGAAGATTAGCAATCCACTCAAGACCTCAAACCAACCATGTGCAAAGAGCTAACAGCCTAAACAACCCCTCCCATGTGGTCAATTGGATCAAAACGGCAAGCTAAGGCTTGGCCGTCCGATTGCCATATGGGGAGATATACTCCCCTAATTTAATTTGAAATGATCATTCCCACATTCGATTGAGCCCTAATAAGTGTTAGGAAACTTCAGAGAGTCATCCTAAGCTTTCTAAGTGGGATTTGAAAAGGGCATTTCTTGATTTTCTTCCTTAGAAAATAGGGGAGCTCACTTCAATCCTCAACTTCCTCTACACTCAAATCCATTCCAATTCCTCTTGTACACTCCCTCAGGGGATCAAGTCGAGTGCACCAAAACTCTCATTCGAGTTCCCAAAGCAAGGAGAGGTGGAATTGAATCAAAGCCACAAGCAAAGTGAAGTGGTGTTGGTCCATAAAGAGAACCACTCAACCCCAAGGCTTGAAACTTTCAACAGAGCCTTGTCTCTACTAGATGAAGCTACCTCATTAAGCTCGAGCACCGGTGATCACCTTTGATGAGGTATGGAATTTTATGACCACTTAGCTTATGAGGTGTTGGACTTATGTGAAAGCAATTTCTATGTCATGAGAAATCTACCGTTGGATAGGCTTCTCATTAGCTTTAGATGGTGTAGGTAAAGTCTCATCCAATCCCAGCTCAATCAAGCTTGGATCTTCCCTAAGATCATGAACGACCTTTATTGATCCTCAAAGAAGAACTCGGGAGCTATACTGGTCATCCATCCACGCAATTTGGATGGACGACCATGATTAATCCCACGTTTTAGAATTAATTTATCCCATTAGAAATCGAGGGATGATCCATGGCTGTTCGATCATTGATCGAATGGCAGGGATCAAACCGCATCCCATCACCACGCCACCTCCCTGACATGATGTTTAAGTGAACCCTCACCACGCGATATGTGTAAGCGGCGGCCACCATGCAGTGCACTATGAGATGGGATTAGTTAGGTGATTTAATTAATTTTATTAATCTCCTGATCTTCAAAAATTTATATCTCCTTCAATAAAATTTTAAAAAATATAAGGTAAAATTCTATGGAAAGATAATTCAACCTAAAATATTTTAAAAATAATTTCAATGGATTTTGAGTTATGCTTTTCTCTGATTTTGGCTTTTATTAAAAATATTATTTTGTAAATTTTTCCTTAATTAATCTCCTGATTAATTCCAAACTTCTTGGGTATGTTTTAGGGGATGACATCTACCGCCCTTAATTTTCTTTGAATTTATTGAAGGCTTATTTAGGGGAATCGCAAGTGTATTTTTTAATTACTCCCTTAATATAATTAAGGATAATTAAGATTTGGATTAGTATTTTAATCCATTATTAAGGTTGATTAAGGTCCAATCCAATAGATAAGAGGTTTAGGGAATAATTTTGGGGCATTCACCCTAAGCTATTCCTTAAACCCCCTTACCTTCCTTTAATCCTTTCTTAATTAAGAGTTAATTCATTAATTATGCCCTTAATTAATTTCTTAAAATTCTAAAATCTTTCGAAACTTAATTAATCTACTTTGGGTAGATGCTTAGGTTTTTAATAGCCTAAGTTCAATTAAGGAAATCAAAATCGAATTCATATGTGTGAAGGGGTGTTTTGAAATTACTTAAGTTAAACCCCTTAGCTTAATTAACCATTAATCATGAGCCAAATTTCATTAGGCCCTTTTCTTTCTAGGTGCATTGCAAGTTTAAATTTCTTGTGAGTTTTTATGTCATCTCATTGGCTCATAATTGCTTGGTTAACTATGCTAAGGTGGTGTAGGTAAGGGTTAATTAACTTGCTTAATTCATACCTTAACCTAATTAATATATAAAAATGAATCTAATCATCTAAGAATTAAACAAAAATATCAAACACATGTGGGAATGGGTTAGGAACAACAAACTCAACTCACATTTTTAAAATTAAATCAAACTTAAAACCAAACCAAAATCATATGGAATAAACTTTGATTTATTTTAAACTTTCTTATTTCATAAGATTGTCTTTAGGATTTAATTAAAGTGAATGTGTTTACATGCTTTCATTGCTTTGATTGTTTCTCCAACATGTTAAATTTGTATGTCATGTGGTTTCATGCATCCATATTTTTCAAATTCAAATTTAAAAATGAAATTGTTTACTTTATGTCAAATTTGCATGTGTTGGCTAAAGTAGAAATATGAGTGGCTATTATCACTATAAATTCAAATTATTTTCAAAACATATAAACCAATTATCAAATCTGAAAGTGTGCTACTTATATCTTAATTATAAACTTGCATGTGCGAGAATATAAGGATGTGCTTAGCATAGGTTTCCCTTCTCTTTTATGTTAGTAAAGTTTTGAATAGGAGTTGGTAAGATGTATGGTTCATTTGAAAAGAACCTAACACTTACCTAATTCCATATCCTATTTATTCCTATGCTATCACTTAAGAAGGGTTACCTATACTTGCACACATAAATTACATAAACAATATGAGTCAACTAATACAACTTTTGTATTCTTTGTTTCCAATTTATTTCTTTTGTACACATGTTTATATTTAAGGAAAGTGGTATATTAGTCTGGACAACCCCGAGATTACGAGGCTTTAAGTAGCCCTAAGTAGGTCTTGTACCTTACACCTCTGGTTAACAATGATGCTGTACTCACTTATGCCTTTCTTACTTTCATGTGTGCATATGAAAAATTGGATAAAGAAACCCTTTTCTATTTAAGAAAAATCATGCATATTAAACTTCCAAATTTCTTTAAATGGATTACTTAGCATGCATCATAAAGTGTGTTAAATATTCTCATTTGTATGTATAGATATGCTTAGGACTCATTCATATGCATGTTATACATGTTGGGAAAGAAATGAAGTGATGTGTGTTATGTGAATTTGATTCATTTTATTTAATCTTAAAATGACTTTCTTTTTGAATAGGTTTGTTTAGAGTTCATCTAAACTTAGGATTAATCAAAAGACTTAATCAAAATATTTACTAAACATAACTAAAATGTGAATCTACTTTAGAAATTACTTAGGTTCGGGAAGGAAAGATAAGTTATCTTCTCTTTTCCTCTCTTTATAACTTAGTAATTAATTGTAGGATTCACTTGAACTTAATCAAAACATGAAATAAAATCAACCCAAAATAATTAAACAACTTAAATGAAATCCTCCTCTAAGTTGAACATGTCTTAACACTTAGAAAATTCTAACTTAAATCCATAGCTAAGCATACCACACAAACCTTCAAAGCACACACATTAGCCTAAGTCACCACTTCTAGCTTTAGGTTTGTGCAGTGCATGATTAGATGTTTATTTTGTTTTATGATATATGTTTTAGACTGGATGTCAGGATGTATGCCCATTGAATGAATGGTAGGACACTCTTAATCTAATCATTATTTTCTGCAGGGAATTATGCTTAAGGGGCGCTATCATAAATAAAAATATAAATATTTTTGCTTGCAGGTGCTTATACCCCTGAGCATAATCTAATAGGCTAGGTGGACTTAGTTACCCATATTTTGTTGATTAGTCCAATATACATGCTTGGGATTTGTGTGATTTGTTTTAGCTAATCTCTATTTTGCAGGTGTTAGTTAGATTTATATTCTTTTCCTTTTCAGGTAAATTTGTGCAATTAGGATTTTGGAATGATTGCTATTATGGGGATTGGGATGAGCATTGGTCATAAGATTTTATTTTATGCACCATGTGAGGCCTTGGACCATCCACCTTCCAACCATCCAAAAGAAAGAACCAAAGAAAAAAGAAGAAGAAGAAAGAAGAAAAGAAGAATGGAGAATTGCAGCTTGAAAACCACCATAACAATAAATTCTTTGCTTAATTATAATTTAATTCATTTGTAATCCAAGTTGTATAAGGGTAGAGCTCGGCTACCCAATTTGTTATTTTCAGGTTTCTGCAGTGGTGCCATACCACAATGTCCTTTTATTCTTTTTACGATTAGCTTTATAAATTGATTGATGATTTATTTAGCTTTTACATTAAGTGTCATCTTTTCCTAGTTTCTTCCTTGCTTTATGTATGGCCTAGATGTGGATTAGGCTCTTTAGAAAAAAAATAAATATTTTACCAAACTTAACAACTCAAAATTAAAATAATGAACTCATAACCTCACTTAAAGCTTAGGCTTAAAATCAAGATGAAAGAATTAGCAACCCCTTAGTTGGATGAGTATTTTTTTTTTCAATATCATGCACAATAATATCTTATTTCACTCTTGATTGGAGGGCTTCCACCTGTGCTAGATAAACTTGGCTTGACCTTTGAGAGCCATGGTGGAAACACACCTCTTCCCTTCTCACTGGTTTTGGCCAATAATTTTATGTCTTATGCATTAGGCATATGAATCCTATTAAAGTGAGGCAAAATAATTGTCTAAAAATGAAAATAATGAAATTGGAATTGCATTAGATTTAACTCATTTGAAGCATGCCCTTACATGATCTAGTCTCTTTAGGGAGTGAGTTTAAAGACTTAGTCTCTTTCTAAATAAACAACAGTCTAGCTATCTTGCATAGGCATAAAGACTTGCCTACATGTATTTAAAATCATAGGAGTTAGTTGGCGGCCACCCCCAGGTGGCTGTAATTCCAAATAGTAAGGTGGTTTGTCATCTCTTGTGGAGGCAAACCAAATACCATCTTTCACCTTAGTTTAGGTTGTGCTTTTGACCCACCAGCTTCCTAGGTTTTTTTAGGTTACGGGTTGCTTCCACCTTTGTGATCATGTAAAATCTAAATAATAAATGCAACTCAAACAAATTAAATCAATTTCTAAAAAATAGTTTGAGATGCTCGCTTGGTTTCTAGCATCGAGAATCTCCTACTTATCTATTTTTTTGGCTTGATAACTCCCTCTCTTTGATCAATCTCATTTGATCTTCAAAAATGAACTAATCGATTGATAGTCATTTCTTATTGGAATCTTTGAAGATAACGATCATTTACCTTAATCGATAGTTTTCCTAAGGAATCCTCATTCCTTAAGATGTAATTAACTATGGGGCTTGCCCCTGTAGAGAACTTAATGAACCCGATTTAAAATAAACTCTGTTTTACTTTTTTATGTAAAGTAAAGAAAGAATCTTTGGTACATATGCAGACTCATCATCCTTAGGAGTCCTTATTGAGGTGATTAGGTCCATTAAATGGTAGTGATTTCTATCTTTTGAGATAGTACACTATTCCTTGATGATATACCCGAGCACCTGAATAAGCATATCTGTGAATCTGCGTGGCATCCTAAAAAGATGAATTTTTATATGCCTTCTCTCTTTCATCCCAACAGATTTGAAGGCGACTCTATAAAATTTTTCACCATGGACAAATCAAGCCACTCCTTCACCAAGTTTGACAAGCTTAAAATGGGGGGAAGGAATTTCAAATCTCAAAATAAGCAAACCTATTCCTCCATCAAACCCAATAAGCAGGGTTAGAGAAAACTCAAATATGCAACAACATAGAAGGAAGAGAATTTCAACAAACCCATCGAAGTAGAGAGTAGATGGTGGAAGAGCTTTTATCTATCCAACAAGTCGATTTTGATAAATTGGTCATTTAGCATGTCCAAAATAAGGCATTATACTAATGACAAATCCTATCAAAGCTCCATAAGCTATTGCAATTGAAGCTAAAGTGATCCAAGTTCTATGGTTAGCCCAACGGGTCAACCAATTTTCAACAAATGTGACTCGCTCCATGCATGAATCATATTTGTTGGGGGGCATTTGTTGACTTCAATGCATGATACACCAGTCGAGTCGAGCTCAAAATCCAAAATCGACAGACCTTTGATGTAACAGCTCACAAATCAGAGCTAAGATGCACTAAACATCATCAAAATTAGCCCAAATGATCTATGATCGATAAACAGACTTCACCATCATGTTCAGAATATTGAAACTGGTCAATATAAATATTGTACAATTTAATGAGCAACCGATCAAGCGATCAAGATATCAATGCGTTGACATGCATATCTGAGTCGAGAGGCTACGACGAAGCCCAAATGACCTCCGATTGATGAACGGACTTCTTCGTCACATTCAAAATATCAAAATTGGTCAGCATATAAATATTGCATAATTTAATTATCAATTGATCAAGCGATCGAGCTGTCAATATGTTGATGTGCATATCAGAGTTAGTAGGTGGCGATGTCCAAATGACCTCCTTTCATAAAATTGATTGCATCATTCATTTTAAAATATCAAAATCTATCAAATGAACTATTCACACAATTGGACAAAATTTGCATGAATGTTGAGCGGTAAGTATGCATTTTAAGTTGAAATCTACCGATTCGACGATGACTTGAATCAAATGGCCTCTGATCGTGAAACAGACTGCGTCGTTGCGCTCAAAATATCAGAATAATCTTGAATCAACATATATATTAACCATATATTAAGGTCAGTATAAAATTCAAATTAAGATTAATTAAAGGCTTAGGAAATCAATTTAAAAAATCCCATATATGCCTAATAACCCTAACCGATCTCTCCTTCTTCATTTTGATTCCTCCCAGCCAAGAGATCAGTTCCCTTCGTACGACTCGATCCCATTTGCTCGGCTTCATCTCCTCCTCAACAGTAATGAACCACAAGGCCTCGATCTTTACTTGTTCCCTCCCTCGTTCGCTCGTCTGAATCTCTCAATAATAAGAAACTGCTCCCGTCTCTTGGCCAATCCTCCTTCAAAAATGAACACAACCTTCACTTCTCCCTCTCTCGTCTGAGTGGCATGCAAGCCCAATTTCCCTCAACTGCATGGTGCTTAATCCCGTTCTTCGATCCCCTCAAGCAGTGAGCAATCTCTCTTCCTCCCTCTTAGACTCTTCCCAATCGCACAAACCTTCCCCTCTCCATTTCTCCTTCTCTGATTCCTTGCCTCTAGCAAGTTTGCCAACCACCATATCTTCCCATCATTTTAGTGGTAATACCTCCTACAGCCCTCACATTTTAGTCTACTCACATCCTCCTATAACCACAATCTCTTGTTTATCCCACTAACAATCGCAAAACCCCTTCCATCTGGTATTCCTTCAAACCAAAAGCTGAAGGTTGTTGTTCATCCGCGATTCAAATGATTCCACAACAAAAAAATTCCTATCTACATCCTTACTCACAAAAAACTATGCAGCTGTCCACTTTCTTGTCTAAACACATAAGTCTGAACTCTTCACAATTGTTCATATTCCTTTCTTTTTCTCCTCCAAAATAGAAAACAAAGTTGCAAGTTACAATTTATGGAGATATGATTTCAAGATCTATAAATATATGTGTGGAATGTGCATGGAATAAATATATGTGTGTTTCTTTATGCGGGTTTGAAGACCTCGTCATGCTCATTAGGGCATGACGAGATGAAAACTGGCTGTCATGTCATAATACATGCATAAGCTCATTAGAGCGTGCAGGTAAAATAACATCTATTAGATGACACCCTTTCATTTGAAATCTTGTCAAAATTTAGGCGAATTTTGGACTTAAACAAAAATGGCTTGAATGTGTATGGAATATTCTATATTTATCTTTATGTAGGTGATTGAAGGCGTCGTTATGCTCATTAGAGTGTAACGATATTGAAAGATGATTATGCTCTTGCAAGACACCGCTTCACGCTCATTAGCTGTGGGTAGGCCAAAATAATTCGATCGACCCAAGTGGGGCGACCAGTAGTATTGCGAAATACTACCAAAATTTAGATTGAAATTCAAGACTTAAAAAAACTCAAATGGAAATCATCTAAACTTAAGTCAAACAAAAAGATATACGATAAATATGAAGATAACTGTTAAATCAAAGAGAAATAGAGTGAGAGCACTTAATAAAAAATTTTGAAATAATAGAACACTTATTTAAAATGCAAGTAAAATTTGAGGAGGTCAATACTAAACTCACAAAAGACTTATAATAAGTTTGAAGTTTGATTTTTAACAAGCATAAAATTTGATGTGGAGTTGAGGATAAATCCATATTAGATTGAATGTCTTTTCATGTAAGTAAAGCTTCTCTTTGAACATTTGAAATGTTAAATTCATTAACAAGTAATCAATATGAATAAAACTAATTGAATGTTTAAATAATTACATTTGACATCAAGTGAAGCAAGAATTTTAATTGAATACCAAAGGACAAATGATTGGTGGTAAATTCAAATGGTCTATTGAAAATAAAAGTGTGTAAGTAATTTGATAGCTTTCTTACAAACACAAGTTCAATTAGGAAATTCATGAGCAACCATGAATGTAGCCTTTAAAAGATCATTTGAAGCTTGCATTTAAAGTTAAATTTGAAGCACTTGTGAATATATATATTTATATATCTTATATATATATATATATATATATATATATCTATAAATATATATATATATATATATATATATATATATATATATATATATATATATATATATATATATATATATATATATATATATATATATATATATATATATATATATATATATATTTCTTATCTTCAAATTAATTAAATCGAATTCGATGACTTATGATGAACATTTCGATGAACATATATAAATTAGTCACTCTTCTATATGCTAGAATAATATGATTTGAATGTATGATGAATTAGATATAAGATTAGCTCTTCTTAGCTAGAATAAAAGCTGAAAGTAATGAATTGATAAAGATTTGAAAGTTCTTTAACTATTACAAGCCAAATGATATTTGAGAATTAGAAAATTTAATAAACAAGCCAAATATGATCACTATTTTAAATTATAACCTAAATCAAGTTGTCATCGAACCTGCAACAATCAAGTGCAAGTGGGTAGAAGCATCATTTGAAAACTTAAAAAAATACGCCATCAGATCTGTAATTCTTTGTACAAGCAGATAGAAGACGATACTAAATTTAAATGCTGCACAAATGAAGGAACTTTCTTTTAATCCAAAAATTAAGGAATTTTATTCTAATTATAATTTTTAAAATCAATGATTTCATTAATTAGATGAAATTATCTAAGCTATAAATACATAAATGTGCTCGAATATAGAGATTTAAAGTGTAAATTTTAATGTTTGAAAAGGCTGTGCAGGTAAAGTTCAAATTAAATAAAAATATGAAATTAATATCTGGATTTAGAAATAAAAATTATCTGAATTGTTAAAAACCTGCATGGGCCTTGAAACTATGTTGAATACTTAAACTTAGTGTTTGAGGATGTTGCGCGAGTTTCTTCCCGGTTTGGTCTTAGGACTAGGTCTAGGTTAACAAAACCTAAAAATTCAATTATCATAAGAATTTCAATTTATTAAAATATCTGAGAAGCTAATTTTGTCATATGATAGTAGATCTGATCCTCTATTATTAAACTAATAAAGTTGACATCATCTAGAATAATAAATTAAATGATCAAACAATACATCTACCCCGATGATGGCTGTGTTAAATGAAGATTTCAACCGGAGGGGATACCTACCATCAAAATATACTTGCAAGCACAAATTGAATTAATCAAAATCAAATGTCAATCTAAATGCAAAATCTAATATGTCATTAAGTGTTAAATGCTTAAATAAAATTCAATCTCTAAAAACTTAATGCTAAAAATTCAACCCACCTTCCGTAATTATTTATCGGAGGTGACAAATTAAGCAAACTCTAGCTTACAAAGGAGCTAATATCAAATCAAGTATTTTACTATGTTCACTCTCAATCAATCTCATGCTAAGGCGTGATCTAATGTAGCGTTTGGCTTGGCGATAGCTCCATATGATGTAGTTACGACCAGAGTCCTCTGATTGGGTGGTTGTCGCCAAATGGAACCATTATACTACGATCACAACAGTAGCCCATATGCTCTCCAATGGCTCTGCCCTTTGAGTTGTGAATCATAGGGTACACTTGATAGGGAAAAAAGCCCTCTGCCAGCTAAGGGATACTTAAGCATGTCTTCTTAGACAAACACCACCCGAGGTCTACAAAGATTTCTTGGATGACGTTACCCATGTGTTGCTAATAAGGATCCTTCAGTCAGGTTGAGTTGACTACCTCCTCTGACTATGTAGAATAGGGACCACGATAACCCGGGATGACGTAACCATGGGATCTAGATCGAGCACGTCATCTTTCCTCCAATCATTCATTTTAAGTAAAAAATGATGAATTTCATAAAATCAAAATTCTAAAACTCCACATACTACTATTATACATTATACATTTAGAGACCTAGCGACTAGCCTTAATCGAAAGTTCTCTCTTAGTATTGGGAAGGGTAATTAACTATAGGGGCTTATGCCTATAGGAAACTTGGAATGAGATCTAAAGTCCTCGCAAAATGAGGGTAAAATCTTTGGGTGTGTCTTATCTACTATTTCATCTGCCTTCTAAAAATTACACGATAATTAAATCACTCTCATCATTCATTGTCGAGAAGTCGGTGATAAATTTTTGGAGCCCACAATAACAATCCACAAGTCTTTAATGAACAATGGCAAAGCATGATCCATGTGTCTTCAAATAATAATCCTCGAACATTTAATCAACGATGAAGATAGATATATGCGCCTTCAACTAGTTAATCTGCACAAATAATAAAATGTAAGAATGATGACTAGCCAAATAAAGCTTAGGAAGTATGAGCTCTAATAATATTAAAAAGAAGAAAAAAAGGTGCATAGCTTAGAAAGAAAATAACAAATGATGGTTGGAAGGTGACAATTTCAATTTCTCTATGAATTTTTTTTGTAAAAACTCATTTTAAATATAGATTATATGGTTACTTATTGACTTAGTATTAATACATTAATAATATTTTGACTTGAGTGTCAAGCTTGAAAAAAAGATCCTAGAGGTTCCATAGCAAAAAAGGTGGGAAAAATATATGAAAAAATAATTATAAAATGCATATTATTATTAAAAAATATTATTTCCTAAAGTTGTTACATATTATGAATATCTTATTTAAAAAATTAAATATTAATTTATAATAACCATAATATTTTTAATAAATATTATTCTGAATTTTTTTTCACAGAATACGTAAAAAATATTAGAAAATTTAATATCAAACATAAATCTATAATTTTTTTAAGTGAAAAAACATTTTCAAATGCAACCTTTAGTGTCAAAAGAAAAAAAAGGATATGTGATTATAAAAGGCTGATAGGAGACCTCATTAACAAAATATCTTCTAAAGCTTGGCTAGAAAGTTTACCAGACATAACTTGATTGAAATAGTACAATTTGATGGGACTCCTTAGTGCTTCAAGACTAGCATCCAACCATAAAGTAAAGATCCACACTACAATTATTCTATCCATAAGTTCTATTTTCTCATGCATGTAAATCCTTCAAAAATAAAAATTTATTTTAGTAGATAAAAATGGGTACAATGCTTAATTGATTTTGATAATTTAAATTTTTTTTCTACTTTCACTAACTTCTATATATATATATATATACACAATGCTTAAAATAAATATAAATGCTTTCTTTTGCAGGTTGCTTAAACCCCTAAGTATAATCTAAGTTAGGACATGTAGGCTTGGTTACCCATGTGTAGGGTGCTAAGTCCAAATCATATATTTAATTGCTTGGGATTGTAAGTGTATTTAGATAACACTTATTTTGTATGTGTAGTTAGATTTTCTTTTTCTATTTTTAATGTAATTTTGCATTAGGAATTAGGATTAGTGTTGTGGGGGGATTAGGATGAGCAGTGGCTAGAAGGCTTTGTCCTGGGAGGCCTTGTGATTCCTTTGAAGCAAGCACATCCAAATCAAAGAAGATGAAGACATGAAGCGTGAAGAATGAAGAACTCCCTCCATAGCATTTATTTATTTGTAAATTTTAATTATTCTTTCAAATTTGGGTTATATAAGAGTAGAGCTCGGCTACCTATTTTTCTTTTTCCAGTTGTACGGTGGTACCCGACCGCACCGGCTTGTTATTCTTTTTACATTAGCTATAAAATGTTTGATGTTATGTTTAACTTGTGCATTAAAAATTACATGCATCTTCTTAGTTTCTTTATGATTGGTGTTTGTTGTATGGCCTGGATGCGATTAGGCTCTTAGGGAAAAAATAATTTTTTACCCAACTACAACTCATAATTAAAGTTTTAAATAACTTATAACATCACATAAAGCCTAAGCATTAACTTAAGATAATTAAAATATTTAGCAACCTCTTAGCTGAATATTGTATGTCTAACATCTTGCATCATCTTGAATCACTCTTGTAAAATGAGAGCCTCCATCCTTACACATATGGGAACCACTTGACATATGAGTGAAACTCCTACTGATGGAGCTTCTCCCTCTTCTCTTTTGATTTAGCCCATAACTCATTTCAACATGCATTTAAGCATACAAAAATTCTATGGCCATGGACAAAATGAAGTGTCAAAAATCAATTAAAATTTGAAAAGATTTGTATTTGTAGATTAATTCATTACTCATACCACTCATGCTCTAGTATCTTAGGGAGTGGGTTTAAGAACTTTAGTCTCTTTTTAAATTAATAATAGGCCAACTATCTTGCAATTTCATATGACCAGACCACTTCATTTTAAAGCGTAGGATGAGTTAGCTAGTTGCCACACCAAGTGGTTATGAGTTCAGCTGTCTAGTGATTTACTCTCTCTTATGGAGGCAAACCATATACTCATTCTTCATTTAGATTTAGGTCATGCTTTAGCTCTTGCTAAAACTCCCTAGATTTGGGATCTGAGGTAGTTATTTTCTTCGGGCTACAAGCATAAATCCTCACATCTTTGGCATTTTCCTAACCTTGTGTTGGTGTACTATAAGCCTTGGTGATCTACTAAAATTTCAACTCTAACAAAATAATTCTTCTTAATTTCAAAATTATAAAGCCCAACCATATGATAGATTAGAATGCTCATTAGCCTTTCTAGTATCATGAGTATTCCCTACCTTTTATCATTGGCTTCCAAAAATAAGTCTTCTCATTGATCTTTCCCATTTGATCTTCCAATATAACAATTTTGTTGATAGTCTAGCCTTAAAATCTTTGGAGACAATAATTACTTTAATCAAAAGTATTCCTAAGGAACTCACCTTCCTTAGAATGTAATTAACTATGGAAGCTTGCCTCCATAGAAAACTTTAGAACCCAATTTAATATAAATCTTACTTTATTCATCCATGTAAAGTAGGGGAAAAATCTCTGATATATTCAAAGACCCATCATGCATTAGGATTCCTTATTAGGTGATTAGGTCCATTGAAGGGTGATGTCTCTATCTTTCGAGATAGTATATCATACCTCAATATCGTACCCAATCACTTCAATTAAGTACCCTCTCAAATCTTCTTGGTGTCCCCAATACACATCCAAAAATAAACACCTTAGATACATGTATGTGTATGTTTAATTAAAGAATGGAAATTTTCTTTTCTATCAAAAATACACGCATTCATAATTATTAAAGTTGTTGAATTAATTAATCATGTTATTGAGAGCTCTCTTTCTTATATTCATGTATGCAAATTTACATATATTTGAATGTAAGTGGGTATATAGTCTAGAAATCTAGGGAATACAAGGTTTAGCCAGCCTTAAAGAGGTCATTTGATTACCTCACTTTCCTGGTTAACAATGACACGTACCTATTTAATTCATCTTTATGTATTTTTGTATAAGAATTTGGATAGAGCTTTAAAATCAATATGATTAAATAATTCTGTCCAATGAAAAATATAAACTTTAAATATGCATGTTTACATCCATCATTTAAGTGTGCTAAAATATATTGTATGTGTAGGTATACTAAGGATTTAATCATATGCATGTTATATATGATGAAAATGAATAATTTAACATGTGTCATATGTTAGTAATTCAATCAAATTAATTTTAAGATGTCTTTCATATTGAATTGGATCATTTAAGGTGAACTTAAATTTAGGATTAACTAAATCATTTGATAAGTCATTCAGTAAAGAGAACAAAATGAAATTAATATACTTTAGAAGTAGCTTAAAGTAGGGATGAAAGAGGACATTCCTCTTTTCTTCTCTTTATAACACTTAGTCACTAAGTGTAATCATATGAAATAAAAGAAAACACTAATTAAAATTCTCAAATCAAATAAACAACTTCAAGTGAAATCAACCTCTCGTGTTAAATTGAGTCTTCCCACACATAGAAAATACAACACTAATGCTTAGTATTCCATACAAGCCTTAACACATACCTTAGAACTAAGTCACCACTTCTAGTCCTAAGTTAGGAATATGTATGTATGGTGTATGTTTTGTTTTGTGATATAATATTTTAGATTAGATGTTATAATGCATGCTTCATAGACTGGATGTTAGGTCGTTGTTAGCCTAATATTATTTTTTGCAGGGAATTGTGCTTAAGGGGTTGCTTATAAAATAAATTTTAATGCTCTCTTTGCAGGTTGCTTAAACCCCTAAGCATAATCCAAACTAGGATAGGTGATTTTGGTTACCCATGTGCAGGGTGCTAAATCCAAATCATAAATATAACTACTTAGGAATGTATGTATGTTTAGCTAACCTCTATTTTACAGGTATAGTTAGATTTACTTTTTTTATTTTTAATATAATTTTGTATTATGAATTAGGATTATTACTATAGAGATTAGGATGAGCATTAGCTAGAAGGCTTTGTCCTAGGGCACCATGTGATGCCTTGAAGTCCACCAAATCAAAGGAAAAAGAAGAAACAAAGAAGACATGAAGACTTGAAGATCCCCCATAGCATTTGTTCATTTTTAAATTGTAATTATTCTTTCATATTCTGGGTTGTATAAGGGTAGAGCTCGGCTACCCATCTTTTCTTTTTGGGTTGTCGATGACACCTGACCATATCGGCCTTTTATTTTTTTGCACTACTTTTATAAAAATTGATTGATGTTATGCCTAAATTGTGCATTAGGATGGTATATTTTTCATAGTTTTTTAAATGATTGATGCTTTAATGTGTTGCCTGGATGCGATTAGGCTCTTAGGATAAAAAATAAATTCTACAACTACTCATAATTAAAATTCTAAATAATTCATAACCTCACCATAAAGACTAGGACATAAATAAGATAATTAAAAGATTTAGCAACCCCTTAGCTCAATGGTTGAATATTTCACAACATGCATATCATATTATTTCACTTTTGAAAATAAGGGATTTACATCCTTGCACGACAAGGGAATGCTTGACCTGTGAGGGCATTTCTTCTGGTGGAAAATATCACTTTCTCACTGATTTAGCCAACAATCTTATTTCATCATACACATAGGCATCAAAATCCTAAAGCCTTTGTCAAGATAAAGTGTTAAAATTGGAATAAAAATTGAAAAGATTTTTGCATTAGATTAAGTCATTGCTCATACCACTCATGCTCTAGTCTCTTAGGGAGTGGGTTTAAGAACTTTAGTATCTTTCTAAATTAATAACATCCCAACTATCTTGTAATTTTATATGACTTTACCACATGGATTTAAAAGCGTATGAGGAGTTAGCTGGCTGCCACTCCAGATAGTTATAAGTCCAACAGTCGGGTGGTTTACTCTCTCTTGTGGAGGTAAACCTTATACCCATCTCCTCTTAGATTTAGGTTGTGTTTTAGCTCTTACTAAAGCTCCTTAAATTTAGGATTTGTGATAGTTGTTTCTCTCAAGCTACAAGCATAAATACTCACATCTTAGGCATTTTCACAACCTTGTGTTGGTGGATATAATTCCTAATAATCTAATAAAATTTTAACTCAAATAAAATAAATCTCTTCAACTTAAAATATGTAAAGCCCAATTATAGGATAGATTGGAATGCTCACTAGCTTCCTAGTATCATGAGCATTCCCTATTAATCCCCTTTGGCTTCCAAAAATAAGTCTTCTCCTTGATCTTTCCCATTTGATTTTCCAAAAATATTAAATTCTTTGATAGTCTTAACTTTGAAATCTTTGTAAACAATAATTGTCTACTTTAATCGAGAGAATTCCTAAAGAATTCACCTTCCTTAGGATATAATTAACTATGGAGGCTTGCCCCCATAGAGAACTTTAGAACCTGATTTAATATAAACCTTGCTTTATTCATGCATATAAAGCAGGAGAAAAATCTCTGGTGTATTTGAAGACCCATCATGCCTTAGGAGTCCTTATTATGTGATTAGGTCCATTGAAGAGTGATGTCTCTATCTTTCAAGATAGTATATCATACATCAATGTTATACCCGATCACTTCAATAAGTATCCCCTACGATCTGTGTGGTGTCCCCCATACATCCAAGAATAAACATCATATATATTTTCAGAATTAATGAAACGGTCTACTATTTGACTTAGAAACATTTTAGCACATTCCTCTTTAGACATTGCACCTCTTATATGTTCTGGAATGGAATGCTTCATGATCATAAGACTCATGCGGTTAGAACGCTCTCACTTTTCAAAGTTAGTCCTTTATTCAATAGTATTTTTTTGCAATAAAGGTGGGAGGACATTTAGTCTGAATCGTATAGTCAAGATTCATACACCCAAAACCTATGGTGATATGATCTTTCCATTTCTTAAAGTTAGTGTCGTTAAGCACTAGAATGTTATTCAAATTGTCAGATATAAAAAAAAACATTAACTGAAAAGAATAAAAAATACTTATAATTAATAACATTATTATTTCCTTATGCATATATGATGTAAACAAAAATATCAATAAAATACATACTTGAAATGAAAGGTTTAATAAGATGGACACATATAAGATACCTAACACAACATTGCAATTTAGTCTTTGGATAGAAATAATAATTTGTAAATTATACTTAAAATTATAGTCAATAAATATTGATAATAAAATCTACCAACGATATGTCCATCTTTGAATTGACATATTGTATGCATCATTAATACAAATTTATCATATATTTGCTACTACACAAAATATGGCCAAAAAATAATCTTTTTTGGGCTAATTATTTTTCGCATAAATTTAAAAGAAATCCTTAAGTAATATTTATATATTTCAAATTAAATAAATTGATATAATAGAGGTCACTTTGGCGACATAATATTTCAATTTCAATTATTAAAAAATAATAAATATAAACTTTATTATTCTGGTAATTACTTCAATTGATACAAACTTGAAATATTTAAAAAACAATATAAACTTTAGTTAATTGTTTAAGTCAAAAGCAAAAACTTATATTTATATTAAGTAATTAATTGAAGTTGGATATTATGTATATTCGGTGAAAAGAAAAGAATGCGTGATGCTATAATTAAGAAAAATGAGCATTCTCAGTTTCACATTAGAAATTCAATTAATTATATATTACTTGTTGCGTGCTAGAAAACTAGTTACGGTAGAGTAAAGTATTAGTCTTAACTTGTGAAATCCGGCACACCGCGTATTTAAAGAGTGAACAATAAAACTCATTTTATTTTTGGAAAATCTCAAAAGAGGGAAAAACCACGGGGCTTTGATAAAAATTCCACTATGTATCATTTTGAGTACAAGATCTTTCTATCGGGATTACGAATTGTATATGAGAAAGGGACGATTCTTTATTAACGAGGACCATATTAACTGACGGCGTTGGCGGCGATGTTGATTGACGATAATAATAATTTTACGACGTTGACGATGATGTCAACGAGAAGTGTGCGATGATGACCGGCAACAAAGGGTCGACGGCGGCGTAGATCAGCGATGGTATGATGACATGTACAGTGGTCAAACCGGTGAGCACGATTGTGCTTTGAGGATCTTGAGCTCTCTTCTTGCCTTTCATAGGAATGAATGGGCTATTTATAGACGGAGGAGCGTCTATAAATACACGCAAAACTCCATTCACTTCCACTTCATGGACGGCTCAAAATGATCCCTGGATCATATGATGTATTTTGTACATTTGAATGCTCAAGATCTTTAGCTTGTTGGAGGCTCTCATTTCGATTTGATTTATGTATAAACACTTTATATTTGAGAGCTACTTTGTGGATCCCAAAGTTTCCAAGGATATTTTAAGAGCTTGATCTCGACCGGTTCAACTTGCTTTTAACATCAAGATTCGCGTTGACTAATAGTATTTTAAGTGTCGTTGTTCTTTATTTTTGGATGATATTATCTCAATCATCCAAAAATATATGTTAATAATCTTTAAAAATAGCAAATTCTTTAATGAAATTTGAGAGTCCATTAACTGCACATTTTGAGAGAACAGATCTTCATAGCACAATATTATGACAGTCGACGCAGTCGCAAAATGCTGTAGTTATCGCGGTGCGAGATTTGACATCGGACGTCGTGAGGCGGCCATGGGCGGGCACCCGCTGACGCCGCCAGCGGGCACGCGGCGCAAGCGCATGGAATTTTGATCTTCACTCCGCACGCCACGTGGCGGCGTGGTTCGCGCGGTCACGCATTGGCATCTGGCCCATGGTGAACAACGGAGTCCGAACGGAATTTGAGATATGTCGGCAAGAAGATCTGTCACGCTGAACCACCTCGGTCGATTAACGCATCGGCGGGCGATCTGAGCTGGTCATAATCCATGGATCCGGTTGCGGCGCCCTGGGATAGCGGCTGTCCCCGGCATGAAGCGGCCCTGAGGTGGTTAGTTCACCCGGCCGGCTCCTGCGGGGTTGGCAGCGACCGCGGTTCGGCTCGTGGCTCCGCCGTTATACCGCAATGGCGGTCCCCGGATCCAGGCCAGCTGTGACCGCTGGATCTGAGCGGAGTTCATGCAGACGGGCGCATAGCCATGGCGCGGTTGGACATGCGACAGGTGGGATTGGCGATTTGACGGTTTCAGGGTTTAGAGCTTTTCGCATGAAAACCCCTTCTGGGGCTGCAGTGCTTCAATGCCCCGGAGCAGTTTCTGAGTCGACCAAGTGCCAACCGTCTCAGCCGTCTGTCGTTTTGAGGTATCAAGGCCCAGGCTGTCATGACGCCTCGTGAAGTCCTCAAGCCCACCGACGGTTTTTGAAGCGTGACCCGACTTTGCCGTCGTCTCGAAGAGGCGCGTGAACCGCCTCGCCGCCGTTTGTCCATTTGGAGGCGCCGGTTGATGAAGATGCTCGCGATTTCGCACATCATCACGAAGCATGGCGTGATCTGAGGGGATCGCGGATGAATAAGCGCTATGGTGACTGAGAGATTGGGAAATGATGGCCTGGGCGGCGACGTAGCCCAGCGTGACCTGAGTGGTATTACGGCCGATGGGTGGCAGCAAGAAGAATCGGCGATTCCAATGTATAATCAGCGCGACGAGCAGTGGATGACCGACGACGATGGTGGGTTACCGGTTGTCTGAGAGATGACCAATGAGATTATCGGCGATGATTGGTAGTGGACGGCAGAATGCGAATGTGACCAGCGGCGATGTGGTGAACAAAGGGATTACGGAGATGACCAAGTGAGATCTCTGATGGTCTGCGGTGACCGGGCGATAGTGGTGCGATAGTGACTCACGACAAGAGTCCGGTGTGCTGGTTGGAGGACGACAGGTGGTGGCAGCTAACCCAGCGGTTCACGGCATGTCAGGTCAGCGATGATGATCCACGACGACGCGACCGAAAAAATTATCGGTGATAGGGACCATTACGAATGAGGATTTTGACATCGAGGTTGTTCACGCCGTGATGTTGCTCAATGTTAACTTGGAAGAGGTTAATTGAATCTCGAGATTTGACCCATCCGAGGTTGTCGAAAGTGTACCCAATGACGCCAACCTGTATGGAAGGGGAATTGAATCCGTTGAGGATTTTGACCCATCGAGGTTGTTTTGAGTGTTACCTAATGAGCCAAACTGTATGGAAGAGGTCTAAGAATCCAGGATTTTTGACCTATCCGAGGTTGTTTGTTAGGGTGTTACCCGATGACGTTAACCTGTTTGGAAGAGGTCGTGGGAAGTCCACCAAGGACCTTTTGACCTATCCTAGGTTATTTGTCAGAGTCTTTGCTCGAGGACGTTAACCTGTGTGGAAGAGGTCGTGGAAAGTCCACCAAGGACCTTTTGACCCATCCTAGGTTGTTTGTCAGAGTCTTTGCTCGATGACGTTAACCTGTATGGAAGAGGTCGTAGGAAGTCCACCAAGGACCTTTTGACCCATCCTAGGTTGTTTGTTCCAGTCTCTTGCCATGACATTAACACAGTATGGAAGAAGTCATAGATTGAATCTGGGATTTCTAACATATCCAGGTTGTTTGTGGCGTTAACTTGCATGACGTTAATGGAAGAGGTCCCCTTGGGATTGATCATGCCCGGTTGAGAGACAACGTGAGTTGTATATTCCTCAAGTGGGAGGATTAAATGAAGAAGAAACAAGCATAAGGAAAATCCATAAACTCATTACTTTGATAATATCAATGATACAATATTGTCATAAGATAACAACAAAAGGATGAGATACATTTTTTAGAGAGAGTTAACAGGACAAGAGGTGGAGAGAAAGAACAAGCGAGATAAATTAAATTACAATATTTATACACCAATGATTACATATAACACGGAGACCCACATGTTCAAGTTTTAAGGAATGTTTTTCCTCCTACGGTCATAGCAAATTGGTCATTGGTCATCATAACAAGTGGGAAGCATCTTTGAAGCAAAACCCTCAGAGGTACTTCTTTATTTTGAAGATTGAAAATTGTTTGAGGCCATTGATTGTGGCACTATGATTTCCATGAGACCACTCTAACTCTAAAATTTTATCTTAAGAGAATGCAAGACTAAGATTGATTGGAGAATTCCAAATATAGCGTTATATCTTTGAATTTGACTTGACCACTATGGTGAACTGGTGAGTGAAATATTGAGAACAAGCGGAAGGGTGATTGTCCCCTCCACATGCATGATTATCAAACCCATATAATGGTCTGCGGGTTGAAGTTTTTTCCTTAACCAAACCCATTCTAAGAAAGGTGGGTAAAATAAAACATCAGCGGAACCCCCATTATCAATCAAAATTCTCTAACAACATAACATGGGTCACTAATCGCAGACCATGACAAGAGGATCTTGATGTGGAACTTGGACTCCTTCAGTGAGTTATTAAAGTGATGGGATGATTAATGCAAGATTTTTTTTTAACCTCGGCTCTTCAAAGCTGCGATGAAGATTTGATTAGATAGTAGTGGCCCAGCCCAATCGTTTCAATTTCTCCAACTATTTGGCGAATATTATGTTGCGTTGATTTGCCCTCAGCTATGTTTGTTTGAGTTGGTTGCTTTTGCATAAATTGATGTAATATCCAGCTGGCGAATAGCCTCTCAATTTCCTCTTTGAGTTGTTTGCATACCTCAGTATGTCCACGACGATGGAAGTGATAATATTTCTCGATTTCTTGAATTTGGTTTGATGGATGCGGCCACTTGATATTTTCTTCATCTCGAATTAGGATTAGAGGTTAACAACAGTATGTGTTGATGCGTTGATGCGAGAAAATCATGATCACATGATTACCTTGTTGCTCGATGGAATTGTTGATTTGTGTCTCCTAAAGCACTAGCCTCACATTAGCTTCCACGGTGAACTAAGTTAGCATACCCATTTTGCATGATGAGTAAAGGCACGGAAAGGAAAACTCCTTAGTAACACCGGTATTTGGCGAGGAGAATCTCAGGTATTCTTTAAGTGATTCACCCTCATCGAATGGGAAAGAATCTTTAATGATCCTCCCGCTTGTTTCTACAAAAAATCTTGGCGAAGTTTGTCAAAGGTATGGATGGATTCCCTTGGAAGGAGAGAAGCCCAAGTGCAGCTTGTCCGAGGGTGCTTGGAAAGACGACAAAGCGGTGGGGAGCTTCGTTGGATATACATGATAGTCTGTAATGGTCGATGTGTTCATGTGTCGCCCCTTCATAGGAATCAATGTTAGGAAGGTTGAAACCACGAGAATAGGATGTTGAAGAATCCAAAACCCGGTGAGGAGAATTTGGAAGGCAGGAGGATACATGAGGTGGAGTAACATGACGAGGAACCCCGGCCTAGCGTGAAATCTCTGTCTGGTGGACGTAGATGGACATGAGATAAAGCTGGCGTCATATAAGAGACGACTTCATAAATCTTGAGGAACTTCATGAAGTATTTAAAAGTCGGATCATCTTTTGGACTCTTCCAGTACGATCTTCAGAAGAGATCTCCATCTTAGAATGATCCACCCACGAGGAAGTGAAAGGTTGGCGTCATAGTTGAAGGATCAGTGAGTGATCGGAGTGAAGCGAGGACTCAGGCCCATTAGCCACAGATCAGGACAGTGAGTGGTTCCCAGACCATGCCAAAAGTGCTAGGTGAAAACCATGGCGAGTAAATGTACCACCGTTGTAATTCAGACCCAAAGACTGGTATTTAAAGAGTGAACAATAAAACTCAAAAAGATCTCGAAAAGAGGGAAAAACCACTGGAAAGAAAACTTCCACCATTGCTCTGACAAGATCTTCCGATCAGAATATATGAGAAAGGGACAACTTGCTAGCTGATAAATATTGTGACGATGTTGCTCATCTGACGATGTTCACGACAATGATTTTAGCGATGAATACATCGATGTTAACGATGTCAACGAAGTGGGATGATTCGATGACGGATCATGATGGCGTCGTGATGATGGCCGGCAGTGGTTGACAACCGAGCAGTGGTTGTGCTTGGAGGATCTTTAGAGCTCTCTTCTCTCTTTGCTTGCCCTTCGTTCACTCATCTCCCTCCCCGTATGAGGAATGAGGTATTTATAGGTGGAGAGTGGCGTCTTTGTAAATACATGCAAAACCCGCACTCACCCACTACTCGGACTGTCCAAATGATCCCTTGATCATATGATGTATTTTGACATTTGAATGCTCAAATGGTTGTAAGATCTTTGGCTTGTTGGAACCCCACCGTGATTTGACTATATAAACACTTCGGCATTTGAGAGCAATAAAGATTTTAAGATATCCCAAAGTGATATCTCGACCAGTAACTTCGGATCGCCTGCTTTTAACATCAAGATTTAGTTTCTACTAATAGTATTTTAAGTGTCATATCATTACTGAATTAGGAAATGTTTACCGAATGTCAAAGCAATAATTATCCATAAAATCTAAACCAAAATGTGTATACATAAATATTTACTATTAAAAAATTTCTGAAATAGAAAACCTTTAGAAATGACAAACATTGAATAAATTATTGTATTTAATTTAATAAAATGATGTTTAATAAGCTGTTCAAATTAGTTGCCCTTAAAAAATGGTTTAAAGAAAACGTTAAGAGTGTTTTCTAATTTCTCCACCCACTGTAATTATATTAAACAATTAAACCAATATGGCAAGTCAAAGAAATAGTTTAGTATTAATTATATAACCATTAAACTCCTCGATTATGCCGTTTCATATTCAAGTGGCTGATTAATATTAGTAGATGAAACGACTAATCTCTATTTTCAGGTAAGTAAATTGTTATTTATATATTAGATGAAACATTCATCTCCAGCCTGAGCCTTTTTTAAAAAAAATAAAAAAAAAATAAAATATTCACATCAACTATAATCTTACATAATCACCCAAATATTATTTTCAAGAAAAATGGGAGATACAGTAAGATTGAGAAAATTCATTTGTCAAAATATGAACACAATTGTGAAAATAAACACATAAAATATATAAAGGTTAAAATTGTAATCAAAATATAAAGAATGATATGCTAAATGCATGATTCTCAATATGTGAAAGCAAAAAAAAAATAAAATCAAATACTTTGATCCAAAATTTATAAGAAATCGATAGAAAAGATTGGTATAAATCTATTCTCAATGATTTAACATGATAACCACTTTGATAGCCATTTGTAGAAACATATGAAAAAAAATTTTATCAATGAATCCAAATCAATCCAAGAAGAGAATATTAATGTTGGCCTTCTACTTCTAAAACGGTGTTCTTGAGAGAGAGAGAGAGAGAGAATTCTTTTCACTCAAGATGAGATGTGAGAAAAAAATAAGAATCATCCTCTTTAGAATGGGGACCAAAACTCTATTTATATTGAAATGATTTCATTTTATTTCAAACATCATAAAAATAAAATAAAATATCTACCTTTATATATAATAATTTCATACAAGATACCTAAAAAAGTCAAAAAAATAATTAATCTTTATTTGATCACAAAATTAATTGGCTAAAAAATAAGATAGCACCTAATGCATAATTAAATTCATATGTGAGCCTACATTCAAAATTCCCAACATAATAAGCTAACATATTACATTTTAGTTTCAAATATATTAAATTAATAATTATATCCATGATACTAGATCTAAACTAAATTATGACTCATCCATGATACTTAATTTATAATTATATATAAATATCATTATTATTAAATTACAAATTAAAAAATCATAGTAAAAAAAAATATATTACTATTATATTACTTAAAATCAATTAACTATCAAGCTATAATTATTTTTAATAAATTATAATTAAATTTTAATGATATATTAATAAATTATTAATTGTACTCAATTAAAATTAACTTAAATATATATTAATTAATCAATTATTAGTATTAATATTAATATTAATTTAAAGTAATATGTATTAATATTAACTATTAATTAATTAAAATTAATTAACTATTAAATTATATTAGTAGATTAATATCGTAGGCATTTTCCTTCTTCCATTACTAAATCCGTCAAATGTGTTTGATAGAATTTATGAGATTTACATACTTAAAATCTTGAGTAAATCAGTTACTAAATACCCCTAAAGGTTTAAATTGATCCCATTATATTGGTGGTTACGCATCCATCAACCAAAGAATTTAAGCTCAAGAATAAAGATTGTCCCAATGTAATAAGCTAAATTCTGATATTCACTACAAATATAATATTATTTTACACTTTTTGGTCCATCTCAGCAAAGCTTCGCACTTTATCTTCTCCTTTCTTCTGCATTTAAAAAAAATGTAGAAATTTTGTGTAAAAATATAAACAAATTTGTCTTAGAAACTTTACTTTTATTGAGATATCAAGACTTTGTTTTGATTGAAGGTTAAGTGGAGAGAAGATGAAATGAAATCTCAATATTTTCTTTCTGTTGATTATAAATTGCTGCCATTGAATCAAGTTGATTCTATTTCTTCTTTTCCCAATTTCTTTTCACCCAAATTTCTTATGGTCAAAATAAGAACTTCCACCTTAGCCAATCTGTGTGTAAGCATCAACAGTTCCCAATTCTTGCAACTGAAGGAATTCTTGTGGACAGTGGAGGCACAATAAGAAGAACCACGTAATAAAGCAAACCACCATTGAAGGAGGGCTCATCTGCTTGAGTCTCACTGCTTTGAAATAAAATTTGAGGCTGGGAGCAATGGTGAAACCTTCGAGAATCAGATAATTTACAGGAAATCCTTATCATTGAACTTTTTTATTCTTCCCTTCTTCTTCTCTTCCTTTTGAACCAATCTCTAGCATCCATTATTGGGGTTGAAGGAGGAGGAGAAATAGAAATTTAAAAATAGAGAGAGAGAGAACTTGAAACAAAACAATCACACAAAATGACAAGAATCTTAAGAGGAGTTTGAGAGAACTTAAAATTAAAATAAAGTATGCTCCTTCAAAATCTTAATTTTACAGAGAAAGGAAGCACGAAAAAAAATAAATCTTTTAAATAAAAAAAATTCTGTCAAAAAATTCTCTCAAAATAATTTAGGAGTAAGCACAATTCGTATGCCTTCAATAACAAAATATCTGCTAAATCTTTTTAAGTGAAAAAACATTTTCAAATGCAACCTTTAGTGTCAAAAGAAGAAAAAAAAAGGGCCTTGTGATTATAAAAGGCCAATAGGAGACCTCATTAACAAAATATCTTCTAAAGCTTGGCTAGAAAGTTCGAGATTGATATGACCTAGAAAATTCCTCTAGTCGAAGCACAATCTTGATGCCGAAAGCAAGCTTATCAAAAATTGAAACTGGTCAGATCAAGCACTTAAACATCATGAGACATCAGTTAAATTTCTAAAAAGCTCTCAAATATGGAGTGTGAGTCAAAGTGTCTCTGAGCGGTTCCAACAAGCTAAAGATCTTACAATGATTTCATTTGACCATTCAAATATTTAAAATACATCAAATGATCAAAGGGATCATCAGATGAAGTGAGGTTTGCATGTATTTATGTATTCCACCCATAAATAGCCCTCATTCCTCATATGGAGGGAGGCCAAGAGAGAGGAGAGAGCTCTAAAGATCCTCCAAGACCACTGGCCACTCATCAACCATCACCGTCACTGCCACTGATCCTCATCAATCTGCCTCCATCATGATGACTTCTACGGTGATACCTCCAGCTTCATCATCATCTCGCTACTACTAGAATCATATACAACTGATCGTATCACATAAATTGCCTTTCTCATATATTATGTAATCCCAGACGGAAGATCTTGTACTCAAAATGATACATAGTGGAAGCTTTTGTCTAGCCCCGTGGGATTTTCCTCTTTCGAGGTTTTTCCACGTAAAAAATTTTGGAGTTTTATCTTTCTTTAAATACCTGTATGGGATTTCACAACGGTTAAGGCAAAACTTTTACTCTACCGAACTCGGTTTTCTAGCATGCAACAGCTTAACAATTGGGAACTGATTCTCATTATATCATCTTGTATGGTGACTAAGTTTTCCAACAAGATCAAAACCACCATTGAGATGTAACATTTCAAGCTTTTAAGAATGATGATTCATCAAACTTCGCTCCTTCCGCATTTAAACTGGGGCAAATCTTAATCTCAAAATATTATCCAAATCGACATTCTAGATATCTAATTGATTATCGGCTCGAGAAGCAAGTCAAGAATACTAATGAAAATGGTTAAAGAGCAACTTACAATCACAAACGGATGTTTTAATCGACCTATTCCATACAAACGCCATCGAGCAAAGACTCGACAAAACAACCTAGATAGGTGGTCCTTCCTATAACCTCTTCCATATATGTTAACGCTATCAAAGCAAAGACTACAAACAACCTAGATGGGTCAAAAGGTCCGTGGATCTCCTACCCACAGCACCATCGAGCAAAAAAGACTCGACAAATAACCTAGATAAGTCAAAAGGTCCTGGTGGACTTCCACACCCTTCCACACAAGTTAACATCATCTCGGTAACACTCGACAAACAACTCCTGATCAAAATCCTCGGATTCAATTCAACCTTTCATATGTTAACATCATCGCAATAACTATTGACAAACAACCTCGGATTCAAAATCTTCCATACTGTGTTAACGCCACGGTAACACCGACAAACAACCTCGGACGGGACAAAGATCCTCCTATTCCACAAGTTAACGCCATCGAGCAAACACTATGAACCGGATAGGTCGAAACTTTAGACTATAACACTGGACAAATACACGATAGGTCAAAAATCTCAATCGATTCACTACCGCCATCAAATACTCGAAATAAACCTCGATAGTCAAAGATCCTCTTGCCACAACCATCATCATCGCGTTGCCGCTACCGACCACTCCTTATTTCGCTTTAACCACGGCTGACACTTTGACTGAGCTACTAATTATCGCGCTGGATCCCTGGCCAAGATTCCGCCATTACTCAATATTGCATTGCTGCAGACGCTACCGCTCACTCGTTACTACCATTGCCATATGCCGCTAACCGCTCATGCATTATCCTGGCCGCTAACCATTAGCTCATACTGGGCTGACTTTCATATCGCTTACATCGCCACATGATTGCTGGCATTATCGCTGCTACACCATCATCGGCATCTTCGCTGGTTATCACCATCTGTTTTTATCCTCGCTGATACTGATGCTGGCACTTATCGATTTCATATTGCCGCTATTGCTACCACCTCTTGCCGGCTATTGCTTAATTTGCTTAACCATACTGACGTTGCTTAACTATCGATTCATTGCTAGATATCGTTTTCGCTGATAACCTCCGGTTTGGCCGGCAACCATCAGTACACCGCCACTGACTACTGTTGCCTATTATCTGACTTATCGCCGGCACTACATCGCCGCTTTTATCCTCCGACTATCGACGCTTAATCATGGCCACATAATTAATTTCGCAGCCGCCGCTAATCAGCCAACTTCATGTTTACATTTATCGCTGGCCATTTTCCGCCGGCCCTTACCATTGTTACACTCGCCACACTATCGCTGAGCTTCATCTCGGCCCATCATTATTATCGGCGCTGATTAACCGCTGATCGCTTATCATCCGAGATTCAAATCTCTAAGAGACACGGATGTATGATCGCTCTCCAACTCCGGCCCGACGGATCGCTCTTCGATCGGGAAAGGAATCGGAACAACGACGTAAGTATGGCCTTGATCGCCTCCAAACCCCCCCTGACGAGGGCGTGGACGCCTTCTTCGAGGGAAAACCAACACCTGGCATCGAGAGAGCCTTGATCGCCTCTAAAACCCGACGGTCCCGACGAGGCCGGGCTTGAGAGAGAAAACCGAACACGTATGTATCACTGATCGCCCAAAACGGTCGTCCGACGATGCTGACTCTTTCGAGGGAAAACCGAACAACGTAAGTACCGCTTGATCGATCGCCTCCAAACCCGGATGACAGACGAGGCCGGCTGACGCTTCTCGAGGGAAAACTGGAAGAACTAGCATATTACTGTAGCCTTGATCGCTCCAACGGACGGTCCGACTGACGCCTCTTTCGAGAGAAAATCGGAACAACAACGTAAGTACCGCGGGCCTTGATCGACTCCAAACGTACCTCACTCAAGAATATGAGAAGCACTAGAGCATTGAAGAAGTGTGTCTTCTCCCTTAGCCCTAGGGGGGTTTTTATAGACCCCTTCTAGGGGAAAATGGGTAAAAAATCATCAAAAACTTCCCAAAACCAACAAAACCCGAATTAAACCTGTTTTTCACAAGTGGTTCAAATGACATGTTAACTCCACGCACTGCCACTAGACAAGCTGGCAAGGACCGCTAGCTGCACGACTATACACCATGGACCACAATCGTTCAGACGCCGCGCGGCGGCCTGAATGCTTGAATCATGTCGCCGCACCGCAGACGCGTGCTGTCATATGAAGATCGACGGGCGCCTTCATGGTCCCGCTGCGAGCTGCTCTCCTGGATGTCTCAGAATTTCACGCCACATACCTATATATCATATTTTGTGTCACAGATTCGCTCAGAAATATAATCTTGTGCTTACATGAAGATTTGTTCTTCAAAATACGTGGTTAATGGACTGAGATTTCGAAGAATTTGCTATTTTGAAGTATTGGCACATATATTTTTCACGATTGAGATAATATTATCCAAAAAATAGCAACCGATATGACCAAAATTCCTCAATGGCACCTAATCTTGATGCCGTGCGAAAAGTCATATAATTGAAACCGGTCGAGATCAAGCACTTAAAATATCATTGGAAACTTTGAGACATCGCTAAATTTAAAAGCTCTCAAATATGGAGGTTTATAGTCAAATCGAAGGCCTCGACGAGTTTGCCCCAACAAGCCAAAGATCTTACATTCCACTCATTTGAGCATTCAAATATTTAAAATACATCAAATGATCAAAGGGATCAATGGAGTCCCATGAAGTGTGCACTGGGTTTTCAGACATTTACGTAGACGCCTACTCTCCACATTCCTCATATGGAGGAGGCCAAGCAAGAGAGGAGAGAGCTCTAAAGATCCTCCAAGCACAATTCGACCACTGACCGCCACCACCGCCGGCTGGATCCTTCTTGTCACACCCCGCTTGCCCCCATCATGATGATCTACCCATCATCCATCTACTATCAAGCAATCGTTACAACATGATCATTGTCACATACTCTTGCTTTCTTCATATAATTGTAATCCCTAGAAGATCTTGTACCAAAATGCACTTAGTAGAAGCTTTTTTTCGCCAGCCCCTTTCGAGGTTTTCCACAAAAATTCTAGAGTTTTATTGTTCACCTTTAAATATATGCCAAAACTTTTAAAACTTTACTTCTACCGCAAGAATGATTTTCTAGCACTAAATGTAGATATAACTTGATTGAAATAGTACAATTTGATAGGACTCCTTAGTGCTTCAAGAATGGCATCCAACCACAAAGTAAAAATCCACACTACAATTATTCTATCTATAAGTTCTATTTTCTCATGCATGTAAATCATTCAAAAATAAATTCATTTTAGTAGATAAAAATGGGTACAATGGTTAATTGATTTTGATAATTTAATTTAATTTTTTTTCTGATATATATATATATATATATATATATTATATATATATATATATGATATATATATATATATATATATAATATAATTGATAAGAGATGTTGTGAGGATAAATAGACAACCAAAAGATATGAGACAATCCAAAAGATCAATTTATTTAGAATTTGTAAGCCGATATCTGAAAGATTTCTGCTGCGTTTAACTGAATTATTTGCAAATGAATAATGAATTATTGAAACTGGGAAATAGAATTATGATAAATCTTTACATAGAGTCATTCTATATATATGTAGATATGTATAAAATATAGTCTCTAACCTATTTATGTTTTATGATCTATTTTTGTGATTCTTTTGATTCTTGCTTGACATGATAAAAAAAATTATCATGTCCGCTGATAAATCCACAAGAGTTAATCTATCCAAATAACAAAGAAACCTGATTTAAATGATCTTGTATTAAGAGCTAAATTGGCTAAAGAGATGTGACATAATTATTATGGAGAACTGGCATGACCCAATAATCTTTTATATATTTTTTTCTAGTAGTAATCATGATTACTATATCACCTATTAAGCAACTTTTTAAGCCTACCTTATGTTATTTATTATGCCATTTAGTCCAAGTTGATTAAAGAGTGCATGTGAGTGGTGGTAACAATCTTAAAGCTCAAAAGCTCTTCACCACGTTACAAGATTTTGAGTGTAAACTATTCTTCAACCTTTGATTTACTCACTCTTTCACTCAATATATATAGATGATGTATATATATATATATATATATATATATATATTATAAATTTTAAATTCTTTTATGTATGCTATCCAAAACCTTTTCTTTATGGCGTGCTCACCAATAGGCTTCTTTTGATTTTTTTTAAAATTTTTTTAATTTTTGAGGATATAATTATATAGTCCTATACTATACATATTTTTTATTGACTGGTAATTATGATCAATACTCACAGATAAGGAGGGAATAAAGTTAGTTATTAAGATTTTGGAATAAGATAAAAATAAAAGAAGCAATTATATATAAAATTAGTCGCATAACTATTATTATTATTATTATTATTATTATTATTATTATTATAAAAATAAGTTTTATTTTGAAAAATATAAAGAGTATTAATAACTTTCTTGTTGTCATAATACTTTAAGTAGCTTTGGTTGTGAAAAAGCTCATTTTGATCATATAAATATTAGAAAAAATAATAAAATATTATTTAAAAATAGAAAAGAGATAATTATAAATAAAATAAAGTTACATGATAGAAAGCAAATGCTTTAACTTAATAAAAAAAGTATCAACCAACTACCTACTTGGATCATTTATAAACTATGGATAAAATTAATTATTTTTCCTTTAGTAAGGAGATGTTTGAGATTATTTTTTATTATATTTAATTTATATTTTAAAATAAAATAAAATAATAATATTTATTTATTTATATGATGATCTTCAACGAGATAGTAGAGACAGTTGATGAGTCAATAATCATAATGATGATCATTGATGATGATGTTCTGTGACAACTATGATAATAATGACTGATGGTAATAACTCTTTTAAACACTCAAAAAATTCAAAAAAATATTTTTAAGTGTTTTTAAAAATATGATTTAAAAAAATGAAGAATAGAGTCAATTATAGAACACACTCAATAAAAATTAAAGCAAACTCTAAGCATTCTAACCTAGCTTTTTTTTTTTTTATTCTTGCATTAACACTATATCAGATTCCATCGTCTTTTCTCCGCATCTTGCTTTTCTTTGGCCCTCCCTCACCACTATAGCTTTTCACTTTATCACTTGTCTTCTTTTCTTAGTGCTCACTTCTTCCCTTCTACCTTCATATAACTCCCTCAAGCCTCTGCTAACTTCATTACAGAAACAAAAACCTTTCAATCTATTTGAAATATTATTATATTGTTACCAACTCCATGGTTCTGAAGATGAAGAACCGTTCTCCTGGCCTCTTCAAGCATGCAATCTCCCTCTTCATGGCTATCTTGAAGGCGAAATCCATGGCTGTGAAGAGCAAAGCGAGCGCCGTGAAGACGAGATTCATAATCTTCAAGCTTCTTCACGACAAAAATGATCTCGTAGGCGCATTCCCTCGCAAAAGGAATGAGCTTTCGTTCGAGGAAGAGAAGGCGAATCGTCACGACGAGACGATAATTTTGCATGATGATGATGATGATGATACTATCGAATGCTTCGAAGAAAGACACAATGATCTTCGACGTGATGCTGAATTTGTGAGGGACTTTGAAGAGGGATTTATGAAATATTATTAAGAGTAGAGATTTGATTTTAAATATGAGTTTTCAAATATTCATCAAATCTTAAATTTATAGAATATTTCTTAATTAGGCTGTATGATAAGTTGTTATATAAATAAGAGAGTGTGGTCACATTTTCAAAGGTTAGCTTATACCTTATCCATCTTTTAAGTAAAGAAATCTATTATCTCTACTTTTTTAAGAGATTTTACATATACTAATACTCTATTCTTATATATTTATAAATTAATCATTTTTAACATCAAAATTTTAAATTGACATTCAAATATTCAAATTTATAATAAAAGCTCAACCCATATTTTTCATTATTATAAAACTCTTAAAAATTTGATCTTGATATATGCAAATACATATATATATTATAATTAAAAATAATAATACTAATGATTAAATTATAAATGCATATATTTTAAATAGTTAATTTTTAAATATCCCTATTCTAATAATTGACCAACACACTCTTTTTTTATACAGTTGTTAAATCTTTGAGACTTTATTTCTAGTAGTTTTGTGGCTTATTGTATAGTAAAATTATGTCATATAGGAATTTATGCATCTAGCTTAATGCATAAAATACTTTCTAAGTTCTAATACAATGAGAATTATGATGAACTCCATTAAGTGAACCTCCTCGAGAGAAGAAATCCCTGAGAGAAGGTTCCACCTCCCAAGCCCTGCCATCTCTTAGCATAAGAACAAAACTTTCTTTCTCCTCCTTACATAAACATTCACCATTCTCTTGCTATTAGGATCGGTTTAGATTTCCAGCAAACAAAAGGATTAGAAGATGGGAGTGGTCGGGGAAGTGGAGGTGAGGCAAATTAATAGAAATGGGAAATCTCCACCTCTTAGAAGAGGTGGTGATTGATTGAAAGTGAGATGAGAAGAAATTGCAAGCCATTAAAAGCTAAACTGAGCTATGGAACAATAGAACTCAGAGTTCCGCTTCTTGGGCTCATTTGGGAAATCCTCACATTGAAATGGTAAGATTTGAGCAAACCCATAGTAAGGGGAGGTGTATTTGAGGGGAAGCTCCCTTGACATTAAGTATATTATAAAATAGCTCATTAGTGTTAGAGACCTTGGAAAAATGATAGTAGACTTCTCAGCATTAACACTTAACCCCATACCTTGTTCAAGTCTCACAAGACAATCTTTAAGTGTAATAGTTATGTACATCGCTTTCCCAACCGGAAGGAGGTCATCCAAAAAGGAGGTGTGATATATGAATGTTATAAAGGGGAGAATAGTCTAGAGGCTCTATTCTTTATCCAACAAGCAAGAAAAAGTGTTCATAGCAAGGGTGAAGAAGAAAGGAGAGAGGGGACATCCTTGCCTAAGATCGTTTGATGAGCCAAAGAAGCCCTTAATTTCACCATTAAGCACAATGGAGAAAGGGATATCAGAGATATAGGCTTTGATCCAGCCAATGAAGTTTAACGGGAATCATTTTTGTTGAAGCCTAATGATAATAGACTCTCTATTGATGGTGTCAAATGCCTTTCTTAAATCGAATTTTGCCAGGAAATATTCTTGACCTTTAGAAAAATCCCAACATATTTTGTGAGCAAGGGCAATGTTGTCAGATATATCTTTATTCATAATGAATGCAGATTAAGCTTGTTGAATGATGGAAGGAATAACCTTTTTGAGTCTATTTGCCAACACCTTAACAAACACTTTATAGAAAGTATTGCAGAGAGAAATTGGCTTGAAATCCACAAAGGAGCTAGAGTGCTTTTATCTTAGGGATGAGAGTAATGCGGCTGTGCATAAACATATTGGAGAGTTTGTTGCTTTTGAAGAAGTAGTGTGCTGCCAAAAAAATTTATTTTTGCTAATAATATCTTAACAATGCATGTAGAATTTGGAATTAAAGCCGTCGTGCCCTAGGGATTTGTTTTCATTTATCTCAAGGAGGGCAGAGTGAATTTCTTGAGAGCTAACATCTAGAGCAAGGTCCCTGTACTGTTCCAAGGAGAGGTGTTGCCACTGGGAACCTCATGTATGTTGAGGACCCTATTAGTGCTCATGTTAAAGAAATCAAAATAAACCTTGCAAATTTCAATAGTAATATAAGAAGGGTTACATATCATTCCATGGCTGGTGTGTAATTCTCTAATTAAATTTATGTTCTTTCTTTCCTTAATGGTGGAATATAGAATTTAAGATCATCATCAGTTCTTTAGCCAATGGGCTTTGGCTCTCTACTTATCCCAGAGAGCTTCTTTGTGGGCTAATTTTTTTATATCTCCCCTTAATGTCCAAGTCGTTTCTGATAAGGAGGGGGTTGTGAGGATCTCTCTCAAGGATCTCTCTCTTAATGTCCAATTTGAAATTCGGTTACATATCATTCCATGGTGTGTAATTCTCAAATTAAATTTGTGTTCTTTCTTTCCTTAATGGTGGAATATAAGAATTTAAGATCATCATCCGAGTTCTTTAGCCAATGGGCTTTGGCTCTCTACTTAGTCTAGAGAGCTTCTTTGTGGGCTAATTTTTTTTATATCCCCTTAATGTCCAAGTCATTTCTGATGAGGAGGGGGTTGTGAGGATCTCTCTCAAGGGATAGAAGGACATTCTCTTGATCATTTTTGAGTGACTTAAGAAGAGCCTGAAAGGAGGTGGAGTCCCAATGAAGACTTTTGATAGTATCTCTTTTGAAGTTAAGTTTTCTAGAGAAGACATATAATGGATCCTCCGAAAATAAGATTTTTCACGCTTTATTGATTTCAATCGAGAAGGAGGAATAAGTGGTCTAGTAGTTATGGAACATAAATCTAGGAGCCTCATGAGAATCATGATGCAAGAAAGAGATGATAGAAGAGTGATCAGAAGAGAGAGGAGTCGTGATTCTTCAATAAGAAGATGGGAAACAGTCCATCCACTTCAAGTTGCATAGCACCTTATCAATTTTGGACTGAATAAGGTTTCCTTATTGCAGGTTAGACCAAGTAAAGAACAACCCAGTATTAGGAAGATCAATAAGCTCACAATCATGAATGCAGTCCTGGAAATCAGACAATCTACTAGGAGGTAAGATAGATCCACCACTTTTCTCTTTGTTGTTTAAGACACAATTGAAATCCCTCAATATGATCCAAGGGGCCTCCATGGAGGAGGAGATATCCCTTAATGAATTCCATAAAGCCTCTATCAGCATCATTGAAGACATAAATGCATGTGAAGAAGGGAGCTATCAATCATAAATTTGCCATGAATAAGCTGAGGAACACTAGAGATATGTGTGAAGGAAATAGATACCACATTCCCCTTGATCCAAATTCGGCCTTCGGGATGACAGTCCAAATTAGAAATGCTTCCATCATTAGGGAAAAGATTGAGCTTATGAGAGAAGGGACTTAATTTCGTAGAATCAGAATTATGCTTGGTTTCAATTAGACAAAGGATATCCAGATGATAATCCCTAACCAGTCGAGAGTAATCATTGATTTTATTTTCGGCCATAAGGCCATGAACATTTCATGTTCCAATTATTGGGAATCGCATGAGGAGGTGTGGGAGGTTGAGGGTTTCATACCCTTCATGTTTTTTCTTTGGATGCCTTGTGGACCGAATTCTCTTGTGAAGGATATTTAGATTTCTCGGAGTCAGACTTATTTTTGTGAGGATTCGAGGATTTGCCAAGAAAGGAATCCTGAATCTTTTGAGCAAGAAGCTCATTGAAGAGAGATGGTCAGTGATTATATTGTAAGAATAAGAGATAGGCTGGTGGTGGTCAGAAATCATCATATTGTCATGAGCTACTTGCTCATTGTTGTCCTCTTGAAGTTGAGGGATTGGGCTGGAAGCTGGTTCAGGTCTCTTATTATCCGATGATATAATTGTTGGACCAACTTGCATCTGCACATCTAGGAGAGAAGATTGGGAGGGGTTGGAAGCTAGGAAGGGATGGGCAAGGATGTGGAGTTGGGGTTACGCCGAGGGTGACTTCTACTACGTTCTCTGTGGATGGGGGGTTGCTTAGAGTTTAGAGGACAAGTAGAGTTATCATAAGCAAAGAGTTATATTGTGCACAAGGCTTAGGCTTCCAATCGTTGATGATTTCTTATCTAAATTTGAAGTAGTTCATGTTGATGAAAATAACATCAGGGAGAGGGGAGGAAGGGTTAACTGACCTCGAAGGTGACTCTCGATTTATGCGATGAGAGTCGAGAGGGATCCCAATCAGACTAGCCACCTTCAAGAACCCTGATTTGTTCCAACAGAACAAGGGGAAGTTTGGCAATTTGATCCAGAGAGGAATTTCTGCGAAATTCTGTTTGGATAGACGAAAGTTTCAGGACCACTTTTGGAAAATAAATGGTCTCCCATTTAAGAAATAAGGGTCATTGTCTCAGACCAGATCCCAGTCTTCTTTACAAGAGAATTTGAAGAGAAAGAAATTGTCGAGTGTGAGAAGTTCAAGACTCCCTTTGAAATTCCATTTCTTCTTAACCTAACATGGAGCCAGTAGAAGGGCTTACCAAGCGTGGCTAAGAGATACCATTCCTTTTGGCCGTCTAAAATTTCCTCCTCATAAAGTTAACCTCTTGAGTCACATGTGATATAGTTTAGGTTAAGGGATTTATTCGATCCTTGGGAGAAAATAGTAGATCCTTCCAATTATAGGAGGAAGGGGAGGAGAGTTTCTCGAACGAAGGGGATTACCCTGGGGCCATGAAAGGATGGAAGTGGAAGAGGGAAGAGGTAATGTGGGGAAGTGCTCGGAGTGGAGGTCCATAGTAAAAAGAAAAAAGTCGTGGGTGGGGGGAGAAGCTTAGGAAGGGGGAGGGAGTCCCCAGACTTCTCGGCCGGAGACCGAAAAGGGAGGAGAAAGAAGCACCAAGGTATGAAAGAAGATGCAAACTTGAGCGAGGAAAAAAGGAGGGAACCAACCGTCGGCATCGAGAGCGCACGGGAAACCCTAGCATTCATAGATTAGCTTAATTTTTATGTACTAGATGAATACCCATCAATTCAAAAGTTTAAGCTAATCTATGGGGCAAGCTATTCCTTGATGTGATAAATTGATGAGACTCATAAGAGAAATAAGTTGAATGAAATATTTGATCTAATTGAATTATTGGTTATGATATCACTAGTTAAGAGGGTGAAATACTAAGGGGTGTTTGATAACTTATTTATTTTAAATAAATTTAATAAATTTAATATATATGAATTTAGTAAATTGAGTTATTAAATTCGAAAATTGTTTGCTAGAGATATTTGATAAATTATTTGAGAATTTAAGTTTAAGATTCTAAGATATATATATATATATATATATATATATATATATATATATATATATATATATATATATATATATATATATATATATATATATATATATATATATATATATATATATATATATATATATATATTAAAGAAAATATGAGAATAATACTTTATCATATTACATTTTAATTCGAGATATATTAAAATAATAATTATATCCATGATACTAAACTTATATTAAATCCTCACTCATCAATAATACTTAATTTCTAATAACATATCAATTAATCATTAATAATATTAAATTAAAATAGTTAAAATTAACTTAAACTATAATAAAAAATATTATTAATTATTATATTAGTTCAAATCAATTAACTATAAAACTTTAATTATTTTTAAAAAATTATAATTAAATTTTAATGATATATCAATGAATTATTAATTGTACTCAATTAAAATTAACTTAAATATATATTAATTAATCAATTATTAGTATTAATATTAATATTAATTTAAAGTAATATATATTAATACTAACTATTAATTAAAATTAAATTAACTATTAAATTATATTATAAGATTAATATCTTAGGCATTTTCTTCTTTCTGCCGCTATTCTTTTCACGCATTACGGTTTATGTAAACCGTAAATCCACCTTCCAATGGTTTACTAAATCAGAATTTATGAGATTCTGATTCACAAATTTGATTTACTAAACTCGTGAGAGAAAGGAGAACTTCGATCGCATGAAGTTAGATTGCAAGCTCATCAAAATCACGGAAGTCTATCGAGCAAAGATGTCCGGGGCTTTTGACCATGGCTCGAACATTCCAAAAGGAATTGGTCATAGTCTTTGGGAAGACCAATTATCCTCAATCAATTTGGTGGAAAATTTAAGCTAACCGGAATGCCTTTTGTCATTGAAAAGAATACCAATGAGGGGCATATCAACTCAACCTAAGGTGAAAGACCAATCTGTGATTAATTGTCGATGCTTGAAAAAGTATACATGTGATCACATTCTTGAGATATAATAGAAATCTCGAAGAGCATTTTTTATATATATATTTAGGTCGATCGTCATGTCGAGATCCTAAATAAATATACTCACTCATATGAAAATTCCCTGTGATGGGGCATTTTAGATTTTTTTTTATCGAAATCAATGTTGTGTGTTAAAATCCTCTTTAGAGTACATCAATTCAAATATTGATGTATTTGTATATTTTCATCTTGAAAATTCTCATAAATATACTTTGGAATTTCCCATGCAAGATAGGGGGCATTTTTTTAGTTTATATTAAGTTTATTTGAGTTGACATCATGCCATAGGACGAGATCCTCAAATATATTCTAATTCAGGTTGACATAGAGTGTTATGCCGAAATTTCTGAATATATCTATAATTATCATTGTTAAGTTACATATCCTTGTAGAAACAAAAAGAATCTATTTCTACATATGAAAAGATAATCCTAAATGTCAAGAAATTTATCTTTCTGATTTGTCAAATTCTAGATATCAAGTCAAAAGAACTCCTGATTTCAGAAGTTTCAATCAACTGAGTTGGAGAAACATCAATCTTTATCTGAGGACATGATGGGTTCTAAAGGTCGGACTCAACAAGCCCAAATGACCGAGTTCGACGCTCTCCTCACTCGATAAGCCGCGAAAAGGCCAGAAAGAGCCCCTCATCTGACAAAATCACCAACCCACTACAGGTTAAGTCGAAGACTCGAGTAGGTTCTAAAGGTCGAACTCAATAAGCCTAAATATGGTCAAGTTGCTGATGCTCTCCTGACTCAACAAGCCGTAAGAAAGGCCGTAGTGAAAGAGCTTCCGCTCGTCAGTCCAATGATAATAGTTGTTCGATCTCAAACCAGATCTAGCTTAGTGATTACAAGCAACCAGGATCCAAGAGATCTCTCTACTTGATCGATAGATCAAGGCAATCTAAGGAAATGCTCAATTCAGGGCTACCTCAAATCAATCTATATATATTACATGGGTGATATTTCAATCTATTCTCAAATGATTTGATCAAGCTCAAAAGCAGTCACTTCTTCTCAGCAGAAAACAGCCGAGGAAGCAATTCCATAGTTCAAATAAAGCCGACGCCTGAACTAAAGGAATTTATGTTAAAGCACATATTGCTAGATTAATAACTCAATATTGACCCGATATAAGCCGAAAGGCTAGGTCATCTGTATGTACCCTTCAATGAATTCATCAAAGCAACAAGCACAGTGTCCATGGAGTACATACACTTCCTGACAAGTCAATAAGGACAAATCAGGTCAGTTTTTCATCAAGTTCTTTAAGCTCAAAGATAGGATAGAAGGAATTTCAAATCAAGCATGAATAAACCAATTCCTTAGCGGAGTTCTTCATCAAAATAAACAGACCAATTCCTCCATCAAACCCAATCAAGCATGAAGCTAGGATCGGAGGAGAGCCTGCAGTCTGCACATAATAAAAGAGAGGTCTTGTGAAGACATTAAAGCGATTAGATGGTTTAAGAACTCTTATCTATCCAGACAAGTCGATTACGACAATCAATCAATCCCATCATTTAGCATGTCTATGGCAACATACTAATGACAAATCTCAGCTTAAGCTATTGCAGTGAATGATCCAAAGTATGGCCAAAGGTCAATCGTTTTCAAATGCAACTTCGCTCCATGCAGAATCATATTTGTTGGGGTATTTATTGACCTCCACATACATGCCATAAGAATTCAAGCCCATAAGTTTAATTAAATGGACATAGTGCACAAATAACAAAATGCACGCGTATGTCACCAAAATGATCGAAACAACCTCCAATCGATGAACGGACTTTGTCGTTGCGTTCAGAACATCGATATTGATCAGAATATAAATATTTCAAAATCTAACGAGCAATTAATTAAGCGCTCGAACTATCAAAGTGTCAACACATATATCAGAGTCGAGAAACTACGACGATAACCAAACGACCTCCGCTCATGAAATGGATCACGTCGTTAGCTTAAAAATATCAAAAATTATCAAATGAGACTATTCACTCTTAATTCAGTGCATTGCAAATGTCGAATGATTTGAAATGATAAGCGCACAAGTGAGGCGAAATCAACTCAATGACCTTTCGGCGAGCGAACTTTGCCATGGCGTTGAACATCGAAATTGGTTGGGATATAAATATTGCATGATTTGATAATCGGCGATCAAGCGAAATTAGTCACGCGTCAGCGCATATCGAGATCGGGAGGCACCTCGATGATCAAACTACTTCGTTAGTGGCGGTGCTCCAATTGGCTTCAAAATGTCAAAATATATCTAAGTATTCACTCAATACATAGTGGTAATCGCGGTTGAAAGTGATGACGCATTTTTGGCTGAAATGGACTCAATTTGGTCGACTTGAACCAACATCCGATGTGAAAGCGGATCGTTGCTTTCGAGAGAATTACCTTCAATTGATATATATATATATATATATATATATATATATATATATATATATATATATATATTGACTACTCGTTCTAAGCGTGAAATTCACATTAAAACGTTTAATAAATTTAAAATTTATTAAAAATTTCTAAATTACCCCATGCTCTCAGTTCCCCTGTTTTGGTTTATCGATTCAAAAAGATTAAAAAAACTACTCTCTCTCTCGTTGGAAAGTTCCGCACCACGTAAAGTTTAAAGTTTTTCTTTTGGTTGGCTCTCCTCTCAATCTCCTTCCCGTTCATCACGTCTCCAAAGAAAGCCAGTGCGGTCAGCATTCCACAACCCTTCAATGATCTCAGCCGGTCTCACGCAACTCGGCCGCGATCGCCGCCCGTCAAACCATAAAACCGCATTGTGACCATTTCTGTCCACCCGCCGTTGGGGCAAAATCGTTCCACGCCGCGGCCCGCACCTCCACCACCTGTGGCAGCATCCCATGCTGTTCGCATAAAAGCTTCCCATGGCGTTCTTTGCCAGGTCATCCGCCCGCGATCGTAAAGCTTCGGCGTCAGATCATTGCCAGGTGCAAATAAATTCCGCCCGATCCTGACCATTGGCGTTGCTCGGTCAGCCTGCCCATGCGTGACGGTCCATCCGTTGGGCCATCCACTAAAGCGACCCGATTCCATGGCCAGACCCATCCAACCTTAAAACCAACTCCATTCTGACCACCTCCCATGGCTGCCAGCCCAACCCTTCCGGTTTAAAGAAAGCGGAAGAACGTCGTCAAGAGGCGAATTCTTCTTTCGGTTTCCGACATCGCATTCCTCGCTTTAGCCGTCAATTTCGTTACAAACCGGGAAAAACATTGTTAACAAAGCTTTCGATTTTCGACGTCGCATTCTACTTTAGGGTCCAATTTTGCTTGCCCGGCAGGAAGAACATCGTCAACATTCTTCCGCATCACATTCTCGCTTTACGTCAATTTTCTCCTTGCCATCGGGAAGAACTTGTCAGAGGCTAATTCTTCTTCGATTTTCGTGTCGCCTCTCCTTCCTCATTTTCGCCACATAAGCGGGGAAGAATATGATTGCTAATTCTTCTTTCGGTTTTACATCGTGCCTTACATTCCTAATTACATACCTAACCCCGTTCCTTTGCCAAGTATTGCAGCACACTAAAAAATGCGTTAGAACATGTGTGATCTGTGAATGTAGAAATATATATATATATATATGCTTGTGTTTCTTTGTATGTTTGAAGACCTCATTGTGCTGTGACGCGAGATAAAAAAATTGGTTGTGGTGTCATGAGCTCATTATAATAGGCGTCTGCCAAAGCCCACTCGTTAGATAAATCTCCCCAAGGCGAAATCTTTTTTTTATCTAAATTCTAGACTTAGAAAAAAAAGAGAAGGGAAGGGGGATGAATATATATTGCATTGTATGTCTTCTTTCAAGTCATAAGGCCTCGAGCTCAGTGGCGACAAGATGAAAACCGTTTGGGTGAAGACACCACTGTATGCTCAATAGGCATCAAGAAACCAACCCAGGACCTATCTGGGGATGACATGGGGAGTTCTCTAAAATTACGTCAAATCTTTTAACTTAGAAAAAAATGAGAGAGTAAAATGAACTGACTTAACAACACTAAGTAAGAAAACATATAGCTAATTTTAAACTAAAAGCGTCAAACAAAAAAAAGAGGAGAAAATGAATGTGAGAAAATTTGAATAAAATAGGGGGAAAATAAATGCTCGAAGTTGTAACCACTTAAAAACAAGAGCAAATGACATACTAAACTGATAGAGGCACTATGGGTGTATCGAACCACCTACAAGATGCCGACTAAAGCCACTCCTTATTCATTAGTATTTGGAACTAAAGCAGTTCTTTTGCTCGAAGTTGAGTTGCCTTCACTTCGAGTATCCATCCAATACAATCTAACTGAAGATCAAAATTCTTGTCTAAGGATGGAGGAATTCGACGCGCTTGATGAAATTAGAGTGCAAGCTCATCAAAATCTAGAAGTTTATTGAGCAAAGATGTTCAGGGCTTTTGACCATACGGTGCGACCTCGAATATTCCAAAAAGGAGAATTGGTCCTGGTGCTGAGAAGACCAATTATTCATAATCAAAAATTCGGTGGAAAATTTGAGCCTAATTGGGATGACCCTTTTGTCATTAAGAAAGTGTACCAAAGAGAGGCATACAAACTCATTGACTTAAAGGGTGAAAGACAAATGCCATCAATTAATGATCGATATTTGAAAAAATATTATACATGACGACTACATTCTAAAGGTACAATATAAATCCCCCTGCAAGACATGAGACATTTTTTAAAGTATATTTATTTAGGTCAACATTGTGCTTCATGTCGAGATCCTTAAATAAATATACTCACTTTTGATGAAAAAACTTTTCTGTGAAAATTCCCCTGTTATATAGGGGGCATTTTAGATTTCTATATATAGATGAAATCAATGTTGTATGTTAAAACTCTCTTAAGAGCATATCAATTCAAATATTAATGTATTTGCATATTTTCATCTTGAAAGTTCTTCTAAATGTGCTTTTGAACTCCCCCTGTAAGGTAAGAGATATTTTTTTAGTTTATGTCAAGTTTATTTGAGTTGACATCGTGCTATAAGATGAAATTCTCGAATATATTCTAATTCAGGTTGATATCGGCTTTACGCCAAAATCTTTAAATATATCCATAATTGTCATTATTAAGATGCAGATTCTTACAGGAACAAAAATAATCTATTGCTATGCAAGAAAAGATAGCCCTAAATGTCAAAAATTTATCTCCCAGATTTGTCAAATAATGGAGATTCAAAAGAACTCCTGATTTCGGAAGCTTTAATCAACTGAGTTGGAACTCCCTAAAACATCAACCTCTACATCCTGAAGTCTATGACACAAATGGTTTCTAAAGGTCGAACTCAACAAGCCCATAAATGACCGAGTTGTTGATGCTCTCCTCACTCAACAAGCCGTAAGAAAAGGTCACAGTGAAAGAGCTCCTTGACACCACCAACCCACTACAGCACGAAGACTAGAGTAAGGTTCTAAAAACACAATAAGCCCAAATATGGCCAAGTTGCTTTCTCCTCACTCAATAAGAAAAGGCCATTGAAAGAGGTTGGCGTCTAATGATGATAGATGTTCAATCTCAAACCGGATCTAGCTTAGTGATTACAAGCAACCAGAATCCAAGAGATCTTTCTACTTGATCGATAGATCAAGGAAATCTGGGAAAATTCTCAATTCAGGGCCGCCTCAAATCAATTTATATATTGCTCGCAGGGTGATATTTCAATTTATTCTCAAATGATCTAATGAAGCTCAAAGCACAAATCAAAGCCAATCTCCTCATCAAGTTCGTCAAAGCAGAAAGTACAGGACCGAGGAAGCAATTTCATAGTTCATACAAAGATGACCAAACTAAAGGAATTTTACAGTTATTTAGTCAGTTAAAGCATTGCATTTAGGCGATAACTCAACATATATAAAAGGCTGGCTAGGTCATCTATCACTTTAATAAATCACAAAGCATAAACACGGGGTTCATGGGTATACACTTCACGATAAGTCAAAATGGACAAATCAGTTAGTCCTTCATCAAGTTCAAGCTTAAAGCTAGAACAAGGAATTTCAAATCCAACCAACCGGATAAACCACATTCCCCTGGAATCCTTCATTAAAACAAATAAGCTAATTTCTCCAAAAAGCAAACCTAGCACGAAGTTAGGATTGGAGGAAACTCAAATCTGCAAGAACATAAAAAAAAAGATCTTCAACAAAGCCACCGAAACAGAGAGTAGGTAGTGTAAGAACTCTTACCTATCTAACAAGTCAATTTTGACAAATCGAGTCCGTCATTTAGCATGTCATAAATAAAGGCATCATCTTAACCACAAATCTTATCAAAGCTGTAGCTATTGCGATGGAAGAAATGATAAGTTGTAACCCAAAGGGTCAACCGTTTTCAATAAAATGAATCGCTTCGAATCACATTTGTTGGGGCATTGACCTCCATATATGTTGTCGAATTCCCACAAGTCAAATTCACGGAAGCGATAGTGCGCAAATCGAGACTCAAAATGCACTAGACGTCGCCAAAAATAGTCGAAATGATCTCCGATTGATGAATGGACTTCGCCTTCGTGTTCAGAATGTCGAAACTAATCAGAACATAAATATTGTATAATCTAAAGATCAAGCGGCGATGTATCGATGTGTTGATCGTATATCGGTCGGAAGCGCGATGATGTTTGAGCGACCTCTTCATGAAGCGATCCGTCGTTAGCGTCAAAATTACCAATAATCATCCGCTCAATTAGGGGATCATGCAAATGGTGAAATGACATTATGATATTGAAATGTCGGTGTCGCGAAAATGGTCGAAATGACCTCTAATTGATAAGCCTTTGTTCGTGTTGAGCGTCGAAATTGATCAAAAAAAATAAATATCAACAATCAACCGTCAGATCGAGCTATCATATTGACGTGCATATGTCGAAAAAGCATGAAATAAAATCTATTGAAATTGATTGTATTGGTTTTAAAATATGAAATCTATCAGAGGCATTTGTTGCTCAATTGAGGCGATTTGTGTGAAAAATCAGTGGTGGCGGTGATCGCATTTTGAGAAAGTGAAATTTGACTCTGGAACCGGCGTTATTGAAAGCAGATGCGTTGTTATATTGAAATATATATATATATATATATATATATATATATATATATATATATATATATATATATATATATATATATATATATATATATATATTTGATTACCTAATTGTGTCAGCATAAAGTTTATATCAGGCTTAATCAAATGCTTAAGAAATTAATTTAAAATTCTTATTTAACCTTAATAACCCAAATCAAACCCTAATCTCTGTTCGGTCGGTTCGACCTCCTCCTTCACGACAACCATTCCTCCCACACAAGCACTATTCCAAACCGATCCCGCTCTTAAAACCGATCCCTACCATTTTCGGTTTATCTTATTTCTCCCTTCTCCAGAGAAAACCGTAAAGGCAAGTTTTTCCTCTTCCACTTCTTCCTCCTTTTTCTCTAGAAAACCGCAGGCTTCTTCCACTCCCTCAATCGTAAGCGATAAGATCCGAACTCCTGCTCTCTTGTCCTCTTCCGATTTCCCTCGATCCGAAGGAATGAGACCCCACTCTCTCTTAGTTTTCCTTCCATCCTCCCGTCAATCTCCTATAATCTTGCTTCTCTCGCTTCAGTTGTGTAAATTCCGTAAATTCGCTTGCGGATACGATTTTTTTTTTTTCATTTCTGAAATCTGGGATTTAAGGCAAAACTGAAATAAAAACATGATTTGATTTTCTTAGTGGATTTCTGAAATCTGGGATTTAAGGCAAAACCAAAATAGAAACATGATTTGATTTTCTTAGTGGATTTCTGAAATCTGGGATTTAAGGCATAAACCATGATTTGATTTTCTGAATGGATTTCAAATCTGTGATTTATGACTTCATTTTCAAGTGTAAACCTGCAACAAGCGAGCTCCCTCCTATTTCAAAACCTTTTCTTGCCTGTTAATCCCACAAGAAATCTGAAATCGAAATTTCAATAAATCTGAAATCTGAAATCAGATTTCAACAAACCTGAAAATCTGAATTTAGATTTCAGCAAACCTGAAAATATGAGTTCTTCCCATGTCAATTACCTTCTTCCTTACAAAAACAAAAATCTAATCGGATATGCTCTCTCCAAATTTTCTTCGCCTCCTAAAGCAATTGATCTCTCCAAGAATCTTACCGTTAAAGCTCCGATAGATCTACCATTGTTGTTGATTGCAAACGTAAGAAATGTGGGGAATGGAAATATATATATTGTTAGTCTAAATGTGAATATAAATATATGTCAACGTGTTATTCGGGTTTTGGCACGTAATGTCATGTAGTGCGAGAGTCACGAAAGCGGTTGTGTGTCAGAGCGGCACTCACTCATGTGGCGTGCAGAAGCCAAACAAATTTATTAGTCTCATTGCCGAAATGTTTTAGAAATTAGCGACTTTTTTTTCTAATCCATATGTTTGGACCTGCGTTTAGACCCGCTAATCTCATAGGCATAATGTGAAGATATGGTGTCATGAGCCATGCTTTATGCAGAAAGCCAAAACATTCCATAAACCTCTGGGATGATCTTAATAAATTATGTTTGATTTTGGATTATATTTTAGACTTAAGCAAATTTAAATGGAAATCGTCTAAACTCAAATTAAATAAGCAAATGCACAATAAATATGAAGAAAAATATTAAATCAAAGTGAAGAATGCTTAAAGGAAACTAAACAAAATAAAGAGGAAATATAATAATAAAGTAAAATACTTACTTTAAATGCAAGCAAGTTCCCTTTCTTTCTTCAAAATCTTCAAGGGCTATGAAGTTTTCTTTTCAAGCAAATGATGTGAAAGGTAAGACCGCCCCCAACCCCTCCTTTTTGCCTTATTTATAGAAAGGAAAGAATCTTTGTGGGACCCACTTATAATTAAACTAACAATGTAAAACATACAACAATCTTATTCCATGTTTATTATTAAATGGAAAACTTAAAAACTTAAGAAAGATATTAAACCTATGCAATAAATTTGAAATTCAAATTTTGAATAGGAAATTTGATATGAAGTTAAGGATAAATTGGTTTAACAACTCTTTGTAAAATGTGAAGAGTCCTTAAAATGATAAAATTAGAGGCTTGAAGCTTTTTTTGGGTGAACTTATAAACTTGTATGAATACAATTACATGATATGCCACAAAATCTTATAGCAAATATTTGGGTCAAATATTCCAAAAAAAATTGAATGAAAATAAATTCATTACACATATCTAAAATAATATATTTTTATTCAAAGCTTGTACAAACTTCCAAATGAATGCCATCGTGCTCAAATGCTGAGCGAAGACACCATTTAAAATTCAAAGTAAAAAAAATGCATATACTCAAATGCAAGCGGGCAAAAGGCACCATTTAAAAATTCAAAGTAAAATGCCACCAAACCCAATACTGATGCGCCGGGCACCATTTAAAAATTCAAAGTAAAAATGTCATAATTACACATATAAGTGAACAAGGCGTTAATTAAGGCATTCTTAAATACACCGCGTGACTATTTGGATTTAATAGGATCTTCGCGGAGTTACTTCAGTTTAGTCTTAGTTTGGGGTTAACAAAACCAAAATCTATTATAAAATTTCAACTTAGTAAAATATAGAAAATTATTAATGACGATTCTAATCCTCATTAGGAGCTAAATAGAGTTCTAAAGTTCTCAAATATATTCAAATCAATTATCGATGGTTGAATGGTGATTTCAAAGGGATACTTCCATCAAAATGATTCTAATTTTAAATCAAATTAACTCAAATCAAGCATCAATCTAAAAATAAATAAATTCAATCATTAAAGCAAACTCAATCTATCCACCTTTCTGATTATTTATCGGGGTGAAAACTTCCTCCTAATGTCAAATCAAGTATTGTGTTCACTCTCAACCAATCTCATGCCCGTAGTGTGGCATTGTCCTAATTGCGTGAGCTTAAGTAGTAGGCTCCATTAGATCTGATTCGATGATCCGTAGAGATGCTTAAGTCGATATATTCGATCATAGGTATCTTTCAATCTTCCACCAATAATACGCTTGAGTTGTGATAAAATCCTTGGTAAGATTTGGGTCGACTACCCTCTAATTGTGACCCCTGCCTAGGATCTTGAGCAGACCATCATCATTCCCAACCATCTTTTAATGATGATGAATTTCATAAATTCTAAGTTCTAAAACTCCACATCTTTGCTACCATCGTTACATTTAGCGATCTAATGAGTAGCCTCAATCGAAGTTCTCTCTCACTTATTGGTAATTAACTATGGGTGCTATGGAAACTTGGAACCATATCTAAAGTCCTCACCAAATGAGGGAAAAATCTTTGGTAGTGTCTTATCTACTTTTTGACCTCACTTTTGGAGTGAGCTCTTAACCTCCTCTTCTTAGACTTAGAACTCTTATGTACAAGAACTCCTTGGTCATAAGACACTTCTAGTGATTAGGTGAACACTTGACTAAGCTTAGAGACTTAGAAGTGTTAATCATAAGATTATATGCCAGGTTTAAGAAATTACATCAAACCTTTCACTTTCTCAAATCAAATCTCAAATCTCAAATTCAAATTTCAAATCTAATTTCAAAATTTGACTCAAAATACTTGAAACCAAAAATCAAATTCAAATCTTAAAATCCTTCCTAAGTCATATGAATCACATTCATAAGCTTAGCCAAAACTCCTTTAGATCAAATCAAACCCAATTAATCTCTTTATAAATCAATTATTCCTTCATTTATATTCACAAATATAAATGAAATCCAAATTCAAATGACCAAAACTATATCAAAATCAAATCAAACTCAATCTAAACCTTTAAATTCTTTGGACTTAGTCTATCAAGTCAAGAATTTTCTCTTGAATCAATCATTCATTCAATTATCCAAATATAAATGAAACTACAATCATCAAATCAAATCAAACTAACCCAAGTCAAACCCAACTAGCCCTTTTGATTTGAAAATTTCAAATGAGCCAAAATCCTTAGACTCCAAATTGATTGTCCTTGAATTTATATTCCAATCTATGGCTCATATATAAGTTCAACTAAACTATCAAACTAAAACCAAAATTGACCCACTTAGGTCCACTTGACAAAGTGACCTAAAGGACCCATTTGAGCCAACTTAATCCATTGAACCAAGCTCACCAAAATCTTCCACCATGATTGTTGATCACCTAGGATGATCAATTACAATTGGGCCAAGCCCAATTGGCTATTTGATCCAAATTGTAGCATGAAGGACTAAATCGGTCAAATCGATCTATCATTGATTGCTTGAGCTCCCAAATTAATTGATTAAATTTACCAAATTCATAATTAAACCCAATTTGATCAATCCCCAATTGGTCAAACTTGAGCCCAAATTGGCCTAAATCAATTTGGACTAAATCAAATTAAATCCAAATTAATTCAAACCAAGACCACATTCATCTTCAATTAAATTGAACATGAGTCAATAACCCTAATTTGGCCAATTTTTTGGTCAAATGGGTCAATTTGACCTAAAATGACTCATATGATTCTCTTGAAAGCCAAAACTATTGGGATTTGAACCCAAATCATTTGGGATCCAAAATGACCATTTAAACCCTCATGAATCTCTCCCATTCCATCACTCGTCACATCTTGTTGGTGAGACAAAAATCCAAAGTCCAATCAATCCATCAATCTATCATCTCAACCAGTAGGAAAATCAATTTGGAGCCAAAAAATTCAAAAAAGAATGTATTTTTGGTCATTATAAAAGATGGCTTTAGATCTCTTCCTCCCACCACCATTAAAGCTCCCAGAAAAAAAGGAACCCATCCCACTTCTTTGATCCATTTTGAGCTCAAAATACAAATAATTGTTCTTAAGGACAACGGTAGACATCAAGAAGGATGAGGGATCGGGCTAAAGATTCTTCCAAATTTCTCGGATCTTCACCATGCCGAAAATCATCCATCCGTCGTATCATTAGCAGATTTAGTGCATTTGTATTTTTATTTTAGAATTTCCCTAGATAATCTGTTTTACTTTAAATCTTGAAATAGAATTTTTTGGTCAGTGTGAAACGGTCATTTGGATAAGTTTTGGCTTAGAAACCCTCATTTTTTCCAAAAAAGCCAAAAAAATACTGTTCACGCCGTGGCTACTTCAGCCGTCGTCGATCCGATTTGCGGATCGGGGCGGCCCGGATGGATCGTCCGGCCGGATGCGATTACCGATCTCGCCGTCCGGTCGGCGTACCGATCGACGCTCGGTCGCCCGATCGGCGGCACGATGCGATCGTCGATCGATGCGGTCGAGATCCGCGTATCATTTCCCTTCCACCGGCTAAAGCGTGTATTTCTTTTTATAAAAAAAAATTTAAATCACCTGAAACTTCAAAATTTATAAAAATAAAATACTTAACCAAAATTGCAAACAAGGCTCGTTGGATTGTCTTTCAGAGAATCCAACAAACCCAAAATCCCAAAAGTTTACTGAGTATTTTATGTTTAATTTAAGTTTTAGTAAAAACCAAATTTCATTAATTAAACTAAAAATATAAGTCAGATTAAGTTGAAATTTTCAGATTGAAATTAAAGTTAAAACCACATACCATAAAATTTCAAGTGAAAAGAACTTTATTGGAGAGAAATTAAATTTTGATTGATTATCCATTTTAATAAAATAAATCAAATAAAATTTACAAAATCTTCAAAAAAATGACCACTTTGACATCTAGGACTCTTAAGAAAATGTGATTTTTGAATCTTAATGAACCCCAAACAAACACTTAAGATTAGAGTTTAATTAAGGAGTTAATTAAAATATAATCTAAAAATAATTTAAATATTACATCAAAATCAGAAATGAAATAGCACTTAAGCAATCATTAATCAAATCTCAAATCAGAAATATCATTCTTAGAGAAAATTAAATTAAATATGATTAAACCTATTTAAGTTAATAAAACTCAATTAAATGATTAAATCTTAAATCAAACTCAAAACCCAACAAATTTAGGAAATTTTAATCATTTGATACTAATCGAATTAAACCAAATAAAATTAAAGTAAACTTAATTAACATATGATTAAAAATCCATTTAAAATAAGATAATTAATTAATCATTAAATATTACAACTTAATACATGTTTGAAATCAAACAAACATAATAAATGAGTCAAATCAAATAAAACTCTAATCATAAATAATCAAACTTAATTGAAATGAAATAAGCAATTAATTCACTTAATAATGATTGTAACATTAATCAAATCAAACTTACACTAATCTGTGAGTTAAGTCATTAATCTCACCACTTAATTAATTTAATTTTTTCAATTAATCAATTAATTGTAATTAATCAAACTTAAATTTATCATCTTAATTAATCAAATTAATTTAAATAAGTTACCTTAAAATTAAAAGCTTAAATCAAACTAATTAAATTTAATAATCACTCAAGTAAACTAATTAAGTTAATCAAATTAATCATATTAAACTAAAACTAATCAAACATAATTGATGTAATTAAATACTAATCAAAACCTAAATTAAACCTAAATCATTAAGTCATTAATCTCTAATTAAATAAACCTTTAATTAATCTAATAATTTAAATTTTTAATTACCCTTAATCAAACTTAATTAATCAAACATCTAATTAATGCAAACTTAATAAATTAATCCGCCATCTTAAAAAACCAAATTAATTTTATAAATCACATTAAAATTAATTCAAATCAAACCTTAATTAATTAATTAATTTAATCACTATTAAATAAACTAATTAAATTGATTAAATTAATCATATTAAAGCTTAATCAAACATAAAATGCAATTAAATGCTAATCAAATCTAATTTAAACTTAAATCATTCACTTACATCATTAACCTAAATAAATATGAAATCAAATTAAAATTAAACAAATCTTTATTTAATTTAATAATTAATCACACCTCTTAAATAAAATAATTAGGTTAATTAAAGTAATCACATCAAACTAAGCAATCAAACATAAAAAATACTAATCAAAATAAAATTAAACCTAAATTATTAAATCATTAATTACATCATTAACCTAAACAAATATGAAATCAAATTGAAAATTAAAAAACAAATCTTTATAATTAACATAAATACACTTCTTAATTAAACTAATCATATAATCACATTGAACTAAGCAAACCCATAGACTAATAAAGCTAATCAAATCAAATCAAATCAAATTAAATTAAATTAAGAAAAACTCTCATCAATTTAATATGTCAAATCAAATCTCATTCAACCTACTTAAAAGATAAACTAATTAACTATCTATGTATATGAAATCAAAATACAAACCAAACTTTGATGAACATGACAAATGGATGTGATTAAAAATAAAATCTTAATTACAAAGAATCAAACTCAATTAAAATCAAAATAAAATTTCAATTAATCTAATCCGATCAAACTACAAATAAATGAACCACGATCAAATTATGAAATTGTCACATAACCATAATCAAAGAAAATATTAATTCAAAGGATTGAATTATCAAGATTTAACTAAACCAAACATCTAATCTAAAATTAATCAATCAAAAGCATGAACTTAAACAAACTTAAACATCATTAGATATTAAGGATATTGAATTATCAAATTTAATTAAACCAAAAACATCTAATCTAAATTAACCAATCAAAAACATGAATTTAAACAAACTTAAACTTCATTAGAAATTAAGGATATTGAATTATCAAGATGCAATTAAACTAAAACATCTAATCCAAAATCAATCAATCAAATACTTAAATAAACTCAAATTCTAAATTCTAAATTAAGTCAAATAAATCAAATCAAATTCACAAATGGGCTAATTAAGATACTTAAGGACTTTAATTAGACTCTTTAGGGATGGGATGTAGAATAGGTGAGTTTGTCTACAAATGAATTCATTCTACTCTTCATTCTTGAAAACTTAAACATCACTTTAACCAAATAAAAGTGAAATAAAATGAAAAGTAAATCATTAAATCATTTAAATTGAAATCAAAGGTAAAATTTAAATTCAAACTCCAAATTGAAACTTAAAGAAAGTAGTGCCAAAAGCACACATTAGAATACTAAGTCACCACTTTTAGTGCTAAGTTAGTTGTATGTATGATGTTGTGTGTTTTGTTTTGTGATGTAATATTTGTTAGGGTGTATGTTTATTTAGATGTTAGGCCGTTATTAGCTAATCATATTTTTCTGGGTTGTGCTTAAGGGACCGTTAATAAAATATATAAATGCTTTTCTTGTGGGTTGCTTAGCCTAAGCGTAACCCACTATAGACGGTGGGCTTGGTTACCCATGTGAGTGCTAAGTCAAATTATTATCTTGGGTTGTATGGTGTTTAACATTTATTTTGGTGTAGCTAGATTTACTTTTCTATTTTTGATGTAATTTTGCATTAGAATTAGGATTAGTGTTATGATGGGGATGAAGAAGCGGTGCTAGAAACTTGGTGTGCCACAAATCAAATCAAAAAGAAAGAAATGAAGAAAAAGACCCCATAGCATGTATTATTTTTTTATAATCGGGTTGTATAAGGGTAGAGCTTTACCCATCTCTTTTCTCTTTTAGGTGTGGGAACAGAACCCGCCTTTTATTCTTTTCTTAGTCTATAAAATTATTTGATGTTGTGCTTAGATTAGCATTAGAAACATGCTTTTCATAGTTTTTTTTATTGATGCTTGAATGTGTGGCACGGATGGTATTTAGGATAAAATTACCCAATTAACAACTCATAACTAAAATTTTAACAACTCATAACCTCATATAAAAGCCTAGGAATTAAATCAAGATAATAAAATTTTAGCAACCCCTTGGATGAATGAATGTATAATATCATGCATGTCATATTCTTACACTCTTGTTAAGAGTGGGGGCTTCCATCTTTGTCAGAGAATCAAGGCTTAACACAGAGCCTTTGGTGGAAGAACACCCATTTCTCTCTTGATTTGGCTCATAATCAAATTCTCATGCATTTAGGCATACAAAATCCCATAGCTGTGTCAAAAATAAAAGTCCAAAGAATCGAATAAATTTGATAATTTGCATTGAATTAATTTGATTCATACACTCATTTTCTCTTAGGGGTGAGTTAAGGACTTAGTTTCTAAAATAGCCTAGCCATCTTGCAAAGACGCTACATGGATTTAAAGTAGGAGGAGTTAGTTTCCAGAGTGATATAATTCAGTACATGGTCGGTGGTTTATTCTCTCTTGTGGTAAACCATATACCCATTTTTGTCTTAGATTTAGGTTGTGCCTTTGTTTTGTACCTCCTTAGTTTAGGATAGGTATTTTCTTCTGCTATAAATATAATCCTCACCTCATTTTCACAATCTTATATTTTGGAATTATAAGCCCCAATCTAATAAAATGTCATCAAATAATTAACGCTCTTCAATTTCAAAAATATAAAACTCAATAGGGTAGATTGGAATGCTCACTAGCTTCCTAGTATCATGATCATTTCCTTTTCCCTCAGATTCCAAAATAAATCTTCTCCTTAATCTATTTGATTTTCTAAAATAACCATTTGATAGTCTTAACCTTGAAATCTTTGGAGACCTTAATTGTCTACTTTAATCGAGAGTATTCTTAAGAAATTCTCATTTAGAATGTAATTAATGGGGCACCTCCATGAACTTAACTAACCCGCTTAAAATAAACCCTACTTTACTTTTCCATGAAGTAGGGAAAGATCTGTATATTCAAGACCCATCATGCCTGGAGTCCTTATGATTAGTCCATTATGTGATGATTTCTATCTTCGAGATAGTACATCATTCATTAATGTAGCACGATCACTCAATAAGCCACCTAAGATCCGTGGTGTCTCACATCAAAATAAATACCATAACACTATTCTATCTACCTAAAATTACAACACTTAACTCACTCTTTCAATTCAATTTTTGAGAGGTCGGTGGTAAATTTTTGGAGCCCACAGCTTGATCCGATAGATTCGCTAAGACTCATAAGTAAATAAGTGAATGAAATATTTGATCTAAATTATTGGTTATGATATCACCAATTAAGAGAGTCAAATACTTTGTTTAATAGATTGAATTTATTTCAAGTAGAATTTAATAAATTCAATGCATCAATTTAGTAAATTGAAGTGTTATCCTAAAAGTGTTTGGTAACATATTAAATTCTTGCTAAATCTAAAGAGATGTTATGATTTATTACATTGATTTATAAAGAAATGTGTTTATTGATTTACATACTTAAAATCTAATAAATTTGTTGAAAAATATGGTTTAAATTGATCCCATTATATTGGTGGAAGCATCCATCAACCAAAGAATTTAAGCTCATAATAAAGATTGTCCCAATGTAATAAGCTAAATTATGATATTCACTATAAATATAATATTATTTTGCACTTTTTGTCCATCTCAAAACCTACTTTATCTTCTCCTTTTCTCTTGCATTTTAAAAAAAATATAAAATTTGTGTAAAAAAATATACAAATTTGTATTAGAAACTTACTTTTATTGAGATATCAAGATCATTTTTCGAAAGAAAGAATGCTTGACTCAACTTTTTTCTAACTCATTTTTTAAAAAAAATTTTATAGTGATAAATTTATTTTAAGAACTACAGCTGCTACAGCTACTCCAAACAGATCCTTAGTGTGAAGAATTAAATTGATGCATGATAAATATGTAAATGAGAATAATAAATAATTAGAATCTAAGTAGCCTTTAAAATTACTAAAACTCTTCAATGGTTCTTTAAAAAAGCTCATTGGTGATCTTTTTTTTTTTTTTATAACATAGAGTCATTATCATCATAAATAAGAAACGCATTATCCATTCATTTAAATCACAAATTATACAATTAAAAAAAGTAAATATATAATAATCATGATACACATCTTTAAATCCATCATAAAGTAATAAAAAAATAACTATAACTTAACAAAATATATTATAAATAAGAACTCGTGACATCTATCTCTAATCAATCAGTTCTCGTCTTTTTCCATTCCCTAAAATTAATTCCCTAAAATTAACACAGGTAAATAAAAAATAGATGAACAATAATAGCTAGTAAGTTATAAGAAAGATATCATAAATTTTTAATGTATATATGAAAAGAAATAATATGTATGATAATTTGTTATCATATCATAAACAATAAAATATATTATAATTTAAAAATATATGGATAAGTCACATATTTATATTGACTTTTTTTTTGTTTTGGGATATTGTTTTCAAACTAAATGCACATAATCACAATCGTCAAGATATCAATATGTTATTCGCATACTAAGCGAGGGATTTGGGATCTAACTCAAGAATAAAAAATATATTGACTTGATATACCAAAAACTTTGGTATATAAAATATAGTATGCCAATACAAAATTTAGTATTAAAGGCTTATATCATACATTAGAAATGTAAAGAATTTATATTAACATAACATTTATCACAATGATATAATTAAAATAAATAAATATTTATAACACATAATATGAATTTACTTATGTTAACCGGTCGACTTGTTCAATTTTATAAATCTTGTGCTACTTTATTTCCACGTTAGGAAGGTAGCCATAGTCCTTCAAGTCATGTGACAACAAATAGCTCAACCCATGCCAAAGATGTGGAATTTTCTTCTACCTTCCTCCATTAACAAGCAATTTTTTTTCTCTTCATCATGATTTAATCATTATTAATTTTGATATATATTTTATACAACAATAATTTAGATTATGGTTATCTATCAAACATTGAACATTTAATTCTACAATAGAATAAGTCTGTGCTCAACAAAGCTCTTATACAGCATTAAATCACTCCTATAGATAAATCTATAAATATATGCAAGTCCACAAGACACATATAGTGTTCACCATTGGAGTGATATGATACTATTCATGAGCAATATCTTCCCTCCTTCACCAAAATCTATTTTATGATAATAAGCATACATCTTTTTGAATTAGCTTCTGAATCTCTTCAACGCTTGATTGTTTTCTTGGCGCCCATGAATCCCAAACTATCATTAGAACCAAATCCTTTATAAGAAGAGATTATTGTCAAGATCTCCGCACTTTGAATGAAGGTCGATGAGGGCAACGATGTGGTTGTTGAGTAAAAGCTGTATCAACATAGGCTTGGAGAAATTTTATTAGACCCATTAAGGCGAAGCAATTACAGATGTTTCTAACATTTTATAAAATTACAGAACAAGGCCACGCTTTCATAAGTAATGAGTGTAAGTGTGATCATTTATGAAATTTTAATGGAGTTCATAATATTCATATAACAGATCACATCTTCATATGATCATGATGAAGGCTATATTATTCTCATTCAAAGTTTCCATCAAGATATGAGCAAGTTCCATCTTTTAATGCATAGAAGGATCATAAATGTATAAAGGCATTTTGTCAAACAAATACGGCATTCCATGTCTCCTACAAGACAAATATCTATTCCATGTTGTATATGTTCGCACATTTATAAGCTCATCTAATGGCCGCATTTTAGATAGATCAATAATATGAACATGATAGAAAACCATGCTTGAAAGCATGTGTGTGAATTTGTTTTCATAAGATCATTGAGCACTTTGAGAAGAGATAATAATAGATTTCACCTTTAAACTGGTGAAGTCGCTCATAGCAAGAATGCATTATGGCTACTGAGTTATCGAGCCATGGATGAAAATAGCTTAATCAAAGCACCAAATGAATATATTGGGTTAATTAAATATGTATAGCTCGAGCATTATTGATTCAAAAAAAGTTCTCACCAACTTTGCATGAAGTTGTTTGAGATTATATTACATGGGAGTGAATTTTTTATCCATAATAATGCAAAGATCTATAAGGGATAATATCTTTGTAATCCACATACATGGTAATAATGCTACTTAAAATCATAGAGAAGAGAATTTTTTATTCTCTCCAGCATAAAACAACAGAGAAGAAATCCCATCTAGAGGAGAAAGGTCCAGCTCCCAAGCCCCTCACCTCTCCCAGCATAAAACAACATGAGAGAAATTCCGTCAGGAGAGAGAATTCCACCTCCCCAAGACCTTCCAAGCATAAACAACATAATTTAAACTGTCCATCTCAGAAAGATTCAAACTTTATCTTCTCCTTTTCTCCTGCATCTATAGAAAAATTTGTGTAAAAAATACACAAATTTGTCTTAGAAACTTACTTATTGAGATATCAAGACTTTGTTTTGATTGAAGGTTAAGGGAGAAGATGAAATGAAATCTCAATATTTTCTTATTTTGATAAATAAATATTATAAAACTTTAGATGTACCAGAATTGGAAAGATATAAAGTTCTGTAGAGATTCTAAGAAACAATATATGATGCAAAAAATTTAGCTTGGATTTATACAATAGATTACACCAAAGAAGGTGAAAGATATATGTATAATAAAAAAGAGATAGAGAAAAAAAACATTTCAATATATTAAGGATGAAAATAATAAAGTGCTTTTCTTAGAAAAGATATTGAAAATATACAGGTATTTGATAAACTTTTCAATGAAGGATCTTAAAGTTTGATTGATTTAGCAACCTTAATACCCTAAACAAAATAAAGATTTAATTTTATGATTAGTAAATCTGAAGTTAGGAAGTTTTAAAGAAAATGAAATGTGGAAAAGCAGAGGACCTGATAATATTCCAATAGATGTGTGAAATGTTTAGGGATCAAGGAATTTCTTACAAATCTTTTAATGTTATTTTAAAGACTAAAATGCAGATGAGTGGAGAAAAGAGTTTATTCTATATTTAAGAATAAAGGTGATGCACAGAGTGTGTAAATTATAGAGGAATTAAGTTAATGTGCCATACATTAAAATTATGGAGAGAGTAATTGAGCATAGGTTACGATGTGATAGAAAGTTTCTCACAATGGTTTTTTCATGCCGTAGATCTACTATGGATGCTATACATTTGTTAAGAGGTTTGATGAGAAGCATAGAGAAAGTAAGAATGATCTACATATGATATTTATTGATTTAGAGAAAAGCTTATGACAAAGTCTCAAGAGATGTTCTTGGAGAGTTCTAGAAACAGAAAGGAGTTAATATTGTTATATTCGTCATTAATGATATGTATATTGAGTCGTACTTGTGTCCAAACACAAGAGGATTGACAAAATATTTTCCTATTTGCTTGGATTACATCAAGGATCAACATTAAGCCCTTATCTTTACTTTAGTTATGGATGTTCTTACGAGGCATTTACAAGAAGATGTACCTTGGTGTATGCTTTTCATGACATTCTTCTTGTTGATAAGACTAGTGGGAGTCCAACAAATGAATTATGGAGCAACTTGAGTCTAAAGGTTTTAGTTTGGCAGATCTAAAACTGAATATATGAGTGTAATTTTAGTTGTAGTTTTAGTGATTTTGACTTAGATCAAGTCATTAATAAGAGCTTAGATATTTAGGCTCTATTGTTCAAAATGATGGTGAAATAGATGAGATGTTATTAGAGAATTCAAGTTGGATGAAGGGAAATGCATCCCTATTATGTGATAGAAAAGTTCCACAAACTCAAAATTTTATAAGATATGGTAAGACAACAACTTAATTCCAATAATAAAAAAGAAGCAAAGAATTGCTGAGATGAGGATGCTCTCAAAGTGGAACTTACTCTAGAGACAGAATACATGTTCATTGGAGAATTCATGGTAGATAAGATTAGGAGAGCTCAAATGGTTTCCACATAAAGCGTCCACCTTGACCTCATTAGAAGATATATATTAGATTTACCTTATGTTAAGAAAGGTAAAAAAGACTTGGTTAAGATGTATAAAAAAAGATCTTAGTATACTTGAATTAAATGAGAATTTGACACATAATAGACACAATGGAGATGAAGATTCGAAATGAATTAATTGTTGTTGTTGTTGATTATAAATTGCAGCCATTGAATCAAGTTGATTCAATTTCTTCTTTTGCCCATTTATTAAAAAAAATCATCAAACTTTTCAATTCAATCAAGAATAAGATCAATCAAATTAATTGTCATCACCATCTTTATCCCAACTAATGAGCTTAATCAAATGGATGAGCACATATTCACAAAAAAATAATTTACTAGGTTTGAGATGCACAATAACTTTCACATCATTACTTTAAAAAAAGATTCAAGAGACGTTTTGGAAAAAAATAGAAATATAACATTAAGATCACATGGCTTCATTTATATGAGCAAAAAGTTGACTGGAACAAATATATTTGTTGATAACTAGAACTATGCTACACTTTCATTAGTTATGCTATTTATAGAGGTTAATTTTATATTAACCAGAAAGCTAGAGACTAGAGAGTAAAAATTCCATAATGGTTACTTGCTAAATTTATGGATAACTAGATAAGCAACAATCACAGAAAAATGAATTCAAAGTAAAGTGTATATATTTAATAAATAGAAAGTGCTTTAGGTAAAGAGCAATTATGTTTATATCGATTCAATTTACAATAAGAAATCACTTGAGTTTATACTAGATATTTGCAAAGGATTTCTTTATGGCATTGTGCGATGTTCACCTAAAATTCATATGTTATTGGCTTACCTAAATGCAAATCCTAGAAATGAAAATATCAACGCAACAAATGGGTGGAAACTGGTGTATGTAAGAAACTGCAAACCAAAGACTAGTGCTTTTACTAATATGTAAAATACAAAAATTAAAGAATTTTAACATTATGGGCCTAACCTGAATGTCAGATATAATGATAATTTCTCTAAGATCACAAAAAAAGGATTCATTGGTTAGAAATAAAGGGTAATATAAGAGACTGATGAATACTAAAAGAGATACGATGGCACCAAGACTAAATCAAAGAAAATAATGATGAAGGAAAATTGAATCGCAAAGTACAACATTTTCACTCAAAAAAGAAAAAAGATGGAATGCTTCACAACAACACGTTTATAAACTTCAGTATGAGCATCCAAATCTCATAAGAGAAGTTGAAGAACATCCAAACTTTAGATAGAAAGTCAGTTAAAAAAGTACAATTAGGAATACGGATATTATGATGAAATAAAATGTTGTTGACTAATGCTCACATCATTCTAGTCAGAACACCAAATCAAGGTCCAGAACCCTTTGCATTTCATCTGTCATCTTATCCAAGGTAATACATTAAAGCTTTCATAATGGGTTTTGCTGGGAGTCATTCCTTTCTTCTTTTTTTTTCTTTCATTTTATAAGCATTTGACACTTGCTTATTCCTGTTCTAGTTTAGAAAACCGGATTGAAATTACTTTTCACAATAGCCTCCTCAATCTCCGCATATTCACTTTAAAATTATTGGGAAAGCCCTTAGCCAATCAATAATCTAGTCAATAGCCTGTTATTTAAAACTATCTCTACACTTTTTAAATTAATGTTGATGTAGTAGTGTTTTCCTATTACCACCCACCCATTTCTCAAAGACTAAAACATCCTCCAAATTTTATCTTCTCCAAGTTCCAAATTCATTTCATCCTCTAACTTACAATGGTGATGTCAAAACCTCCAACACTCACACGATAATGGTGCCAAAGTTCAAAAATGTAAGGCTCCTTCATACTAATGAAAGTCAACTTACATCCTACAGCATAGAACTATGAAATAGCTTTTCTAAGATATCCTTAGAGTGGTATCTAATGTGAGCAGTCACAATTTCTTAGTTAATTAGATATGGCCATTATAGGAGTGCTGGAGATTGTTTATGAAGGAACAAGAGATGTACTTGACAAATGGATGTGATTCAATGATGGATTTCACTCAACATAGCAAAACCTTGATCTGCAAGAACTCATGTTCTGTATGCAAGAAATCAACACTATTTTTTCACCCTTGCGTGTAGTGTCCTTCATAGGTTAGTTTCTACAGGCTAGTTTCTAACTACTTTAGCTTCAAATTCATTTTGAAAATGAATTGATGTTTTATGTTCTTCAGTTATGACTATGTAATGCAAGTATGTTACTCTGTTTTATTGAGTGAATCGGCTATTTTTATTTTATATCCTTCATAAAATCTGTAAAAATATCCTGGCCATTTTACATAATCCAACTCTTTAGACATACACAATACAACGAGATCAAATAAACAGCCACTAGTTTTTCATGCACTTAAAGCAAGTTTAAATAAAACATGAGAAATTTTAGAGCAGGATATACGGATTAAGAATCAAAGCTAAAACTGAGATCTTGCCATTTCAGCAGCACCTTGAACTTCCAACTTTCAACTCTGAAAAAAAAAGAAGAAAACACATCATTTTTTTTAAGTATGCAAGTGAAACCATCTTTCGAAAAGACAAATTAACAGCCAAAACAGTGTAATATAATTTGCTCATTAAGGGGCTGTTTGGTAGCAGGATTTAAGCCAGATTTAACTTAAATCCTGCCAAATAGCAAAAGAATAAAAAAACTTTAAATCCCCGAAAATTTTAAATCCCGTTTCTCCTCTGTTCTGCCTTAAATCCCGGATTAGTGAATCCTGTTGGTAGATTTACAGGATTTACACAAACTGAGAAGCGCGTAAAAGGGGTCCGAGGAAAGACGAGGGTTACCTATGCGGCGTATCGCTTCGGGTAGAAGAGAGCGGAAGGGGAGAAAATGAGGGTTCCGAACTGAAATCCCGTCGATGTTCAGCAACTAGAGCTCCCGTCGCCGCGCATTTTATTTTCGAGAGTTTCGTGTAGAAGACGAGTGGAACTGATAATTATAAATAATTATTTAAATCCATTTAAGTTAAATTTTACATGCAATTAAACAAGTCCTTAATTAATGATTAATTAATATATTATTTTATAATAACTATATTTTAAATTAATTTAACTTATATAAAATTAACTTAAAAAAAAAATTTTATAAATATTGATTATCAAAATCTTAAATTTATAGAAGATTTCTAGGTTCCATGTTAAGTTCTCATATAATAAAAAAAAAAGTGTCCTCATATTTTCAAAGAAATTAGCTTATATCTTATCCTTCTTTCCAAGTAAAAAATCTATTATCTCTATTTTTTAGGAGTTTTACAACTATTACTCTATTCTTATATATTTACAAATTAATCATTTTCACAAATTATCAAATCAAAAAATAAATTCATAACAAAACTAAACATATTTTCCATTTTTTTGTAAAAAATTCTTACCAATTTGATCATGCAAATACATGTCTCATAATTCAATAAAATAGAAAGTGATTAAATTATAAATAATTTTAGATGATTGATTTGTATATATATCTCTTATTTTATTCTATTGTCCATCAACACTTTTTTAATAAATCTTTGACACTTTATTTCGTAGTTTTTGTGATTTATTGTATAAAAAATTATGTCCTAGAGATTGAATTTATGCATCTATTAATTCTAGAACACTTTTAAGTTCTAATACAATGAGAATTATGATGAACTTTTGCCAAAAAAAAAAAAAAGAAATAAAATAAGGTTTTCTTATAAGAAAGTTTAGAAAATAATTAGAAATTTAACTTAAGACATTTTTCTTTTTACTTTTTCAAAAAATAAAGCAACTTATTTAACTTTTGACTGCTTGTGAAAATTTTTGTGAAAAATTTATTTTTGAATAATGTTACATGTCAAACAAAATAGTTTGAAAAAAATAAATTGATACATAATAAATAGTTAGAATTTAAGTAGCCTTTAAAATTACTAAATTCTTCAATGGTTCTTAAAAGCTTTATGATCTTTTTATTTTTTTATAATAACATAGAGCCATTAATATCATCAAAATATAATAAATAAGAAATCGCCAATATCCATTCATTTTAATCACAAATTATACAATCAAAAAAAAAATATATAATAATCATGATACACATCTTTTCCATCCATCATAAAGTAAAAAAATAACTATAACTTAACAAACGATATTATAAATAAGAACTCACAACCTCTCTAATCAATGTTCTCACCTCATTCCCTAAAATTAACACAAAATAAAAAAATAGATGAACAACGATATATAAGTAAGTTACATGAAAGATATCATAAATTTTAATGTATAAATGAAAAAAATATTTATGATAATTTGTTATCACATCACAAACAATAAAATATATTATAATTAAAAATATGCATAAGTACAATGATAGTAAATATATTTTGATATGCAAAATACTTTGTTATATAAAATATAGTATGCCAATACAAAATTTAGTGTTAAAGGCTTATATCATACATTATGACATGAACTTTATATAACATAACATTTGTACAATGATACAAAGTACAATGATAGTAAATATATATTAACTTGATCAATCTCATGCCGATAGTCCTTACTCTTTACATTCCAGATACTAAAGTCATCCGATCGAAAGTGGTTTCCAAGACTCCATTATATTATTATCATTACTTTATTCTCAATGGCTACCCTTTGAGTTGTGAATCATATGGTACATGATAGACAAAAATTCATTTGGTTAAGTGACTCATGTCTCTTAAACAAACACCATCTCCATCTAAGAATTTCTGGAGACGTAATCATGAAGGATCCTTTACAGATAACCTACCTCCATGACAAAGTAGACTAGGACCACATGCCCGGATGACAAACCATAGATCTAGTCTCATTGTTCCCCAACCACCGCTTTAAGTAATAATGATGAATTTCATAAATTCTAAAACCTAAGTTCTAAAACTCACATGCGCTACTACGCTCGTATCTTCATCGATCTAATATGCATAAGTACAATGATAGCAAATATATTGGCTTATGCAAAATACTTTGTTATATAAAATATAGTATCTAATACAAAATTTAGTCTTAAAGGCTTATATCATACATTATGACATGAACTTTATATAACATAACATTTGTATCATACATTACAACAAAGAATTTATATTCATGGACAATGATATAATTTAAATAAATAAATATTTATAACATAATGAATTTTACTTATGTTGACTGTGGTCATTCTTAGTTCAATCCCATCCCTCTCATAAAGCTTCTTCAATTGGAGAGGTAATATGGTTCAACTCCCAGCTCATGACCAACAACACCTTCCTACAAAAGCTTCCAAATATGAACTTCCTTCTACCTTCCTCCATCTCCAACAAGCTCCACCTATCCCCCTTTCTTCATCATCATCACCCTTTCCACCTCATCCACCGCTAACCTTCATATGATATAACAACACATAGTTCTCAGATTCATGGTTCAATCTCCATCAAACACCTTGCAGCCATCTTTCTCAACATTAGAATAAGTCCACAAGCTGAACAAAGTCCCCATACCCATCATTAGGCCTCCTCATTACCTTTCGAATCAATCTATGCTTCTCGACCTACCCAGACCCAAGCAAGTCCACAAGACACATATAGTGTTCAACCATTGTGATATACTTCTCCTCATGAGCTCAAATACTCCCTTCCTCTCCTTCACCAAGCCAATTATGTTCGCAATAAGTGATACAAAGCATATTGCATTTGGCTTTGAATAAGTTTTGAATCTCTTCAATAGTTTGATTGCTTTCGCAGCCCATGAATCAAACCGTTATCATCAAAGGAACAAATCCTTTCGCTTCCATCGAGAAGAGATTGTAAGCTTTCAAGATCTCCACTTCAATGAAGGTTGATGAGAAATACGGTGTGGTGTTGAGAATGCTGCCATGGTCGAATAGCTGACAGCTGTTTTGAGATGCCATTCGGCGAAAGCAATGGTGGCTATAGTAGTGTGGTTGGTGAACATTTAATGTTGATCGTGGAACAAGGTCATGCTTCTTAGTAAGTATCATGAGTGTAAGTGTGTTCATTACATTCCATCTGCCACATCCTCTCAGAATGTTCATGAATTTATCAGCTAATGATCAGGAACTTTTGCGATCTAGTGATCATAAGTTGAATTATTCTATTCAAGGTAAAGTTTCCATCAAGCAAATGATGAGCAAGGTCCATCTTATTTGTTGCATACTGATCATTGCACAGAGATGTATCACCCAACAAACAGAGAGTCAAAAAATATGATAAGGTGTCAAAGCCCCTCATTAAGGCCAATGTCCAGAGATCGTTAACACTAGAAGACTCCATTAAGTCGAACCTCCTCGAGAAGAAATCCCGTCACTAGAGAGAAGGTTCCAACTCCCCAAGCCCTCGCCATCTCTTAGCATAACAAGAAAAAACTTTCTTTCTCCTCCTTACATAAACATTCACCATTCTCTTGCTATTAGGATCGGTTGAGATTTCAAAGAAACAAAAGGATTAGAAGGTGGGAGTGGGGAAGTGGAGGTGAGGAAGATTAATGGAAATGGGAAATCTCCACCTCTTAGAATAGGTGGTGAATTGAAAGTGAGATGAGAAGAAATTGCAAGCTAGTAAAAGCTAAAAAATGGAACAATATAACTGAGTTCTTCTTGGGCTCATTTGGGAAATCCTCGACGTCTGATGAAAGTGGCAAAATAATTTCATCCATTAAAAAAAAATTACAAAAGATGACATGAATCTATAGAAGGAAAAATAAAAGAGACTACATCTAGCAGGACAATTAGACTAGAAAAAAAACATCAGGACTGAGAAATCAAAAATCATGCAAGATGGGTTCAATAATATTAGAATAACGACCATTGAGTGGTAAAATTAGCACTCGGTTGATTGCTCTTGCCATCTTGTGGAACAAGGAGCTCTCTTGAGCTAGAACTTAGATGTAGTAAAGATCATACAAGGGGCATATCCGAAGTTCTAGGTTGGGGCATATCGAGTTCAGGTTGCATGAGAGACATCTTGGAGTGGAGTTAGGAACAAGCAGAAAGCTAAAAAAAGCCACACAGCTTTTTTCTCATCATAGTCGGCGAACACAAAACCAATCGGAAAAGAATTGTTAAAGGAGAGAAAAATATTAGTAGAAACAAAAAAAAGTCATTGTGCCAGCTGTGAGCTATATGAAACTATCACATGGTCCATCCCTCCAAGTAACCAATGTATGATGTGATTTGACCAAAAGGACTTAAACTTCCACCTCGAGTTTAAAAGCAATCAAAGTTCTAAGATTATCGAAAATTTATGTGTGTGTGTATTGGGGCCTTTCCTCCAAATGCAATATCGTGATGTTGTGATAAGATAATGAAGCCTTTTTAAGGCTTTATGTGTGTTTGCAGCCTCAAAGTTTGTTTAGAGGGTATGGGCAATAAGAAAAATTGTACTTGAGATAATAAGTTCCTTATAAACCACATGGAATAAGAGCACTCAAAAAATAGGTGAGCATGAGTCTCCTCAGTGAGATGACAAAGGTGACATTCACAGTTGGAACCAAGTCCCGCACATAGGAGGTTTTAGGCTAATAAAGGTCATCCAACAAAATATAGCATGATTCACGGCCAATCCCTTAAACTAAATACCTTTATGCTAATCCAGAAATGGATAACAACCAAAAATAATATTTTTAAGAGCAATATTAATAGGAGCAGCGCTATCCTTCCAGAGAATGGTGTCGTTCCCTGGCCTGATAGTGGTGTTGTTGAAGAGGTTGTAGCAGTGGGGATATAAGAGCTTAAATGTATTAGGGAACATCCAAATCACATTTAGGAGAACATAATTAAGGGTAGAAAGATGAGGTTTGCCCAGAATGTTAAAACAAGAGGGTCCTAAAATTTTATAGAGATAGTTTCCTTGACACCATGGATTAAAAAAGAGAGAGAGAGAGGGTGGTCCCATTATCAATATCAAAAGAGAGGAGGTCCCTATATCTAGTAGCACAGTGTCTTAAATCCTTTCAGAGAGAGGAAGAGCGACCCGAGAGCTTATTCCAAAGAGAACATTGCTTGTTTGTCAGTCATAAAGCAAAGGGGGAAGATTTGTTAAGCACTCTTTAGAGGAGTTTAGATTTGCAAAGGAGATTTAGGAAACCTGCATATAAAATCCCTATTCCTTCATTGTCCCTAGGGAGGATGGTTTTAGCCCATGAAATCAGGTGGACTTTGTGTTGTTCACCACTATAGTAAAATAATTTGGCATAGCGGAAGAGATTTTTTTAATAACACATTTAGAATACCCGATCCGAGCCAAAAGATAGATAGTGTTGACTAAGGAACGAAGAAGTTGGAATCTACCCTAAAAAGAAAGAATTTAGTCTTCCATCGCAAGCCAAGCATATAATTTGTAAAGAGGTTGAAATGGTAAGATTTGAGCGAACCAGCAAGGAGCCTGTGTATTTGAGCGGGAAGCTCCCTTGCTTGACATTAAGTATATTATAAAATAGCTCATTAGTGTTAGAGACCTTGGCAAAAATGATAGTAGACTTCTCAGCATTAACACTTAACCCCATACCTTGTTCAAGTCTCACAAGACAATCTTTAAGTGTAATAGTTGTACATACATCAGCTTTCCCAACTGCAAGGAGGTCATCCATAAAAAGGAGGTGTGATATATGAATGTTACCCGTAAAAGGGGGAGAATAGCATCTGAGGCTCTGTACTTTATCCAACAAGTACGAAAAAGTGTTCATAGCAAGGGTGAAGAGGAAAGGAGAGGGGAACATCCTTGCCTAAGATCATTTGATGAACCAAAGAAGACCTTAATTTCACCATTAAGCATATGGAGAAAGGGATATTAGATACATGCTTTGATCCAACCAATGAAGTTTAAGAATCCTTTTTGTGAAGCCTAATGATAATAGACTCTCTTGATGGTGTCAAATGACTTTCTTAAATCGAATTTTGCCAAGAAATATTCTTGACCTTTAGAAAAATACAACATATTTCATGAGCAAGAGAATGTATATCTTTATTCATAATGAATCTGATTAAGCTTGATGAATGATGGAAGGAATAACCTTTTTGAGTCTATTTGCCAACACTTTAACAAGCACTTTATAGAAAGCATTGCGAGAGAAATTGGCTTGTAATCATCAAGGGAGCTAGAGTGTTTTTATCTTAGGGATGAGAGTAATGCGGCTGTGCATAAACATATTGGAGAGTTTGCTTTTGAAAAGTAGTGTGCCAAAAAAGAAATTGTTTGCTAATAATATCTAGCAATGCATGTAGAATTTGGAATTAAAGCTCCTTAGGGACTTATTTTCATTTATCTCAAGGAGGGTGAGTGAATTTCTTGAGAGCTAATCTAGAACAAGGTCCCTGACTATTCCAAGGAGGGGTGCCACTGGGAACCTCATATATGCTGAGGACCTTATTAGAGCCCATGTTAAAGAGATATGAATAAAACTTGCAAATTTTAGCAGTAATATCAGAAGGGTTACATATCATTCCATGGTTGGTGTAATTCTCTAATTAAATTTATGTTATTTCTTTCATTAATGTTGGAATATAGAATTTAAGATCATCATCTCGAGTTCTTAGCCATGAGCTTTGGCTCTACTTACCAGAGAGCTTCTTTGTGGGCTAATTTTTTTATATCTCCCTTTAATGTCCAAGTCATTTCTGATGAGGAGGGGGTTGTGAGGATCTCTCTCAAGGGACAGAAGGACATTCTCTTGATCATTTTTGAGTGACTTAAGAAGAGCCTGAAAGGAGGTGGAGTCCCAATGAAGACTTTAGATAGTATCTCTTATGAAGTTAAGTTTTCTAGAGAAGACATATAATGGATCCCAAAAAGAAGATTTTTCACATCGATTTGATCAAGAGAAGGAGAAATAAGTGGTCTAGTAGTTATGGAACATAAATCTAGGAGCCTATTGAGAATCATGATGTAAGAAAGAGATGATAGAAGAGTGATAAGAGAGAGAGCCATGATTACGTAATAAGAAGATGGAAACAGTCCACTTCAAGTTGCATAGAACCCTATCAATTTTGGACTGAATAAGGTTTCCTTGTTGCAGGTTAGACCAAGTAAAGAACAACCCGCACTAGGAAGATCAATAAGCTCACAATCATGAACGCAGTCTCGAAAATCAGACAGTCTACTAGGAGGTAAGATAGATCCACCACTTTTCTCTCTGTTGTTTAAGACACAATTGAAATCCCTTAATATGATCAAGGGGCTCCATGGAGGAGGAGATACCCTCAATGAATTCCACAAAGCCCTATCGAAAGCATCATTGAAGACATAAATGCATGTGAAGAAGGAGTGAGCTATCAATCATAAAGCCATGAATAAGTGAGAGTACTAGAGATATGTCAAGGAAATAGATACCGCATTCCACTTGATCCAAATTGGCCTGGGATGGAAGTTGAAATTAGAAATGCTTCCATCATTAGGGAAAAGATTGAGCTTATGAGAGAAGGGACTTAATTCTGTAGAATCAAAATTGAGCTTGGTTTCAATTAGACAAAGGATATCTAGATGATAATCCCTAACTAGTCGGGAGTAATCATTGATTTTGTTTCTGGCCATAAGGCCCCAAACATTTCATGTTCCAATTATTGGGAATCGCATGAGGAGGTGTGTGAGGCTAAGGGTTTCATACCCTTCATGTTATTTTGCTATGCCAAATCTTGTGAAGGAGATTTAGATTTCTGGAGTCGGACTTGTTTTGTCGATTGAGGATTTGCCAAGAAAGGAATCTTTTGAGCAAGAAGCTTCGAAGAGATGGCAGATCAGTGATTATATTGTAAGAATAAGAGCTTGGTGGTGGTCGAAATCATCGTTGTCTGAGCTACTCGTGTTGTCCTCTTGAAGTTGAGGGGTTTGGAAGAAGTTGATTCAGCTTATTATCCGATGATATAATGTTGGACCAGACCGCAGCTAGAAGAGAAGATTGGGAGGGTTGGAAGCTAGGAAGGGATGGGCAAGGATGTGGAGTTAGCAGGGATGACTTCTACCTACATCTGGATGGGGTTGCTTAGATTTAGGACAAGTAGAGTTATCATAAAAGAGTTATATTGTGCACAAGGCTTAGGCTTCGATCGATGATTTCTTATCTAAATTTGAAGCCGTTCATGTTGATGAAAACAACAGGGAGAGGGAGGAAGGGTTAACCGAATGCTTCGATGAAGGTGACTCGATATGGATGCGTGAGAGTCGCGCAAGAGGGATGCCAATCAGACTAGCCACCTTCAAGAATCCTGATTCGTTCCAACAGAACAAGGGGAAGTTTGGCAATTTGACCGAGAGAGGAATTTCTGCAAAATTCTGTTTGGATGGACAAAAGTTTCAGGACCACTTTTGACAAATAAATGGTCTACCATTTAAGAAACAAGGGTCATTGTCTCAGACTAGATCTCAGTCTTCTTTATAAGGGAATTTGAAGAGAAAGAAATCATCATCAAGTGTGAGAAGTTCAAGACTCCCTTTGATAGTCCATTTCTTCTTAACTGCGACTAACATGGAGCCGTAGAAGGGGCGCTTACCAATAGCGTGGCCGACAAGAGATAACTGCCATTTCTTTTGGCCGTCTAAAATTTCCTCCTCATAAAAGTTAACCTCTTCGAAGTCACATGTGATATAGTTTAGGTTAAGGGATTTATTCTGATCCTTGGGAGAAAATAGTAGATCCTTCCAATTATGGGAGCAAGGGGGAGGAGAGTTTCTCGAACCGAAAGGGATTACCCTAGGGGCCATGGCCAAGGATGGAAGTGGAAGAGGGGAAGAGGTAATGTGGGGAAGTGCTTGGAGTGGATGTCCATAATAAAAAGAAGAAAGTCGAGGGTGGGGAGAAGCTTAGGAAGGAGGGAGTCCCCCTCGGCCGGAGACAAAAGGGAGGAGAAAGAAGCACCAAAGAAAGAATATGCAAACAAAAGGAGGGAACCAACCATCGAGAGCATGGGAAACCCTACTATTAGCTTAATTTTTATGTACTAGATGAATACCCATCAATTCAAAAGTTTAAGCTAATCTATGTGGGGCACTGTTTTCATCATATGCTTGATCCTAACAGATTCCGCTAAGACTCATAAGAGAAATAAGTTGAATGAAATATTTGATCTAATTGAATTATTGGTTATGATATCACTAGTTAAGAGGGTGAAATACTAAGGGGTGTTTGATAACTCGATTTATTTTAAATAAAATTTAATAAATTTAATATATTTGAATTTAGTAAATTCTGAGTTATTAAATCCTGAAAATTGTTTGCTAGAGAGATATTTGATAAATTATTTGAGAATTTAAGTCTATTAAGATTTTAAAAATATATATATATTGAAGAAAATATGAGAATAATACTTTATCATATTACATTTTAATTCAAAATATATTAAAATAATAATTATATTTATGATACTAGACTTATACTAAATCTTGACTCATCCATAATACTTAATTTATAATAACATATCAATTAATCATTAATACTATTAAATTAAAATAATTAAAATTAACTTAAACTATAGTAAAAAATAATATTAATTATTATATTAAAAAAATCAATTAACTATAAAACTATAATTATTTTTAATAAATTATAATTAAATTTTAAGATATATCAATGAATTATTAGTTGTACTCAATTAAAATTAAGTTAAATATATATTAATTAATCAATTATTAGTATTAATATTAATATTAATTTAAAGTAATATATATTAATACTAACTATTAATTAATTAAAAGTAATTAACTATTAAATTATATTCAAAGATATTAATATCTTAGGCATTTTCCTTCTTCCATCGGTGCCCAACTATTCTTTGACATACTTCAATTTATGTAAATCCCGTAAATTCACCTTCCAATGGGATTTACTAAATTTGAGATTTACTAGATTTATGAAATTCGGATTTACTAAATTGGGCAATATTTTTTGGCAGATTTATGAGATATACATACTTAAAATCTTGAGTAAATCGTTATTCACTGATGGTTTAAATTGATCCCATTATATTGGTGGTTAGGTATCCATCAACCAAAGAATTTAAGCTCAAGAATAAGGATTGTCCCAATGTAATAAGCTAAATTCTGATATTCACTATACATATAATATTATTTTACACTTTTTTTGTCCATCCAGCAAAGCTTCGCACTTTATCTTCTCTTTTCTGCATTTAAAAAAAAAGTAAAAAATTTGTGTAAAAATATATACAAATTTGTCTTAGAAACTTTACTTTTATTGAGATATCAAGACTTTGTTTTGATTGAAAGTTAAGTGGAGAGATGATGAAATGAAATCTCAATATTTTCTTTCTGTTGATTATAAATTGCAGCCATTGAATCAAGTTGATTCAATTTCTTCTTTCCCCATTTCTTTCACTCAAATTTCCATTTAAAAAGCAACTTAATTTCCATGGTCAAATAGAAAAAAAATAAAAATAAAATAAGAACTTCCAACATAATCTATTAGGCGTCAATCTATGTTGTAAGCATCAACAAGTTCCCAATTCCTTGCAGTGTGTGAAGGAATGCTTCATGTGACAAACCGGGTACCGACAATGAGAAGAACCACGTAAAACAAACCACCATTGAAGGAGGGCTCACGCTTGAGTCTCAAGTCTTACTGCTTTGAAATAAAATTTGAGGTTGGGAGCAATGGTGAAACCTTGGAGAAGATCACAGTGGAATACGACACTTTGGATGATACTCCTCTTAGAGTAGAAGAGGAAGAATAGATCAAGCAAGCTGGACAATCAAATCCTCATGGAACTTTTTATTCTGACCTTCCCTTCGCTAGTCATTTTTTTCTTCTCTTCCTTTTGAACCAATCTCTAGTATCCATTATTGGGGTTGAAGGAGGAGGAGAAATAGAAATTTAAAAAAGAGAAAGAGAGAGAGAACTTGGAACAAAACAATCACACAAAATGACGAGAAGATTTATACATAATTCAATGATTTGATTACATCTACGATCACTATAGGACCTGAGCATTTTTTTCTTAGGAGGAGTTTGAGAGAACTTAAAATTAAAATAAAGTATGCTCCTTCAAAGTCTTAATTTTATAGAGAAAGGAAGCACGCAAAAAAATAAATCTTTTAAATAAAAAAACTTTTGCCAAAAAATTCTCTCAAAATAATTTAGGAGTAAGCACAATTCGTATGCCTTCAATAACAAAATATATGCTAAATCTTTTTAAGTGAAAAACATTTTCAAATGTAACCTTTAGTGTCAAAAGAAGAAAAAAAGGGCCTTGTGATTATAAAAGGCCAATAGGAGACCTCATTAACAAAATATCTTCTAAAGCTTGGCTAGAAAGTTTGAGATATAACTTGATTGAAATAGTACAATTTGATAGGGACTCCTTAGCGCTTCAAGACTGGCATCCAACCACAAAGTAAAAATCCACACTACAATTATTCTGTCCATAAGTTCTATTTTCTCATGCATGTAAATCATTCAAAAATAAATTCATTTTAGTAGATAAAAATGGGTACAATGGTTAATTGATTTTGATAATTTAATTTAATTTTTTTCTACTTTCACTAACTATATATATATATATATATATATATATATATATATATATATATATATATATATATATATATATATATATATATATATATATATAATTTTGTATTTTGTTTATGTAATACAATTTAGATGTTGTGAGGATAAATACCAACCAAAAGATATGAGACAATCCAAAAAATACTTGATCATGATCGAATTTGTAAGCCGACTTGGATATTGAGCATTTCCTTGTTGCCAGAATTGAATTATTTGCAATGAATAATGAATCATTGAAACTCGGGAAATGAAATTTGATAAATCTTTTCTTACATAGAGTCATTCTATATTATATATGTAGATACGTATAAAATATAGGTCTTCTATGGACCTATTTATGTTCTATGGATCTATTTTTGTGATTCTTTTGATTCTTGCTCGGATGATAAAAAATTATCATGTCCAGTTCTTTTGGGGATGGATCCACAAGAGTTAACTTATCCAAATAACAAAGAAACCTGATTTGAATGATCCTGTATTAAGAGCTAAATTTAAAGGGATGGGACATAATTATTTTGGAGAAACATGGCCCAATGATCTTTTATATATTTTTCCACCTATTAAGCAACTATATAAGGCTACCTTATGTTGGTAACAATCTTAAAGCTCAAAAGCTCTTCACCATTTTACAAGATTTTGAGTGTAAATTATTCTTCAATCTTTGATTTACTCACTCTTTCACTAAAATATATATATATATTAAATTCCTTTTTCTTTTATGTATGCTATCCAAACCTCTTTCCCCTTTGGCGTGCTTCTAGGAAGCTCACCAATAGGCTTCTTTTGATTTTTTTTTTTTTTTAATTTTTTAATTTTTGAGGATATAATTATATAATCCTATACTATATATATATATATATATATATTTTATTGATTGGTAATTATGATCAATGTTCACAGATAAGGAGGGAATAAAGTTAGTTGCACATAATTATTAAGATTTTGGAATATGATAAAAATAAAAGAAGCAATTATATATAAAATTAGTCGCATAACTATATATTATTATAAAAATAAAGTTTTATTTTGAAAAATATAAAGAGTATTAATAACTTTCTTGCTGTCATAATACTCTAAGTAGCTTTGGTTGTGAAAAAAGCTCATTTTGATCATATAAATTTTGAAAAATAATAAAATATTAGTTAAAAATAGAAAAGAGATAATTATAAATAAAATAAAGTAACATGATAGAAAGCAAATGCTTAACTCAATAAAAAAGGCATCAACCAACTACCTACATGATCATTTATAAACTTATGGATAAAATTAATTATTCCTTTTTCAATAAGGAGATGTTTTAGATTATTTTTTTATTATATTTAATTTATATTTTAAAATAAATTAAAATTTTTATTTTTATTTTTTGATATGATGATATCCAACGAGACAGTAGTGACAGTTGATGAGTCAATAATGATAATGATGATCATCGATGAAGATGCCCTGTGAAAGTTATGATGACAATAACTGATAATAATAACTCTTTTTAAATACTCAAAAATAAAAAAAATATTTATTTATTTATTTATTATTTTTTGGGGTTTTAAAGCTTCTATTTTACTCATTTAACATATAAAACTTTATTATTACGAATAGTCAAAACATACTGCAATGAAAAAAATGAGTTACGGTCTTGTTTACGTGTGGTATCTGATAATAAAATTTTATATTAAATGAGTAAAATAAATATGTCATATGTATATAAAATCTAATTTTTTTTTGGGGGAAGAATGAAGAATAGAGTCAATTATAGAAGACACTCAATAAAATTAAAGCAAACTCTAAATATTCTAAGCTTTCTTTTTTTTATTCTTGCACTAACACTATATCAGATTTCATTTGTGTTTTCTCCCCATCTTGCTTTTCTTTGGCCCGCCCTCATGACTTTAGCTTTTCACTTTCGTTTGGTTTGCATTTAGAATCTGTAAAGAAATCTAATTAAAAGTGAATCTGATCGAATACTTTTCACGGTTGTTTGGTTATGTAAAGTAAATACATGTAAACTATATTTTTGTTTGGTTGAGTATAAGTAAAGTAAAGTAAATACTGTAAAATATTTGGTTGGATAAATGTAAAGTAAATATTTGTATTAATATCTTATTATATGTAAATTAATTATAAAATTTATTCACTAATTAAAGTATTCAATTAAAAATAAATATTATCAAATAAAATATAGATAAATTATAAATAAAATTTTTTTCTTGACTAAAAAAATAAATAAAATCAAATACAAATAAAATTTATTTCGAATATTTAATTATTAGTAATTAATTTACAAATTTTCTAAAATATTAAAATAAAATCAAATACAAATAAAATTTATTTCTAATATTTAATTATTAGTAATTAATTTACAAATTTTCTAAGATATTAATTATTAGTGTTATAAATAAATAAAATTTGAATATTATCATTTTATATTAACATAATGACCCAAATTTAATATATATATATATATATATATATATAATTTTATTACTATATTAAACATTAATTAGTTAATAAGAATTTCTATTAAATAAATTAATCGTCAAGATTTAATATTTATTTATTAAATAATTTTTCTTTAATAAATAATTTATGCTTTTATTATTTTTTTATTAAATAAAGAAAAATTTAATAATTATTTTGTTTTTTTTATTTATCGTGAATTATTTATCATTAATTTAAATAAATATAATTATATTTATTAAATCTTAATTAAGCTATAATAATATTTATTTTAATTAAAGTTAAAATTAATATTATGAAGCGAATTCAAAAAAATAAATTAAAAAAGAAAAAAAAAATTTCCCAGGCTCCGCTCCGCCCTCCCAAAAAAAAGAAAAATAAATAAATTTTCCCGCTCCGCGGAAAAAAAAAAATTTTCATTGGAGCGGCTCCGCTCCACGGAAAAAAAAAAATTTTTCCCGCTCCGCGCTCCGCTCCGTTCCGCCGTGTAAACGAAATACGCTCGTTTTCGAGCGTATTTCATTTACACGAAAAATAGGTTGGAAAGGAAATTGAAATACTCTGAAATTTTACAGGGTAATTACTTTTACTCGGAACCAAACACAGAAAAAGAAGAATTACGTATTTGGATTACATCGTTGCGGTAATTACTTAGATATAATGTGTCTGAGGAACGAGCCAGATATTGAAAATCAAACTATCAACTACCTTTAAGATGTCTTTCTAGTTTTCTTTTCTTACTGAACACTTCTTCCCTTCTACCTTCATATAACTCCCTCAAGCCTCTTCTAACTTCATTCCAGAAACAAATATCTTTCAATCTATTTGAAATATTATTATATTGTTACCAAATCCATGAGTCTAAAGATGAAGAACCGTTCTCCTGGCCTCTTCAATTATGCAATCTCCCTCTTCATGGCAATCTTGAAGGCGAAATCCACGGCCGTGAAGAGCAAAGCGAAAGCCGTGAAGACGAGATTCATAATCTTCAAGCTTCTTCACGACAAAAATGCTCTCGTAGGCACATTCCTCCGCAAAATTGATAGTTGAAGTTCATGAAGGACTTTGTGGTACATATCAGTCAGGTTAAGTTCATGAAGGACTTTATGGTACATATCAGTCAGGTCCTAATATGACATTAAAGATGAAAAGAATGGGCTATTATTGGACTTCTATGGTGAGAGACTATTATTAGATGTCGAATGATTTGAAATAATGACATAAATAATTTGAAGTGCGGGGCATCATCGAAATCAACTCAAATGACCTCGATGACGAGCGGAATCGCGTTTAGCTCAAAAATTGGGATATAAATATTGCGATTGATGATCAACTAATTAAGCGCCAGTGGTCAGCCCTGCAGCATATCGAGGTCGGAGTGCAGGCGATGATCAACGACCTCCGTTTATGGCGATCACGCCATTAACTTCAAACATCGAAATCTATCAAGTAATTCGCACTCAATTGGTTGGTTTGCGTAAAATCAGCCAGCGACGATCTGATTTTTTAATTTGAAATGGACTCAATTTAACTAAACGAAACAGCGGCTGAAGCGTGCGTCATTCGTTGCAAATTACCTTAAATTATATATATATATATATATATATATATAGACTATGTGCGTTTACCGCAGCGAAATCCACATTAAAATTGTTATAAATTTAAAATTTATTAAAAAATTCTTAAATTACCCCCATGCTCAACCATTACACCCTATTTTCAGTTTATCTGATTAAAAAAAAATTGCCCCTCTCCCCATTCCCTCCTCATTTTCCTTCCCACTCTTCTCTCTCCTGCATTCTCTCTTTCATTGGAAAAGTTCCCTGCACACAGGTAAAAGTTTTTTCTCTTTGGAATTGGCTCTCCTCTCAATCTCCCTCCCGTTCGCTCCGTCTACCGCAAAGCACGCCGCAGCGCAATTTCGACGTAGCCCGCGTTCCCTCTCCCTCGGCCGCAAACGACCCGGCAGCGCAATCCGCCGCCCACTATCCAATCCCACAAACGACCCGTCGGCGCAATCCGCCGCCTGCTGTCCAAACCCGCAAAACTGGCCATTTCCCGCATCCATGACCGCCGCGTCCCGACCCGTTGCCGGCGTAAAATCGTTCCACACCGCGGCCTGCGCCTCCATCGCCCGCCGTAACCATGCATCCCACAGCCTGCTACCGCAAAACCGCTCCACGCCACGGCCCGCGCCTCCACCACCGGCGAGCCATCCCGCATGATCCACCGACCCGCTTGCGCGCATCTCGACCCGCCGCCGGCGCAAAACCGCTTCCGCGCATCCTTACCCACCGTAGGCACGCGCTCCGGCCCGATGCCCACAGCCCGTGTGACCGGCTCGTCCTGTCGCCGGCCCGTCCAGCTTTCAAAACTGACCCGACGCTGCATTCCACGGCCCGCCGGCATCCAGCCTTCAAACCTGACCCGCCGCTGCATTCCACGGCCCGCCAGCCCGCCTCCTTCCCACGACCCGCTAGCTAACCCGCAACCCTTCTTTTGCCTCGAACGGGCGTCGTAAGAATTCTTCTTTGATTTCCGGCGTCGCGTTCCCACTTTAGTATCTTTTACTTGGCGGAAGACATCGTCACAGGAATTCTTCTTTCGATTTCTGACATCACATTTCTCGCTTTAGCCGTCCAATTTTAACTTCACTACAAACTGAGGAAGAACATCGTCAACAAGCGAATTGTTCTTTCGATTTACGGAGTCGCATTCCTTGCTTTAGCGTCAATTTTTCGCATGATCGGAAGAACATCGTCAAGGCAATTCTTCTTTAGATTTTTATGCGCACCCCCTTCCCATTTTTGCTTCGCCGCAGACCGGGGAAGAAGATCGTCAACAGGCGAATTCTTCTTTCGGTTTCCGGCGTCGCATTCCTTTGCCTTACATTCCCAATTGCATACCTTACTGTTCTTTCGAGCATTACACGAAAAATCGTCGAGAACATATGTGATCTATGAATGTAGAATATATATATATATATATATATATATATATATATATATATATATATATATATATATATATATATATATATATATATTTTATCTTTCATTTTGAAAATACTCATTAAGGGTAGCGACAAGATGAAAAACCACTATGGTGTCCACACTTCATTTATTCAGCAGTAGTACCAGTAAGCCAACACTCATTAGATGCCACCAAAAAATGATCTTTGAAATTTTGTCTAAATTCTATACTTAGAAAAAAAAGAGGGGAAGGGGGATGAATATATATTGCATTGTATGTCTTCTTTTAGGTCTGAAGGTCTCGTCGTGCTTAACAGGGCACGACGAGATGAAAACCGATTCGGTGTCGAAACCATACTCAACAGAAACGTAGTAAGCCAAAATACGTCAGACCTCACCTGCAGATGATCGGGATGGCCAGGAGGCCAAAATGCGTCAAATCTTTTGACTTAGAAAAAATGAGAGAGTGAAATGAACTGACTTAAGAACACTAAGTAAAGAAACCTACAACTAATTTTAAACTAAAAGCATCAAACAAGAAAAAATGGGAGAAAATGAATGTGAGAAAATTTGAATAAAATAGGGGGAAAACAAATGTGGGAAAATTTGAATAAAAGACGAGGGAAAATAAATGTAGGAGAGTTCGAATAAAAAAAGGGAAAAAATCAGAATTACTTCGAGGAGTAAATTTTCTTCTTAAAATAACAAATTAAATTATCTTTTGAACCTATAACTTCAAAACACCTTCTTCGCCACCGAATATGCAACCCTTTGTATAAGTAGATAGAAGGCAATACTAAATCCAATTCTGTAAAAATCATAGAGCTTCCTTTAATCAAAATTAAGGGATTTCATTCTAATTATGAATTTTAAAATCAATAAAATCACTATTTATGTGAAATTATCTATGCTACAAACACATGCATGTGCTCGGACATAGAGATTTCAAGTGCAAATTTTAATATCTGAAAAGGCTACGCAGGCTAAATTGGAATATATTAAATATTAATATGAAAAATCTAATAAGATATTAGATCAATTTACAATGTCTTCTTCGTCACTGGTTTTGCAACTCTTTGTACAAGCAGATAGAAAGCGATTTGAACTGAAATCTACAAAGATCATAGATCTTTCCTTCAATATAAAAATTAAGAAATTTCATTCCAACTATGATTTTATAATCAATGAAACCACTAATTAAGTGAAATTATCTAAGCTATAAATACTTGCATGTGCTCGGACATAGAGATTTCAAATGAAAATGATATTACCTAGCTTTGCCAGAGTTACTAGATCTGGCTCTTCTCATCCAAAATAAATGCTATCTTTCCTGATTTGGAATGCAAGAAGGATTGGTTCCCTCTCTGTTCGCAACAGAATCAACAATTTAATTCGGACCCATAATATTTCTTTATTAGCGATCTTGGAACCCTTTATCCTTCCCTCTAGCATCCATTTTGTCGCTAATATGATTGATTTTAATAGTTTCTTTACTAACTCGAGTCCTTTTGTTTGGATTTTTTGGAGAAGTCCTTTTGTTTTACATGTTATGCAGGATTTACACCAGGTTGTCAATATTAAAATCACCTTTGATAATTGGTGTTGCTTTGGATCCTTTGTTTATGCCTCTTGTAATAGGTATGATAGAAGGATCCTGTGGGAAGATCTGGTTAATTTCTCGTCCTATAATTTGTGGGTGGGATTTCAACTATCTCTTCCTCTTGAAGCGAGTGGTGGTAATGCGTCTAACCTATTCTCCATGGAGGATTTCAATAACATGATCCTAGATTGTCACCTTTTCGATCTTGGTTTTATTGGATCTCATTTCACCTGGAATAATCACAGACTTTGGCAAAGATTGGATAGGATTCTGTTTAACGACCTATGGATCAATTCTTTTCCTATTACTTCTGTCGAACATCTCAGTAGAACCTTATCCGACCATTCCCTTTTGCTCATCTTTGTTAAGGTTAGTAAGGATTCCCCCTCTTCTCATATTCTATTCTGGTTTCAAAATATGTAGCTTATGGACGATAGATTTTTGGAAGTGGTTGCTACTAATTGGGGCGATCCTCTCTATCTTGATGACTCTATTGTTGGGATGACGAGATTATGGCTTAAATTAAAAAGGCTTAAATAATATCTCAAATGGTGGAACAAACACTGCTTCAAAAATCTTTTTACCAACATCAAAAGAATAAGAAGTCATAGTTTTAGAAGAAGCTTCTATTCATGATCCCTCCAAAATTATCTTATTAAACCAAGCCAAAGATAGGTTAACATGCTACCAAGACATGGAGGAGACCTTTTGGAGGCAAAAGGCTTCTTTATGAAGGATATCTGATGGAGATAGAAATACCAAATATTTTCATGCTATGGTTAAAAAGAAAAAGGCTCTCAATCACATTACAAAAATTAAAACTAATGATAATAATTATGCGATAATAAGGAGCTTGCGGATTCGTGTATCTTTCTTCGAACTCCTTAACAAAAAAGTGAGCTATGATGAGTTATCCTAGCCTAAAGTTATCCCTAAGATCATTTCTGAAGAAGATAACAATATGCTTACTTCTTTACCCTTTGAGTCTGAAATAGCTTCCACTTTACAGAATATGAATACGGATTAGGTCTACGATGGATTCTGATCTTATTTTTCAAAAGTGTTGGCATATTATCAAAGAAGATTTGATTAAAGCTGTTTTGGATTTTTTTTAAAAGGAGTACCCTTCCCAAATACTTTTCTAGCACTTCCATTGTCCCAATCCCTAAAATTGATAACCTCGAACTTTGAAACTATTTTAGGCCTATTAGTCTTTGTACCCTTTTCAATAAGCTCATCTCTAAGATCTTGGCCAAAAGACTAGGCAGTTTACTTCGTAGAATTATCTCCCCCAATCAAACTGGTTTTGTCAAAGGTCGATCTATCTCGTCTCCCAAAAAAACACATTGGGCTAACTGGTACACCTGTTGTGGGTCTTTGAATAAAGGTGGTTTAGGATGTAAAATCTTAGAAGACTCCATTAAATGCTTTTCATACAAAATGTGGTGGAATCTTAGGAACAATCGGTATTTGTCGCAATTTATCCTCAAATATTGTAAGTGTAAACACCCTCATCATTGTTCAAACTTGGGGATTCTCCAATGGAGAAGACTTTGTAATACCAAGTGGCGGTGAGAATCTAATCTCCTAGGGTGTAAATTCGATCCTCCTTCTTTTAGCAAGATAATTGGCTGGGTTTGGGTTCTATTGACTCCTTACTCAATACTCACTCTATTAAGAGGCTTAAGGTTAGCCATTTCATTACACATAATACTTGGGATATAGCTCAATTAGTTTCCTATGTCCCCAATGTGATGTTAACAAAATCCTTAATATTAATCCAACATCCAATAAATCCAAATCTTGTTTAAAAATTCCTCCTCCGAGATTTTGTCTTGAAGGATATGTGGCATGCGTTGATTTAAAATTAATCTTTAGTTTTTTCTAAAATCTGGAGTAATTCTATCCCTTCCTCTTTCTCAATTCTAACTTGGCGTATCTTAAAGCACTACATTCCTGTTGATGCCATTCTCTCTAAAAAGGTTTCCATCTTCCCTCCAAATGCCAAAGTTGCTTCCACATTGAAATTATAGATCATGTCTTCATGAATGACCTATTGTTTTAGGTTTGGAGTGATGGTATGTTAAATACTCTTCTTTGATGGATCCTCTATCTTGCACCTTCTAAAAGTTTTCTTTCTTATACAATCATGTCAGGTGTGCTACTACTTTATTTGTGTGGTATATCGGTGGGAAAGAAATGATGTTAAGCATCATGGCATTCCTATGAAATTTCACCATATTATTCTAGAACTAAATGTAAAATTACTTTCTCTTTATAAAGCTAACCTCCTTACTCCTCTAGCTTCAAAGGATTTAAGCATTTGGATCTTAATCTTGGGATTAATCTCCCCTCTTTTGAGTTTAAGTGTACTCATAAAATTATACATTGGATAAAGCCTAATTATCATGTCATTAAGGTAAACACGATGGATCTTTTAATGGGCTTTTGGTTGTGGAGGGATTTTAAAGACTATAGAGGAAAGGTGATTCTTTGCTTTTGATGTTCCTTGAAGACCTTTTACTTCTTTTTCTTTGAACTTTATGGTCTTCATTATGGTATTTTGCATTCGAAAGGATTCAAAATAATTTGGTTTGAAATTGATGCTCTCCTCCTCTTGGAATTATTAAAATGAGCTCATGGCAATGCTGAAGTTTTCTATCTACTTAATCAGGAGGCTTGTGCACTTAACTACCATATTTCTCATACCGGAAGGCAACTCGTCGATTTCCTAGCTAATTGAAGTGCAAAATCCTCTTATGTGAATTTATTCTCCATGATAATATCCCTTTCTTGTAGGGACTGTGAATTTAGATAAAATGGGTTTGCCTTATGTTAGAAACCTGTAATTTTATATTATTACTTTTTGTTTCCACTTCTTGGTTGGGTGAGGGTTTACCTCCCATCTTAGGTCTGTGTTGCTTGTATCCCTCCTTAGGTCAAATGATATTGGTCTTCTTGTTGCCATTATTGGAATGATTTAATGTTCTATTTTTTGGTTATCGATATTCTTTGTATCATTTTCTATATTTTGTGCATTTCTTAAGTATTCCTTTGCAGCCTTTCTGGTTGTACTCCAAGGCGGGTACTTACTGTATTTCTAACTGCTGGATATCTTCTCTTGTTCTTTATTTGGGTGATATGCCCTCCTGTTTGGCATTGTGCTCTTCCTTCATTACCAAGGATTGTTTCATTTTTTCCTTTATGAGCTGCTTGTTGTTTCAGTATTTATTATATCCTTTTCTTTGGGCTCTTTATTTTCACAGAACAACGGAGGTTGTGGTTGTTATTTTTTTTTTTGTGGTGTTGTCTTTGTTCTAGTTTGGGTAATTAAGATTTTGCTTTTAAGCGGTCCTATGGCGGTCTGGTCTGGTTTGAGGGCTTGTTTCGGCCAATATTTTATCATATCTTCATGGCTCTACTATATGGATGTTCTCACTACTTTTGTTATGCTGTGTTCTTTTAGAACCGTGTATAGCTGGTGGTATTCATGCAAGCATCTCCGGATTTGGATGCTATTTCATATCATGCTGACCTTGTTAGAAATTTATCGTGGTGATATGAAACTTGGGTGGGTTGGTGTGGGTTGGTATTCTGATAGTTGTTGGCACTATATGGGCTCTCCTGTTGAGAAAGACATGATGTTTTCCTTCCTCTTTTGTATCTTTGTGGCTTTCTACCCCCTGGTTATACTGTTTTTTTGGGCTACACGATCTTCCAATGGATAGATTGTCTCCCCAGGTTTATTGGCTATGATGGGTGGTTGACTTCACCCCTTCTTTGGGTGTAGTAGCATGTCTTGTATCCCTTTCTTTGGTGTTGGATGCACATGGTTGTCTGCCCCAAGTTGGTAGTGTTAGAGCCTTTTACAACTCCCTCTTTCTTTCAACTTTTATGTTTATTCCTTTGATTTAACTCATATCATTTTAACGATGCTAACTTTTCATCTAGATGTTTGTAGATTCTATTTTCTTATCTTGCAGGTCATTTCTTTCTAGTGGTATAAACTTCTTCAGCCTCATCATCTACTGCTGTTGGATACCTTTGTGGTTTCCTCCTGTGTTTCTTTTACTTTCTTTGGTACTGTCTTTTTCTTTTTACTGTGTGGGTTGTACTTAGTCGAGGGATTCACTCTCTAGGATGTTTGTAACTCTTTGAGCAGTATATTCTGAGTTTATCCCCTCTTAAGAATCTTGTAACTCTTTTTTTTAGCAATAAAATTCCCCTATATGGAGTTTTGCAAAAAAAAATCATGGACTAGCAGGGCAACCTACTTGATTACCAATCCTAAGATAAACAAGTCATGATTGGGGAGCAATTCTGATTGCAACATTCAAATGATGATATTCTAACATAATTATGATTACAAAGCTCGTTTCTTCTATCATCTAATTTTATATATTAGATTTATGATGAGTAAGATAATATGAAAAGGCTTTTTACAAATATATAAGATGTCATAAAAAAATTTTGGGCAAGATTAAAATTCTTCATACAGTCTTCAGCTAGACTTCTACTCATTAGGCAAGACTATAATTCTGATCCCGAAAGTGTAGTAACGGTCTAAATACAAACTAAATTTTCATCTTCAATTTGGATACACGTGGAAATCACCTCATCCCAATCGAGCATCAATCATCGGATTCGATTTGACCCATTCTATACATGTTAATGTCATCAAGTAACACTTTGACAAACAACCTCAGATGGGTCAAAAATTCTTGGTAGATTATTCTCAATCTCATCCTTACAGGTTAATTTCATCAAGTAATATCACATGAAACAATCTATTGGTCAAAATATTTCACATTTTCAAATCGACCATTCATTGTTACATATTAAGTCAGTGACACTTTAACAAACAACCTCGGATGGTCAAATCTTTCCGGATTGATTCGAATTCCATATATGTTAATGTCATCAAGTAACACTTTAAATAACCTTGGTCAAAAATCCTTGGTGAATTTCTTTCGTGCATTACACAAGTTAAATCGAATAACTCACAAACAACCTCGGATGGGTTAAATATCTTTGGATTCAATTTCACCTTCCACATTAATGTCAAAATAATACTTGACAAATAACCTCAATGGGTCAAAATCCTTGGCGGTTTAGTTTGACCCCTTCCATACAAGTTAATATTATCGAGTAATACTCTGACAAACAACCTCGAATGGGTCAAAAATTAGTGATGGATTTCTTTCGACTTGTTCTATACAGGTTAATGTCAGCGAGTAACATCATGACAAATAACTTAGGATAGGTCAAAAATCTTTGATGAATTTCTTTCAACCTCATCCATACAAGTTAATGTCATCGAGTAACACTCTGATGAATAATCTTGATATGCCAAGAAATTTTGATGGATTCCTCGCATACAAGTTAACATAATCAAGTAACATCATGAGAAACAACCTCGGATAGGTCAAAAATTCAAGATGGATTTCGTCCGACATGATTCATATCGAGTAAATACCACGAAGAACAACCTTCAATGGGTTAAAATTATTAGTGAAAATTGGAGCCTTATGAACTACGGTCTTGATCACCTCCTGGTTGATCGGCGAGACGGTTGACACCTCTTCGAGGAAAAACTGAGCCTCTCGTATGAACTACATGTAGATCACCTCCAAAATGGTTGGTCCGAGGGACGGTTGGCTCTTCCGAGGGAAAATCGGCCTCAGATGAACTATTGGCCTTGATCCCCTTCCCTGGTCGGATGGTGAGACGGTTGACCTTTCGAGAAAACTGAGCCTCGTCATATGAACTACGTACCTTAATCGCCTCCAAACCTAGTCGGTATGACGACGATAGTTGACGCCTCTCCATATAAACTGCGGGTCTTAATTAATAAAGCAAATAACATTTTTTTTCAGAAGAAAGTCAAAGTCTTGCTGACAAAATTTTTTATTTTTTTATTACCCCTTGCCCCTAAACTTCTACTTGATAATTTTTCATCCAACGCAATATGGGAGAAAACTGTGTCTCCTTACTTGACCCAAAGGGATGTTTTTATAGATCAACAATAGGGGCAAAAAGAGAATAAATTTTGAGAAGAAATTTGAAAATATTTAAATGGATTTCGAAATTTTTACACTCAAATGTCTTTTCTTTTATAAAAGTGAAAAAAGGAAGAAAATAAAAAAAATAAAAAAAATAAAAAAATCCAAAATTTTCATCATTTGTGCTCACTAACGCGCATTTGCGTTGGATGATAAATAGTAATTATGATTAGGTGTTTTCTATTATTTCACAGTGAGATTCATTAATAACTCAATATTTAGATAATAAATAGGAACTTTTTAAATTTAATTTAATAATTTTATCTTGTGAATATTATTTTCTAAATTACTCAATTTTTATGATGGGAATTTTGAAATTGCATTAATGATAAATTTATTAAAAATTAATTTTATATTTAAATGAATAATTCATGTTAATTATTAATAGTCAAATAAAGTTTAATGTATCATGTGATCAAGCCAAAGACCTTATTTCTAATATAAATTAATTTCATATTTATTATATTATTTATGTTTTAGTTGTTAATTTATTGTGGGTTATATGGTAACTATATAGCCATTAGATATGGAGGTGAGCAATAGAGCTATGTACTTTAGAGGTTATTGTTTAGAAGGTTTGAGTACCAATCATAATTTGATGGCGTTGAGTGGCACCCACTTAATGTGCAGCAAAATAATTTCGCCAGATGTCTAGAATTGATTTGTAGCTTGTGGAAGTATGTTTTAGAATGTTGATGGTTGAAAAAAAAATTGTGATATTAGTCAAGAGAATATTGCCAACGATTTAATGAAATTTGGAACAATAAGTTGACATATACTGGACTTATGAGTATGTATGAACTTCCAAAAATTTACTTTTCTTTTTCTATTGATGCTATCTTCTGAGTATGTATGACCATAAGGGTAGTTTTATAACTTTTTCTAGAAATAGCTGCAACACAACACCTACACAGCTCAATATTCTAAATAGTTAAACTGCTTCATCAGAACAACCTTTCTGATAGCACCATTCTCTACAACTTCAGTTCTTCATACATAATGCAAGCAAATAGACCCTAAGTAAAAAATTTGAAAATTTTGAAGTTCAAATTTTTTATGAATTTTTTTTAATCTTCTTATGTTTCTTTTATATTTGTTTATTGATATGAGTAAATGATTTTGTTTTAATTAAAAATATAACTAGAACGATGAATTTAATTTAAAAAGATATATATTTGTAAAATAATTATGCATCTAATTTTATTAAATATTGAACTAAACTTGAAAATGTAATAGATTACATGCCATAATCTTATAATCTTAATTATAATGCGTATATGCTCGTGATTTTTGAAACAACATCGTGGTAACACCTTTTCCAGTTATATTTATAAAATCAAAATCCTCTTTATTTCTTATACTTAAAATTGTTTCTTTGCTGAAGTCTTCTTTTGGTTTAGTTATTAACCTTAACAGCTTTGTATAGCTGCTTCTCATCAGTTGTAGTATATGATGTTATTATAATAAGGTTTTACTAATTATCATTATAACAGTATATTCAGCTCACCCACTGACCTGATGTAATATATATTCCAAGAAGGTTTCAAAATCAATTTTACAAGCTTTTAAAAATATATTTTTATATTTTAAAATACAATTTTCTTTTCAAAATAAGTTTTCAAAGACATACTTTTACCTCATTTAATTTCTTAAATTCTGAAATCTAGTGTTCTAAAAGCATTAGCTCTCTCAGTTCACAGATTTTAAAAACAGAACACAAATCATACGGGCAATCAAGCATGCACTCAAAATATAATTTCATTAAGGCTTAAATCATATTATAAATATCATCATTTCAGTCTTTGGGATTTTGTATAAAATATCATTCCTTATTATTTGTATTTAATTTATGAGCAAGCTTTCCTCACACATTTTAATATGTAGATTTGGGGGTTTGTGAGCACAGTATAAGGCGAGCTTTTCTTATCACCTCCATGGTTTTAAAAGCTATTAATAGGAAATTTTTGTAAGAACACAAAAAAAGATTGCCAAAGTCCTTGTTGGATTAGGTATTGTGATTGTACGCGCTCAATGTAGGAGAGCAAATTAGATTGCACTTCACTTAAAGAACACTTATTTCAATACTTCATTCTATTGTGAAATCATTGCGATGAACAACAAAATAAGCATAATGATTAACAAATAGATTTACGTCAAAATATTCTAGATGGAATTTATATTTCCTTATGATTTTCTTATAATAAACTAATTATAAAGAGTAATACATCATAAAATTTTCATTTGATCAAACACAACTTTAATTTATGTGGAGTTGATGTTAAGCTCAACAAATATCTCCTGTTTTAGTGGAGGGAAGATTGACATGGAGGATATAGATGATGGGAGTAGCAGAGGCAGAACGTAGTGGCATTGCTTCCTAAATGCTTGGAGGAGATGCTGAAGAATATCATGAAGTGGTGACAACACAAATGGACAATATTGTCATTATTTCTTTCCACTATAAGACTTATTAAGCATCACATGGGAAGATGGGAATAATGAAGAAATAGGACAATGATGGGAGTAGCACATCGTTGTCCTTGGAGACACGAAGAATATCATGAAGCGGTGGCAACACAAATGGACAATATTGTCGTTGTTTCTTTCCACTATATGACTTATAAAGCATCACACTCATCGGAGAAGATGGGAATAATGAAGATATAGGAGAACGACATATTTCCTTGGTCTCCACTACAAAATCATGCTACAGGATTGTAGTTGACTTCAATTATTTCATAAATTCAAAGTTAAATTGTAATATTTTACAAAAATAAAGTAGTGACATATCATGGCTCATGCACCAAGAGGCCTTAGGTAATACACCAATGGCATCACTATAGAAGTTTTGAGTAGATAGAACATGCCATAACCTGACCCAATATAAACATTATGTTAAGGTAGGTCATATCATGAGATTATAATAGTTGATGAAATATCCAAGATTTAATTTGAAAAAATTTATTTTCTTCAATTTGACAAACACAAAGCCACTACTATCATTAAAATAGTATAAAATAAAATTAATCAATATCAAATCATATCATAACTATATAATCAAAATAATATATACAATAATTATGGTATAATTCTTCTACCAACAAAATATATATAATATTATGATTTGTCAAAATAATAGATTTAAAATAGCAATGCATTTATGATCTCTCTCAAGAGTAACCAATAGTCTCCTCAAAGTTATATTGAAATAATATATGTGAGAATAATAAGAATGAGCAACCACAACTCAGAGACTATTTAAAATTTACAAAAATTTTAAATACACAAAGAAAGAAAATAATATATTTTTACGAAAAATACTATTTTATAAATAATAAAATGTACCTTAAATGAATTAAAATAACATTTTAATAGGTCACATGTTGTGTCTATCAAGTACAGTGTCAGTATAAAAGTGAATACCGATCATAACAAAATATTATGCAACATTGTAAGCAATATGATGTCAGAAATAAAAGAAGATAATATAAAATAATAATTTATTTCTTTAGTAAAATATTTTATAATTTTTTTCGCTTTTATACCTTAACTACTACTATCATTAAAATATTATAAAATAAAAGTAGTCATTCTCAAATCATATCATAATTATACAATCAAAAGAATATATATAACAATCATGATATAATTTTTCTTTTCGACAAAATATGTATAATATCGACTATTAAAAGAATAGATCTAAAAGGCAACACACTTATGGTTCTCAATACCAATAGTCTCTCAGTCATGCCTTTTCTTGAAATAACACATGTGAAATTAATAAGGGAGAGCAACCATAGCTCAGTAGACTTTTTGAAATCTACTATAATTTTTACCAAAAAAAATATTTTATAAACACTAAAATGCACCTTAAATGAATTAAAATGACATTTTAATAGGTCACATGTTGCGTTTATCAAGTACAATGTCATTTTAAAATTAAATACCCATCATAAGTATACATCATGCAATAATGTAAGTAACACGATGTGAGAAATAAAATAAAATAACATAAAATAATAAATTTTTTTATTTAGAATATATTATAAATATTTTATATACCTCTACTTGTTTACATGTCTAAGTATATAAGAACACAGATTGATATCTTTATAGGTGCACAAACCTTTATAACTTCACTTGAATGTACATAAAATACAACTATTCAGCCACTTGCACTTCACCACCTTCTCCCCTTTTTGGACATATATTTTGATACATAACCATTGGATATTATTATTTTCAAAACTTAGAAATTTTATTAAACATGTAGAAATATGTAGATATCAATGGGTACAACTAAAATAAAAATTATAGGTAAGTTTGTGTGTGTATAATAACAATCACAATTTATAAAATCATTTATATGCAATGTATAGAATAATATTTTAAAGTTTTTTTTATTTTATAGTAAATTTTATCGAGCTCAATATACTCACTAAAATATATAAGATGCTATACAACACAAAATACTAGATGAAAACTTCATAAATTTTTGTAAATCGGAGTTTGAATGAAATCAAGTCAATAAAAATATCAAAAATACACATAGAGGGTATGAAAAGAAGGATGGTAGCTTAAGATATTTATAAAAAAATTTATTTATTTAATTAATATAAAAAGATATAATATTAATTATGATAATTATTTATTTTAATTATAAATTTATATAAATTCTTTTATTTATTAAAATGAACAATAAAAAATTAAATAAAAATAATTAATAAAAGAACATCATGTCCAGAAATCATTGGTTGTTTGCAAAATGGACACCAAATTATTTTAGAAAATCCACTTTTACAAAGATCTATACATTTCTCAAGGAAGATAATTCAAATAAGAAACTTTTTAATTTCATGCTTATGATGCTCTTAGAAATAACTGAAAATATATTTAAAATAAAATCAAGAATGTTCTATAATGTGGTGAAGTGATTTGAATATTGTATGAAACACATCTACAAAATTAGTTAAATATAATAAAGTCAATTTTGATGTGTTAAAATTATGTCCAATCAAAATTAGAAAAATTATGAATAAACTAAACATAAATTAATTTCAAAACACAAAAGAAAATCAATAGACATAAAATAAATATGCAAGTCTCACCAAGTCTAGTTACTATAAAACTAGTTGTCATAATCTCTCATTCTTAATAAAATACTATTCTCAACATTCACAATTAGTTGACTGTCAAATAAATTTGGATAAAGCTCTCTTATATCTATCTTTTTTCAAGAGGTTTTGCTTTCTAATCTGTGCTTCCAGTAAACTCTCACTATAGGGATTTGCTTGCTCTTCAACTGACTCACATCATATGCCAAACTATGTGCATATTCCCCTATATAAGTCAAATTAGGTCTTATCTCAATCTTATATACATGAATCTATGATCTACATCGGTAACAAATTTTCTTAATGTAGATACATGGATGACATCATGTATATTTGACATATTAGCAACAATAATCTATGATTAAACTTTGATAACCTCAAAAGACCCGGTATATTTCAAACTTAGCTTGCCTTCTCCAAATCTACTCACTTCATAAGACCGACTTTCGTGAAAATAAAATCACCACTACAAAATTTAACTGCTTGATGCTTGGAATCACAATACTTTCTTTGTCTTTCTTATGCTGCTTTCAACTTATCCCTGATCAATGTAATCATCTCAATGACATCTTATGTCCCAATAATTTTCTTTTACTCACTTCTATCCTCATACCATATAAAGCCTCATATGGAGCCATACCAATACTTGACTAGTAGTTGTTGTATAAGCTTATTGAATTAAAGGTATATGATCCTCCTAACTCTTTCAAAAATCAACTGTGTATAATCCAATAAATCTTTTAGCACTTGAATAGTCCTCTTAATTTGACTATTTATTTGTGGGTGAAAAGCTGCATTAAAGTTTAAGTTAGTCCCTAGACCCTCCTGAATACCTCACCATAATCTAGACGTAAATCTACCATCACGAACAAAATGATAACCCTTCACATCCCATGTAATCTTACAACCTCACAAATATATAAATATACTAAGCGCTTAACAAAATCTTTCTATCTCATAGAAAGAAAATGTCTTGATTTGTTATACCCATATTACATCATAACCTTATTTGGACCTCTAAATTCTCATAGCAAAATTTATAGCTACCTTTTCTTATTTTTTACCAACAATATCCAATGGCTATAATAAATTACTTAATCACTAATGCTTTTCTTTTATCATCTACTTGTCTCACTTCTCAAAATAAACTTTGTCACTTCACTCTTTAACCTAGAACACAAAAATCTTTTGGATCATGATTATCTTTATGTCCGGATGAATAGTATATCTAGAATAATGAGCCTCATGCAATGTTACTCCTCAAATCACCACTAGAAGAAACCCAAAGTCGATGTCCACAAGTCAACATTGCATGATCATCAACATGTAGCTCAACTCCTTTTCTTGATTGAATCTGATCAACTAATCTTGTATACTCATCATCAAATTTATGAGCTTCTTTAATCCTCTCTTGCAAAGAAGTCTGAATAATCATCTATGATAGAAATATTGTATTTACATCAATTGAACAAATTCCTAATTATAATCTATTAAATTCTCGAGTAATTACATTAGCTTTATCAAGTTGATATAAAATGCTCAAGTTATAATCTTTGATTAGCTACCACCTCTTCTAACTTAAGTTTGATTCCTTCTTGATGAATATGTACTTTAAGCTATGATAATCTCATAAATTTCACATCTTATTCCATAAAATAATGTGTCCATTTTAATGCAAATTTAATAGTCAATTTCAAATCATGAGTAAAACATTTTTCTCTGGCTTCAACTATCTTAATGCATTTATAATAACTCATTAATTCTATTGTAGCACATAACCAAATTCTTTTAAAAGAGTATCGGTGTATACTTGGGATCTCTCAATACTAGATGAATTTTAGAATATGTGTTGATACCAACCAATCCTTTAGCCGAGCGACCTTATACTCGATGTCCAATCAAAATGAAATGCCTTCTAAGTAAATCTTGACAATGATGCAATCGGTGAAAATGATTTGAAAATTTTATTTAATCAAGCTTAAATAATAATTATAAGCTTATAGATTGATTCAATTTTATTTAATTTTGATTTTACTTCATTTAGTTTGAATTTTGGTTAAATACATGAGTCAATTAGATTAAGCAATTAATCTAATTAGAGTCCTTAGATTTATATTTTAGTTGAAAGAGTTTCATTTTGATTTTTGATCAATTTCACTTAGAGGTGTTTGAATTCACTTAACCTATTTAGGATGATTTAAGTCTTAATGGGGCCCACCTAGTTTAGGTTTAACTCTGGGTTTTAGTTTTAATTAGCTTTAGATTTCAATTTTGAATTTAATTTCATTTGATTTTGAGTGCTATTCATTTTAGTTTTGTATTTGGTGTTCACTTAGTCTTTAAGGGAGTGTCCTAAATGTCTAAATGAGGAGACACTTAGACTAGGATTAGACTAGGATTGAAATCCTAAGTACTAAGAAGAAGATGAGTGTTAGCCTTACTCAAAAATGACGTCAACACCAAATATTAGCATTATTTTAAAACCATCATTATAAAGTCCTTTGAGGTAAATATTGATGAATTAGGCATGAACAAACTGAGTAGAGACCATTATTGTAAGGTCCTTGGAGAAGAAAAAGGCCAATTTTCATGTTGATATATTAGAGAAACCAATTCGATTGATCCAAAGTAAAGTTTATACAAATAAAATAAAATAAAAATATATAAAATACACCATATTTAACATGTAAAAAACTTGAGAATGAAAAAAAAAACTACAAAGCCATATCACATAAAGAAATTCATTATGAAGAAAGTTGGGAGAATTGTATAAATTTTACTTCTCTCAAGCTCTTCACACTTTAGTCACTTTAGGGCACTCACTTTTCACTTACGCTCTCAAAAGTGTAGAAAAAAGTTTTTAAAAAACTACTCTAAGATGGATTCCCCAATTCATAGTGTCGTGGCGCCACAAAACTTGCTCCAAAGCACTGGCGGCACTATCTTGCTACACTTTTCCGGTTGACACAACAACATTAGTGTTGCAAAGCTAATGTGCTATCCTTTCTATCTTTCCGTAAAATCTTCGAATCTTGGTGTCATTGCTATCTTTATTGTTGAGGCATTGTCTTCTCTATCCCTAAAGCCTTATTGTATATCTAAGTTTGAGGTGTTATATATCAAAAAATAAATTTTTGAGCTACCCTCTCTAATCATAGCAAGTTCATCACTGTGCTCGATCGGCGAGTTTCATGGTTGTGAGTTGACATTATTGACATATTCAGTCTCCATATAATCACAAAATAAATAAAAAAATAGAACATGAATTGTTAGAGACGAGTCTATTTATAGAGAGTATATTGTGGGAGAGACTGAGAACATAGAGAAGATGTTTTGGACGTAGCTTAGTGCTTGGTGTGGGTAAAATGGAGTGCTTATTCCTATGTTGGAAAAATACCATGACCAGCGAAGAAGTTTTGGACTTAGCTTATATTATTTTATTTATCTAAAAAATTAATGATTCAAATATGATCAAATAAATGTTTATTTGATTATTTTAAAAATGAATTCAGAACATTTATTTGTTCAAGCACGGCTAATTTTTAGAACAATAGAAATAAATATGTGCTTTTAAAATAGTAACATAAATGTTTGTAAATAATATATAATTTTGGAGGGATTTATTTTATATACATACCAGCAAGTGCGTTTCCAAAAAATTTTCTCAAGAAGGGGTACAACAAAATAAAAAATACGCTCTTATATAAAATAAAAATTAAAACATCTCATATAATATAAGAAATAATTAAGCATTTCAATAATAGAAATTTTCTTCACATTATATATTATCTATAACTTCTCATTATGAGTTTTCATATTTTGAAATTGTCATATAATCAAATTGTTATCATCACTCTTAAATATATTCTTTTCAGTATATGTAATAAGACAATCTTTCATCCAAGAATCTCCTATTCTATTGTACAAATGATTATTTACGATCTTCATTAAAGAAAATACTCAATCAACCATTATTGTAGCGATTAATAATATCAAAATAAATTTTTTAAGTAAATATAAAAGGTAATATACATCATTTTTTTCTTTGCCTCTAAATAAGAAAATATGCAAGTTTTATAAGTTAATTCAGTTAGATGATCTTATTAAATTTGAAGCAACAAATTTCTTCAATTTCTAAGCGGTTAAAAAGTGTTATCGAACCTAAAAAAAGAAAAAAAAATAAAACAATAGAAAAAAAAAAAAACAAAGCAACTATTTTATCCAAAATAAAATAAAGGATCCTCATATTATTAATTTTAACAAGACCCTTCAGCTATGTAGGAATATAAGAACCTCTAAAATTCATACTAGCATTCAATTAAGCACATAATTTGCTGACTAATCAGCATAAAATATCCTTTCTAAAATATGACCACCTTTAAATTATAAGAAATTCATGAGTAAGTATGTTCTTCTATGCAACTTAAGAGAATATGGATTATGTTGATTCCAAGCCATAATTAGGTTAATAAAAACTAATGCTTCCATTTAAGCATTTCAATAATAGAAATTTTCTTCACATTATATATTATCTATAACTTCTCATTATGAGTTTTCATATTTTGAAATTATAATCAAATTGTTATCATTACTCTTAAATATATTAATTCGTTATGTAATAAAGGCAATCTTTCATCCAATCTCCTATTCTATTGTACAAATGATTATACGATCTTGTTAAAATATGATCAACCATTATTGTAGCGTTAATAATATCAAAATAAATTTTTAAGTAAATATAAAGGTAATATACATCATTTTTTCTTTGCCTCTAAATAAGAAAATATGCAAGTTTTATAAGTTAATTCCGTTAGACGATCTTATTAAATTTGAAGCAACAAACTTCTTCAATTTCTAAGCGGTTAAAAAGTGTTATCGAACCTAAAAAAAGAAAAAAAAAACAATAGAAAAAAAAAAACAAAGCAACTATTTTATCCAAAATAAAATAAAGGATCCTCATATTATTAATTTTAACAAGACCCTTCAGCTATGTAGGAATATAAGAACCTCTAAAATCCATACTAGCATTCAATTAACATAATTTGCTGACTAATCAGCAAAATATCCTTTCTAAAAATATGACCACCTTTAAATTATAAGAAATTCATGAGTAAGTATGTTCTTCTATGCAACTTAAGAATATGGATTATGTTGATTCCAAAATATTAGGTTAATAAAAGTAATGCTTCCATTTAATTACCTATCGTATGAATACTAAGAGCAAAGTAAATTTTAAACACCTGGTTTATTGCTAAAATTTTTGCTAAATAAGCAGACTTACTAGGATCAATCTTCGTATTATATATCCTATGACATTTAATGAAATCACCTAAATAATTAAATATCAAAGAAATAGATCCGATCTCTATATTGTTGCTGTAAAGTGCATTTTAAGAGAAAAGAATTGAGGAACAGCGGAACTTATTGAGCACACGATGCCGAGATTGAGTTGCGTCAGTGAAGCATGGTCATGCGAGTCTTGAGTGCATGTGAGACAGTCGATGGTGGGGCTTTATGGTAGAAGAATGCAGGTGCTAAGCGATGGAGGGTTTTCGGATTGCAGTGCCAACTCAGGAAAAAGGGAAAAAAAACAAAACCTAATATATTTTTCCCAATATGGTGGGTTAGATGAAGTGCAATGCCATCAGTGTTATCCGCTCTTACATACCAGTGAATTCTTTCATGTATATATCTAACACCTAAAATTTCTTATTTGCTTATCTAACACCTAAAAAATATTTTAATACATCAAAACTATCACCAAAATTATCACCGCAAGTCCCGTCTGTAACTTCCTCTCTTGCTCCTCTCTCTTGTGTCGAATATTAGAAGATAGAAGAAACAGAAAAGTAACTTGACCAATGTCCAACACTCTCATTTCTCTCAGGCGCCTCTCTCTCCTATGATGACAACTGCTAGAAACTACGAGATCCACAGATTTGAATGTTCTTATGTAGAGGTTTATCAGCTTTCTTGCCAACCAACAATTTAAGTTGAATTATTTTTTCGGTGAGCTGCAAAGTTATTTGTATTGTTCATATTTAAATATTCATGCTCTACTTGCTAACTACTCTCAATCTTGATATATGCAATTACTTTCATCGGGTAAGTTTTTGCGTTCTTCCTTCCAAGTTAAGTTAGATTTTAGAACGTAAGAAAATAAAAATTAATTATTGAAAAATTAATTTTCAATACTTTCTATATTCATTAACTAGGGAATCCCATGTAACTAGTTAGTACTCTTCGAGAAACTAAAAATTGAATTGAACATGCTGTAGCTTAATTTGAATCCTTATGAATAACTTCAGCACATGGCATATAAGTAGCAAAATTTGAGATTTTATAAGATATCGTAGCTTATATGAACTCTTAAAGCAGCAATCCTTTAGGGCTCATACTTTGTGAAAAAAAAAAAAACTTGATACATCCGCCGAGAATTAATGTCGATCAACCGCGAATCTGAGGCATTTTCAAAATGCTTGATCTAATCACCGATTTCAGCAAACTTACGGTCAAAGTCTCGATGAGCGAACAACATCACATAGTGATCGAGCTCGATCATCGGATCAAGCTATCGGCATGAAAATGGATCCGATCGCCAAATGGTCACCAAAATTGACATATTTATAGTCGGTCGGCTCGTCAAGGCGAATCCAGCGAATCCAAGATCACCCAATTACATCATTAAGGCACGGATCATCAAAATACACCGTTCGGGGATCGCTAGGTCGTCAGATGGGAGTGGTTGGAGTTTTCCACAATTTACAAGGCCGCCACTCCCAAAATCTATAAATAGAGCTTCATTCTCACCTTAGAGGGGAGAATCGATTTGAAGACCGAGAGAACTCACGAGCCGGGACCTTGTGGCAGATCCCATCACCAGGTGCCAGTAGTGCGAAGATCGGGGGCTTCGCCTTGGGAGATGTAGGAGGACTAGAAAAGACCGGTTCGCTCCTTTCTCACGAAGATCAAGAGGTTGCTCCCGGAAGATCGTTCTGCCGCTTTTGGGAAACTTCTCCCTTGGGTTGGGATCGATATTGTATTTTCTACACTCGGAATATTGTTTTTTCACTAAACACCTTCTTCTCCTAACGAAGCGGGACCGTATCTTTTGAACACATAGTGAAAGTTCTGGGCAAGGCCGTGGTTTTCCACTTGGGTTTTCCCATAACCCACTGTGTTCATATCCCACCTTGTGTGTTGGATAATTTTTGGGCTGACGAAGATCTAGCATCTAGGAATAAAATTCTCAGCATGTAATTTGGCGCCGTCGTGGGATTCGGTTCCCCATTGCTATATCTCCAATATGGTTGGTAAGCGGGGTTTTCGCTCCTCATTCTCGGGATCAAGGGCGCCAAGTCTCCAACACTTCTCTACATAGCAGACTTACGTCCCCGGTGAGGAGGCCCTCTTTGGAAGATGGCGTTCAAGGATGGAGGATTCCCGAGAAATTCTTCGACTCTGCGAGAAGGCAAAAGCGTTCCAACACGCTGGAAGAGCCGAGTTCCGCGACCTCGGCATAATCAGATTTTCTTCACGAGAATGATTGCAGGAATGGGATCAACAAGTAGAACCCCTTGGCACCACATCCGGATCTTTGAACTTACGGATACCGGTTCTACTCACCCGCGAATGGCTCGACCGTGTCGGTGAAACTCCGCGTCACCTTATCGCGATGAACTATGACGGCAGTGCGGGGAAGAGTTCCGAGCAATCGAATGATCCATTCTCCGCCTCTTCCAAAACTTCGTCACTTCGAGATCATCTCGCAATACGATTAGGCGAGATTCAAGCTTCCGGCATGGACCCTTACGATGGCACAACCGATCCATACGCATATCGATCACTTTCGAGCGATCATGCACATTCGTGCAAATGACTCTGTCTTGTGTCGGTATTCCGGCGACTCTCAAAGGACGGCATTGGTTCTATTCTCATTAGGGGTCCGTCAGATCATTTGGAGAGCTTGATTTTTTTGTAGAGCGGTTCTGGCGAACAAGAGAATCATCGAGGATTCATCACATCTCTCAAAATCCGCGAGCGATGGAGAGTCCCTCGAATACTTCCGAGGTTCTCCTCGCAGGCATCTGGGGTAGATCCATAACTTTTGAGGCGTGCTTCGGAGGACTCCGGCCGAGGATACTTATTCATCATTAATGCGGAGAGTCCATTCTATCGCGACTGGTCCAGAATAGAGGCACAAATCTCCGCTGACGAAGCTATTAGTGCTCATCGGCGCAGTTTGAACCACCAGCGACAAGCGGAAGAAGGTTCCCAAGGTGATGTTCAAACATCTCGAGAAAAAGAAGAAGCGACAACCTCCCCAAAACCTCCTCGGCCGGCGACCTCGGATGACTCAGAGAGAGGAAATATCTGACTCTCAACCGTCATGCGCGAACATCCTCTATTTGTGGGAAGAGGATAGCGTCAAGTGGCCGCCTTTAAAACGGAATTGGAAATCAAGAAATTACGCCACTTTCACGCGCGGAGAGACCACGAAGTGCCACCAAGCGAAGGAGGAGATTGAAAGACTATGTCGGTATCTAGGCCATTTTATACAAAACTAACCGCTCGTCCGAATCTTTGGGGCAACCACTCGGAGGAACCGGGCGGGAGAGAGATAACAATTGCGGGGAGGGGTGTTATCTAGTCAAATATTCATTGCCTTGAGAGCGAAGAAGTCTCGGGTTGACCATTCTATCACCTTTGATGATTTAGATCTAGGGGCTTATCCCACATCAAGATCCCCTTGTCATCGGTCACGGTCGGTGATCCATGCTTCAATATTAAAGGATATTGATCGACAATGGGAGTTCGGTTGATGTTCTTTTTTACTCCACTTTCCTTAGCATGGGTATAGAAGAGAAGCTTCAACCGGTAGGTCCTTTGTATGGATTTGATGTCGGCCGGTATTAGTGGAAGGGACAATCAATCTTCCGTAACTCTTGGAGAATTTCCCGACGCAACCCACTTGATACAATTTATTGTAGTCAAGTCCATCCGCGTCTGCAATATTTGGGAGACCTCTCCGGTCATATTGGCGCGTCACATCCATTGCCTCACCTCAGATGAAATTCCGCACCGGCATCGTGGTAAGTGGGAATCAACGAGATAACCTGGCGTCTTTATATCAAACAAGCACCATTTACGTCGGTAACCCTCAACATCGAGAACTTTCGAGATGAGGATGCCTCGAAGGGCTTCTCCGGTTGAAGATGTAATTTGTCTTCTATCTCGAAGTTGATCCATCGCGAAAGGTGAAGGTGGGATCGTTCTTTGTCTGATCAATCGAGAATCATTAGATTTTACGTAAAAAGATATCTTTGCACGGCGCATCGATATTACGGGCATTGACAGAGTCATTACGCACTCCTCAAAGTTGACTCAACCTGGCCGTGTCTGAAGAAAAGAACCTTACGAGCGATTGCGGGTCATAGAACAAGAAATCACCAAACTTACGGAAGTCAAGTTCATTCGAGAAGTCTACTACCCCACGGTTGGCTAACGTAGTGTTAGTCGAAGAAGGCGGTTCTGGAGAATGTGCATCGACTACGTTGACCTTAATGGTGCATGCCCAAAGATAGCTTCCCCTTCCCTTATCGACCAACTAGTTGATGACATCGGGCATCTTTGAGCTTCATGGATGCCCAGCTACAATCAAATCGGGATGAACAAAGCGAGATGAGGAAGCAACATCCTTCCAAGCAGATAAGGGACTATCTGTATCGGTCATTGGGACTAAAAAATCTTTGGAGCAACATATCAGCCTTATGAATAAGATCTTCAAGGATCTTATAGGGCACAATATGGAGGTGTATGTTGATGATATCTTTGGTGAAAGAGCTTGGAAATATCACATATTTACGATGCAACGATGCTTTGACATTCTTGACACTACAAGATGCGGCTCAACCCAAGCAAGTGCATTTTTGGAGTTTCCTCAGAAATTCTAGGCTTCATGGTCACTCAGGCGGGATAGAGGCCAACCAGAAGATAAAAGCACTCAAGGACATGTCACCTCAAGACGATCAAGGAAGTCCAACGTTTGTGGAAGGATTGCGACTTTATCACGATTCTTGGCCCTTCGGAGATAAGTATCTACCATTCTTCAAAATCTTAAGGGGTGCGAGGAAATGGATTCCAGTGGGCGAGATGAATGTCGGTGCTTTTGAGCAACTTGTCTATTTAGCTTCCCCCCATTATCAAAGCCTATCCAAGAAGAACATCTATCTTCTTGTTTCTTCTCATGCGTAAGCTCGTCTTGTCTGAGGAGAATTCATTCTGGACCCATTTACTATGTCGGCAAAATCCTTTCGATAGAAGGGCCTATCCACTAGCGAGATAAGGCGTTGGCCTAGTGCATTACGCACGAAAATTGCGGCCGTACTTTGCCCACACCATCAGCGTCTACACTCATCTTCCATTAGAACTATTACGCAAAGCGATGTATCACGGAAGGTTGATGAAGTGGTCGGTCGAGCTTGGAGAGTTTGACATCCATTTTCTTCCGCGTCGATATAAAGTCACAAGTGCTCGTGACTTCGTTGTAGAATGTACCATCCATCACCACACGAGCAGTCATTCATCACTCCATGACAAATCAATGGACATTATATGTTGATGGAGCTTGTACTTAGGTGGGAGCGAGGAATTTTTTGCTTATCTCCCCAAGTAAAATAACTTTAGAGTAGGGCTTCGACTAAAGTTCACCAATAATGTCGGTCGAGGCCCTTAGCGGGTAAAGCTTTTGATTGTGAGGTCGAACTTAGCCATCTACGGACTCACGACTTGTGGCCTCAGTTGAAGGAGACTTGATACCATCATCCAGCTTGCGATGCAGATCTTTTGGCAAAGTCACTTCTTGCGAGTCGAGATCCATCGATAACTCATATTCTAAGGGAGGCGAACACGCGGATGCCCTCTCAAGTTAGCCACAACAACGGAGATCTTTTCAAGAAAATACATAGAGGACATCCACTTTCCCGGTATTGAGGCCTTGGGTGATACAATCTCGGAGGACCCAAAAGAATCTTCATGGATTGACCCGATCATGTCCTTTCTTCAAAGGGCCTTGCCAGACCCCGATGTTATCCGTCTCAGGCGTGAGCGAACTTCACCATAATCGGTGGAACTCTGGCGGTCCTTCTTAGGGGCCCTACTTAAAGTGTCTACCACCTTGGGCTAACTATGCGAGGTTCATTCAGGAATTTGTGGTGAACATTTGGGAGGAAAAGCCCTCGCCCTCAAAATCATGAGGCAAGGTTTTTACTGGCCTACAATGAAGAAGCAACTTTGGTTACAACCACAAATGGATGTTTTATTCGACCTCTTCCATACGGGTTAACGTCGCATAAACACTGACTAACAACCCAGATAGGTCAACGTCCTTGGTGGACTTCCGCGACCTCTTCCATACGGGTTAATGTCATCAACACTCGACAAACAACCCAGATAGGTCAAACGTCCTTGGTGGACATCCGGCCTCTTCCATATGGGTTGTATCATCGAGCAAAACTTCGACAAACAACCGATGGGTCAAAAGGTCCTTGGTGGACTTCCGGCCTCTTCCATACGGGTTGCGTCATCGGGTAACACCGACAAACAACCGAGATAGGTCAAAATCTCGGCGGATTCAATTGACCTCATCCATACAGTTAATGTCATCGTAACACCCTAACAAACAATCGGATAGGTCAAAATCTCGGATTTAATTGACCTCTCCATACAGTTAACGTCATGGGTAACACTCCGACCGGATGGGTCAAAATCTTGACCTCTTCCATACATGTTCCGTTATCGAGCAAACACCACGACAAACAACCCGGATAGGTGAAAATTCTCAATGGATTCAATTGATCTCTTCCAGGTTAACGTCATTGGGTAACACTAACAAACAACCTCGGATAGGTCAAAATCCTCGGATTGATTCAACCTCCTCCATACGGGTTGCGTCTGGGTAACACCATAACCAGGATAGGGTCCGGTGGACTTCCACATGACCTCTTCCATACAGTTGCGTCGCGAGCAAAGACTCGACAAATAACCGGATAGGTCAAAAGGTCCTTGGTGGACTTCGACCTCTTCCATACGGGTTAGCGTCGCCGGGTAACACTCGACAAACAACCCGGATGGGTCAAAGATCTCGGCTTCAATTCAACTCTTCCATCGAGTTAACGTCGCCGGTTAACACTCGACAAACAACCTAGATAGGTCAAAAGGTCCTTGGTGGACTTCTACGACCTCTTCCATACAGTTAACGCGTCATCGAGCAAAGACTCGACAAACATAGGATAGGTCAAAAGGTCCTTGGTGGACTTCTACGACCTCTTCCATACAGTTGCGTCTAACACTCGACAACAACCTCGGATGGGTCAAAGATCCTCGATTTAATTCAACCTCTTCCATACGGTTAACGTCGCCCGGGTACACACGACAAAGAACCTAGGATAGGTCAAAAGGTCCGTGGACTTCTACAACCTCTTCCATACGTTAACGTCCGGGTAACACTCGACAACAACCCGGATGGGACAAAATTCTGATTCAATTCACACGGGTTAACGTCGTGTAACACTCGACGACAACCTCGATGGGTCAAAATCACCGGTGATTTGATTCAACCTCTTCCAGGTTGCGTCGCCGGGTAATACCGACAACACAACCGGATGGGTCAAAATCCTGGATTCGATTTGACCCCTTCCATACAGTTAACGTCATCGCCGGTCACACTCGACAAACAACCTCGGATAGGTCAAAAGCGAAACCGGCCCACCGCCGTTGGTATCTCGGCAATCTTTGGTCACCACCATCATCGGGTCATCCGCCATCGACGGCGTCGTCCACCATCACACCGTCGCCCGATTGCGTTATCGACCACCCCGTCGGTAATACCCGTCGTCGGCCACCGTATCGTTCGATTCTCATGATCGTCTCAAACCGGACGGTCCGCCAAGGCGGTTGGCGCTCTTCGAGGGAAAGAACCGCGGCGGTATCGGTCTTGATCGCTCAAACCGGTCAGCCAGGCGGTTACGCCTCTTCGAGGGAAAAGCGGAACAACGGTAGTACCGTGTCTTGATCGCCTCACCGGACGGTCATGGCGGTTGGCGCCTCTTCGAGGAAAATCGGGTCAACGATGCTCTGAGTGATCGCCAAGCGGGCCGGTCTGGCCGGTTAACGCCTCTTTGAGAAACCAACCCGTAGTCGTGAGTCTTGATCGCTCTAACCCGGACGGTCAATACGGTTCACGAAACCGCTCAAAATCGTCGTTGACCATGGGCCGCCTTCCCGTTCACGCGCTCGCTCCGGTCAGCGGGCGCCCCAGCGTCTTGTAGCCTTCGCCCATGATGCCAGCCGCGAACCCAGCTGGGTCCACTTCCTTCTGCCGCCCGATTGTTCGCCGTCGGTCAGTCGTTACCAGCTCCGAGCGCGACCAGCGAACCGGCCGCCGGTCCACCGCTTCTTGCCAGAGCCAGCCGTCGACCTGGTGACAGCCATGACGCCCCAGGCGAAGCCGCCCGTAGCGCGACCCGTAGCGACCAGCTTAGATGCGCGCCAACTCAGCCGACCAGCGACCAGCGTGGTTTTCCATCCGGCCGTTGATCACCCGCGACGCTTCAGCGGCCATGCGCCGTTCGCCGGATGGGTCGTAACCTCAAATCCAGCATACACCTGCGCATTTTGCCCACGTATCGACTTCCATAGTCATAATCTTGTCTTACATGAAGATCATTCTCTCAAAATGTGTGGTTAATGGACCTGATTTGTTGAAGAATTTGTTATTTTGAAGTACATATTTTTTGATGATTGAGATAATATCATCCAAAAATAGGGGCAACTTATATAGAAAATTCCTAGTCGAATTTGATCAAGCTAATCAATCAGACTAATCGAGATTAAGCGTTTATTATCAATCGACTCTTAAACATGGAGTGTTTATAGTCAAATCGGCGTCTTAACGAATCTAACAAGCCCAAGATATCATAATTCGACATCATTTGAGCATTCAAATACACAAAATACATCATATGATCAAGGGGATCATCATGAGATCCAGATGGAGAGTGGTTGATTTTGCATGTATTCTGACGCCTCCTCTATAAATAGCGCCATTCCCGTATGAGAGGCCATGAAGGAGAAGGAGGGCAAGCGAAGAGGGAGAGCTCAAAGATCCTCCGCATGTCATCGCCCTTCGGCGGTCGTCAAGCCAGCCGTGGCCGCGCCATCACCCGATCCACCACCATTTACCATTGTTGCGGTCATGACGACTATCGTCGGTCGTCGGCGTCAACGTCGTCGTCAACCGGCGTCGACCCGGCGTCAACATCGTCGTCAAGCGTAAATGCATTCTTGTATTCTGTTGTTCCCTTCTCACATAAATCTGTAATCCGGTCGGAAGATCTTACTATATATATAGTGGAACTTTTCTTGAAGTACGTGGTTTTCCCTCTTTTGAGGTTTTGTATAAAAATTACAGGTTTTGCTTTCATTTTATTGTGTCTTTGGATTCTCCCAGAAGCTAAGCGTAAACTTTACTCTACATGGCTGGTTTTAACGCCAAAACTCTTCAGGTTTCTATGTACATATAGAGAGTGATGTAAAAAATTAGCAATATTTTAAGCATAAAGTCCAGTCAAAATGCAAAAATGGGAGGGGGAGAGTGATGGTGATCTCGGTTGACGAAGATGAACCTCTAGGGCGGCATGGAGTGCAAGAAGAAAGGAAACGATGAGGATTTCTCTATGCGCGGGCTCCAAGCAGATGGAATATCGGTGGGCAAGAAGGAGATCATGTTCTCTCTTAGACGGAGATAGATAGGAAGGATGCGGCCACAGCGACAGCTAGTGTGATTTTTTTTTTTTTTTTTTTTTTTTTTTTTGGAGAGTTTATTACGTGCTGCAGCTTTATATCTCAACTACAAAGTTCAATAATTATTATATATTATTGTATATTAATGTAATATTAACTATATAATAATATATAATATTTATATATAATAATATAAAATATTATGCAGTTAATACACGACAGCTGTATATAGACTGAGTGACACATCACACTAAATTATTGAAGTCAGGATATAATAATTTTTAATTTTTTATGCATTCAAGAGTTTTAGATGTCATGAATATAAATACATAATTTTAAATTGAAGACATGTAAATTAATAAGAATTGTGTGGTATGTATGTATGTATGTAAATCCAGATTAATTTTTTTTAAGAAATGTTGAACAAAATATGATTATGTAGGAAAATGATTTTTAAAATTTCATATATATATATATATATATATATATATATATATATATATATATATATATATATATATATATATATATATATATATATATATATATATTATAATAATAAATTATTAAATAAATGATTAAATAAGAAATAAAATATAATACTTCAAATAAAGATAAAGTAACAAAAATTCAAATTTTGTTTAAGCTTTCATAATTGATGAAACAATATTATTTAGTAGAATAACTCTAAGCTCACTTCTCTCTGACACTATAACTGATACAAAATGCAAACATCATCATTAAAAGTAGCCAAAACAAGATTTATTATATCCATCAGAGTGACGAAATCACTGAAATTAAATTATTATGAATCAAAGGTGCAGAATAATTTGATGAATCTGTCATATAAAGTTACCATATTTATCACATAATATAATTCTAATATAGTATATAAATACAGATAATAAAATAATAATTAATCAACATACAAATATAACTAAAATAAAAATAAGTCAATAAATCATTTGGATTAAATTTATAATCAGGACTTAATGATATTTGTGAAATTGGAAATAGTCCATAATATTCAATTCCTTCTATAGAGCTAAAATTACTATGACTGTTTACTTTGGTGAGCTTTACTAGTAGAAGAAGACCAAGACTTATTAGTATTGATATGGTGTACTTACTTCGGACTAGTTGTGTGGTTGGATTTCTATTGTATACTTAAAAGAGACTTATGATTAGGTTAAGACCTTCTCTTTGCAATATTTTCTTTACTTAAAGCCCATATGGTCTGAGTTCTTTCAACATACCTTTTTGATCTCCATGGATAAACAAACATTCCTTCTTATCAACTTTTTCTCATTCTTCTTATGTGTTATGTTAGTCATGGCATCTGCCACCATCTTGTTAAGCAACAGGACAGACCAGGCAACACTTCTTGCTTTCAAGTATCAGATAACTAATGACCCATCAGGGGTTCTACGCTCATGGAATGATACCACGAATTTTTGCAACTAGGAGGGTATCTCATGTAGCAAAAAGTATAAGGGAAGAGTTGTGACGATCAACCTCAGCTTTCGAGGCCTCACCTCTCATCTTTCATGGAAAACCATACTTTTCTTTCTTGATTAGATCTCAACCAAAATCAGTTCTTTGGTGCAATCCGCCTTCTCTCTTTAGGCTCTTAACCAAATCAAACCCAACCCATGTAGGAGCCGAATTAAGCTAATACCCATTGGGTAAACCCCTCCAAATGAAACAAAATCCCCATTTGGATGGTCTCACCTACCCCTTTGCCCTTGGAAGCCACCCTAAGGTCAATTTAGACCTCTGACCCACTGGCTAACCTGACCTAAAGCTGATTGGATCAGCCCATGGGTCAAAGGAGGTGAAATAACCCAATCCATTCCATTGGCTCACCTTAGGGAGGAAGGACATGCCACCTCAACCCATCCCAAACCCTCAGCCATCTAAGGCGCGCAACCTTGGCCATTCCCTGATGTCCTCGGTCGCCTGCACTGGCTAGACGTCTGCCAAGAGCAAAGCAAATCCCCACCATTTGATTCTATGGGGCTCCTCCCCATCTCATTCCAAACGCAGAGAAAGCCATCCAAAGAGCTTTAGTGAGTCAAGATGAGTTTCATCAGAGCCTTTCCGACCTCCCTTGAGCTCTCTTGGAGATTCATGGATGCCCTTACTAACTACTCATAGTTAGAGATATTATTATTGCATGATAACAAGCTCAATGGAACTTTACCTAGCTTCATAGCTAACATTTCCACCAAGATTCAGATGCTAGGAATTTTTGATAATCAAATATCTGGAAGCATTCCATATGGGATTGGCAATCTTATAAATTTGGTAATTATGTTTCTTGAACCGAACTATCTCACAGCCATTCCAGAGCATTGGTAAGCTTGCAAGGTTACAAGAATTGGGTCTATATGGTGGCATGTTAACTAGAACTATACCTTTTTTGATTGGCAACCTAACTCAAATGTTGTATCTCTATTTAGATGATAATAGTTTTAATGGCCCCATACCACCAAGCATTGGAAACCTTAAGAGCCTCGAATTGTTGTTCCTTGACAAAAATAATTTGAGTGGCAACATACCTAAAGAGGTGTTCAAATTGCCCTCTATATTATTTCTTAAATTGGATTCCAACTTTCTCATCGGTCCTATTCCATCAGAAATTGGTGATTTCAAACATTTTATAGAGCTTCATTTACAAGAACATAAATTGTTTGGTAGACTTCCCAGCTCGATTAGTGGTTGTATGAGTTTGGAAGTGCTGAACTTGAGCTCTAACTTCATTCATGGGACTATTCCTTCATCAATGGGTGACTTAAAAGGCCTAGTGGTAGTAGATCTACCTAAAAATAGTTTGGCAGGGCAAATTCTAGATTCTTTAGGAACATTGGGGGGCCTCCAATACTTAAAATTTTCTTTTAATGTACTTGTTGGTGAAGTCCCTAGCGATGGAATCTTTTTGAATGCAACATCAATATCCCTCCAAGGAAATTATGGGCTTTGTGGTGTAATTTTAGACTTGCATCTTCGTTCATGTCCCCATATTAGTTCATATGAAAAAAGAAAACAACCACGATTGGCACTATTAATGATTCTCATACTAAGCATGGTAGGCTTCTCTCTAATCTTCTTGTTCAAATTATGTTTTAATTGTAGAAGAACAAATTCTATGAAGAATTCTTCCAATCCAAAAGCCATAGAAGATGTCTATCTAAAGGTCTCTTATGCAGAGCTGTCAAGGGCAACTAATGGGTTTTGCTTGCAAATTTGCTTGGAATCGGTATGATTTTGTGTACAAAGGCTCATTAGACAATTATGGATGCAAAACTGTGGCTGTTAAAGTCTTTAATCTTCAACAATAATGAGCTTCGAGAGCCTTTGCAATCGAGTGTGAGGCCCTGAGGTGCATCAGACATCGGAATCTAGTAAAGATCATAACTTGTTGTGTGGGGATTGATTCAAAAGGTGATGACTTCATGGCATAGTCTTTGAATTCATGACAAATGGTAATTTAGATAAATGGTTGCATGTTAAAGACTACATGATGGAGCATCTTAACCTGACCAAAAGGCTAGACATTGCCATAAACATCACAAATGCACTTTGCTACCTTCATAATGAGTGTGAATCACCAATTATTCATTGCGATTTGAAATTGAGTAATGTCCTTCTTGATGATAACATGGTTGCTCATGTGGGAGATTTTGGCCTTGCTAAGCTCCTCCATAAAGCTGTGAACAATCTGTTAAGTGACTTAGATCAAACCACTCTTGTAATAAAAGGAACCATTGGGTACACTGCTCCTGGTATTAATCTTTGTTCTTCACCCTTCAATTTGCTATAGTTATAACCTTTTTCTTATTATATTGAAATGTGTAATGATTCATGATGCTTGCTTTATAGAATATGGTGTAGGGGGCCAAATTTCTACCATGGGGGGTGTTTATATCTATGGAATCCTTCTCATAGAGTTATTCACTGGAAGGAGACTTGTGGATAGAATTTTTAAAGATGACCTAAACCTACATAAGTTCATAGAAATGGCAATTCACAGTCATGGAAGTCATCGATCCAAACTTGCGGTTGCAATTTCAAGATGAACCTGAAAATGACATTCAATCAAGTAGTGCAATTTATAAATGTTTGATTTCAATTTTACGATTGAGCCTTCTATGTTCAGAAGAGTCACCAAGAAAGGAATAAACATGGCATATGCTGCACTAGAGTTGCATTCAATAAGAGATGCATGTTTTGAAGTTGGCTTATACTAAAATAGGCCACAAAATCAAGATAAGTAAAATCATAATAAGGCTTATGTTATTGTTTGCAATTCAGTTGTGATTAATTCTAAGATTTGTTAGCTATGTAATACATGGAACAATTAGTTTTATAGTGAAGTGTATTAAGAATGTATGAGATAGGTTAAAAAAAAGCCATAAATAAAATTTCTAATTTGATATGTAATTCAATCTTTTGAATAAAATTTCTTCATAGATATGATTAGGATTTAAGTTTTTTTTATCATGTAAGATATTTAAAAAATTTTAAGAGAGGATATCCTTTTGTACAGACATATACCTTAGTTTTTTTTAGCTCTCCATTTGTATTCTATATTTTGTTATTAACTTGAGTAACTGGTTTTGTTTAGTCAAAAATCTTCTTAAAATGATGAATTAGTTATTTAAAAGATTTATAATTATAAAATAATTTTGTATCTATTTTTTACTAAATATGGAACTATACTTTCCTGATTTTGATATATGTAGGCTTAAATTTTATATAGAATATGAATCTATCCCTCATTATAATTTCAAAGACAAGCCTTTCAAAATAACAATTCTTCATGATGATCAAGTTACTAGAAAATCTTAATCAAGACAATCCTATTATAAAATACTCTTAAATTTCAAGAAAAAAGGTACTTTACGAACAATATTTTTTATTTATTGTTTACTTAATCAATGACATTATCAATTTTAAAACTTAAGATCTTATAGTATTATGTCATGAATTTATATTTTATTAAAAGTTAAAGAAAACACTAAAAAAATTTAAGCTAAAATCCTCTAAAGTAATGATAAAAGCTTTTCTAAATTACTCTAAAATGAGAAATACAATAATTAACATCTTGTTTGAACTGTTGCATCTTTAACTAATATTTCTAATAAAAAAAATTATATATAATTGAGTTAGAGCTTTTCTTGTCTCTCTTAGCTTGTGCTTTAGCTTTATTAATTAATCGAGTTTGAGCTTGAGCTTTAGCATTATTTTATAAGTTTGAGTTAGCTTATGAGAAGGCTTATTTAGTATGAAATAGATAATATAAGTATGATTCAATGAATCATTATGATAAAAAAGTAAGAAATTAGAAGAAAATTAATAAAAACTTGATATAAAGGAATATGATAAAATTTTTAAATATTTTTAATAATTGTAAACTTTAAAATTTTAATATAATTTATATTAATATTTACTAATCAAGTCATCGTGAGCTAATGAGTCGGGTTGACCTAAGCTTGGTTTGTTAGTCTGAGCCAAATTGGAGCCAACTCTTTAACACTTTGTTTAGAATTCACATCAAACTCATTACTACTTATTTCATAGACCTACTTCTAATAATATTGATATGTCTCCTCTTAATACTAAAGAGATTTTATAAAATAAAAGAAATTGATTTGCATGTGATAAGTCATGTATATTTGTATAAGAAATTTAAGGGTGAATATAAAAAATTATCTAAGTAATTCGAAATATGTGGTGAGAGTTAGAAGAAGAAAAAGGATAATAGTAATAATCATAATAATAATAATAATATAATATAATATAATAATAATAATAATATATAAAAATTATAAATATAATATTCAACTTAAATTAAATTAAATTTATTTTATATACATCTCTAGTTAAAATTAGTTTAATCATATAATTAATAAAACTATATTTCTGCTAACATTGATGCATAGTATAAAAACATATATAATAGTTCAAAGAAAAAAAAAACTCTTACACTAAAAAAAAAGAAAATAAACAAAAATGTAAGATAATAAATGTATAAAGTGGTAGAATTTATGAATTAAATTATACTAAATTGGATGTTTTTAAATATTTAGATAATATATATAGCTGTAATTATAGTAACTTTTTCTATTATTAGAGCTGATTACATTTTTTTGTGTTAAAAAAAATCTGTTACTTTTAAATCAATATTAAATATGATTATATGTATTGGAATGATTTTAGATGCATAATTGGACCAACAAATAAGAAGACTAACGTTACAAGGAGAAAAAATCGGAATTAAAAACGTGTTGATTATAAAATTTAATAGAAATAACGGAAATAACGGAAACATATTATTGCAAAATATTAAATTTTAAACATTTAATATATTCATATTATATATGAAAACTGAAAATATTGTATTTTTCTTTTTATATAAAATATTGTACATGCAATATATATTCATCTTAAACAGAAATAAAGTAACGTTAATCTGAATTAGAATTACGTTATAAGGAGAAAAAACCGGAATTAAATATTATATATAAAAACATTTTATGTAAATATGAATTATATAAATATAAACATTTTACATTAGAAATGTTTATATAAATATATCAAACATTTACAAATATATTTAATCAATTAAATTTTGTTATATAAACATTTATATTAAATTTATATAAACATTTACAGAATGTTTATAAAAAGATTTGATATAAATATATTAATTGAATATCCGTGATAAATATAAATATAAATGTTTCATAGAAAAGTTTTATATAAATATCGATTATATAAATATAAATACTTTAGAGAAAAGTTTTTAATAAACTTGTTGCGTGCTAGAAAATGAGTTGCGGTAGAATAAAAGTTTGCTTCTTTTGTTGTAATCACACAATGTTTGAAGAATTAATAAAAAAACTCATTTACGTGGAAAAAATCCGTGAATAGGGTAAAAATCACCTCAAGAAAATCTTCCTATATATTTGTTTTGGAGTACAAGTTTTTCACGGTGGGATTAATTATATGAGAGCGGATGATGGAATCAAAATCGACATAAGTAATAGTAATAGTGAAATTCGATTAATACGGCCCGTGGTGGCAACCAGGTGGCGGAGATTGACGACGCGAGATCAATGATGGCGGGGCCGGCGGATGTTGGCTCATGTTGGCGGCCGTCAGTGGTACGATTATATTTGGAGGATTTTCACGCTTTAGAGCTCTCTCCTCTCTCTTTTTTGGCCCCCTCTCATGTGAAGAATGAGAGGCTATTTATATATTAAAGGGGTGACGTTTCTGTAAATGCATGAAAATCTGAACCACTCATCCATCGGAGGGCTCATGATGATTCCCTTGATCATATGATGTATTTTGTATATTTGAATGCTCAAATGAAATTAATTATGAGATCTTGGCATAGATCCTCGTCCGATTTGACTATAAAACTACATGTTTAAGAGCTATTTATTTAGCGATATCCCAAAGTTTGATATTTTGAGTGCTTGATCTATTAGTTTAACTTCGATCATTGCTTTTAACATCAAGATTCGTGCTTCGACTAGTAGTATTTTAAGTGCCATATCAAAACTAAGTCAATTAAATAGAGAGATGTCCTTTAAAGTGAAGAGTAAGACTAAAAAAATTATGTATTTATATAATATAATTTGTGTGAGAAAATTTTAGACATTCCATAAAAATTTAATTGGAATATATCTAAAAACCAATAGATTTTATTTTAAATAAATACAATATACGAATAACCAATCGAAATTTATTTCACGTTCATTTCAATGAATATCTTAAAACTTTTCAATATTTTGGGGTTAAACTTTTATATGAATAATCAAGCATTATAGTAACTGATAAAAATAATAAGATAAAAGTACATTTAAACTGAATTTGAAACAAATTATGAATATAGAAAATGAGAAATCAATAAATTAATAGATTTATATATTGAGATTTAGTAAAAGAAGAGATCCATATCATGAAAATTAACTAACGTCTAAAATTCTGATATCATATTTTTGAAATATATTATTAAGCTGGCAAAAATATTTAAAAAATAAGCTGCATTTAATTTTAATTAACCTCCACAACGTAACCTGCGTTAGTTGTCTTCTTTCTTGTTCTTTTTAATTACACATCTTCATTTGTCTTCTTATTAAGATAAATTCTTCCAAAATTTATAATCAAAGGTTAGCATGAATGTGAGGATTTTATAATTTTTTGATTTATCAAGAAATACATGATTTGCACTATAATTCTCTAACATACTGATTAAATTTTTCCTATTCAAGAATACTTTCTATCCAATATTTATATACTACTAATATTGCACGTGCACCAAGTGCATGTGAATAAATTTTATAAATTAAAAATTAGATTATATAAATTTAATAATTTTTTATATTATAATTAAATATTTCATAAATATTATAATTATAAGTAATTATAATTAAAAATGAATTACAATAGAAAATTTAAACAAAATTTAATTAGCATTTATTATAAGGATAAAAAAATATCATCAAAATAAATAGAGATTCAATCATGTTTAAACTAAAATTTGTTATCAACACTTAATATGTAAATCATAGAGTTAATTAAATAGTTATCCCAACTTTGAAAGATATCACTTATTAATGATTGAACATAATTAAAAATTTTGAAGATGAATAGATAACTTTTTATAAGGATTTTTGATAATTTATTTATTTATTTTATTATATTAGGATTCTTTTATTTTATTAATTTAATTGGCAATCATATAGTTGTACTACTTTCACTTAATCATTACTTTTTAATCAATTATTAGATATCTTTGCGAGATATTTTTAGTTTTAATATCTTTAGATGGCAACTATAGTTTGTTAAACATTTGTTTACTTGTAATTAAAGTCCATTGTTATGATGTAATAATGCTATATTTATGCAAATAAATTATAATGTGACGTATAAATATTTTATCCAAGCCACTATTGTTAAAGTTAAGCAATTTATGGTCAATCCAAATAAGATAAAATGAATATAATTATATTTTCAGCTGGGAATCCATTTCAAGATTTATATAATATAAATCTTTTCTTGCATTTTCACTAATTGAATTGCTATAATTATTTTATTTTGAATAATATTAATAGTTTAGTGATCTTACTAGTATTAATAGAATTATCATCATCACTCATATTTTTAAATTAAAATATATATTTTTAGTATAGATAAATATTAGATAAATAAATATTTAATTTTAAGTGATAGATATATAAATGCATAAGAATTGTGTGGCATGAAAATCTTCATGAATGGAAATTTTCATATTTTGTCGATGCTCTTGACACTTAAGAATTGTATTAATTTTGCTTTAACTATTTGCATTTTAATCTTATTAAGAAAAAAGTTATAAAAGAACTTCCGTCTAATGTTAAGATTTTGCTTGGATGTTAAATTAATTTTTATTTAATTTTTTTAGTAATTTCCTAGTTAATCTAAAATTAAGTACATTCTGATTGATTTATTTTTAATAAAAATAATTACTTTCCTCTAATTTTTAATTCAAATTCAAGAAAGATGCATTAAAATCTAAAATATTTTGGTAGTAGCAAACGGATGTGTGGAATGGAAGTAAATAATAGAATGGTAGATTAATAAATAAATCAAAAGTGTTAATTTATATATATATATATATATATATATATATATATATATATATATATATATATATATATATATATATATATATATATATATATATATATAGATTTTTACGTTTTAATAATTTATATATAAAAATTCAATTTTAGTAATAATAAATATATTTTGTATTAATATCTTTTAATGAATCAGCACATTGAGTCATGGTTGACTCTAATCGCAAGCATTTATTAGATTTAACTCGAATTTATTTATAATTCAACTTGGCTTAATCACATCTTTAATAAAATTCCAAATAAAGTCGAGTTAAGAGAGGACAAGAATTGTTTTAATATCCCAAAAGAACGACATTTCTTATCAAAATCGTATTAATCTGCTTTTGTCTATATCCTTTTTTTTAATTATATTATATTAAATTTATATTATGATTCAAAATAAATTATGTTTAAAAATAATTATTATTTTCTTAAAAATACTCAAAACATCTAAAAAATTATTTTTAGTCTTTTTAAAAATAATATGATTTCTGAATCCTTTAATTCATGACATGAAAAGTGGAGGGTTGCAATAGGTAGTCGACAGCCAGCGTAAACCTCGTCGAAATAATCATGACATGAATCCTTTAAATCATTGTGTTAATACTAAGGTGTCTCTTAGAAGCGATGTGCTGTATGGCTTGAATAAATGAAAAAATGTGCAGGCGGCATGGTGTGTAGTGTTAAATAAGCAAGAGTTCTCACATTATGGATGGACGTGGGCAAATAAGTTAGTCCATGAAACTAGAATTAGGTTAGGATCTTGGAATATATGTAGTCTTACAGGTAAATTAATGAAATTAATAGATATTATGGTTCATAGAAAGATAAATATTTTATGTGTTCAAGAAACTAATTGGGTTGGGGAGAAGGCCAAGGAGATTGATAGTTTAGGTTTTAAACTTTGGTATTCAGGTAGAAGTCGAACTAGAAATAGTACAGGTGTGATTATAGATAAAAGTTTGAAGGATAATGTTATAAATATTAATAGACGTTGAGATAGAATTATAGCTTTAAAGATTATTGTTGATACTAAGATTATCAATGTTATAAGTGTTTATGCTCCTCAAGTAGGTTTGGATGTAAGCTCAAAAGAAAAATTTTAGAATGAATTAGAGGGATTAATACAAAAGATACCTCTTGAAGAAAAAGTATTTATTGGAGGAGATTTAAATGGACAAATTGGTAGAGTGGTAGAAGATTTTAAAAGTATTCATGGTGGTTATGGATTTGAAGCGACTAATGAAGAAGGTAGGACTATATTAGATTTTGCCTTGGCTTATGATTTTATAGTTGCTAATACTTTATTTAAGAAAATAGATGAACATATTATTACTTATAAAAATGGATCTAGTAAAACACAGATTGATTATTCTCTGATAAGAAAAATAGATCGTTTAGATTATAAATATTGTAAGTTCATTCCAAGTGAAAGTTTAAGTACCCAACATCGATTGTTAGTTTTAGATTTTAAGATGAAAGATTATATAAGAAAAATTAAATCAAATTATTGTCCTAGATGGGGACATTTAAAGAACACAAATAAAATATTTTTAAGAGCAAGCTAGCTTAGAATTTGGGATGTTCATAAGGAAGTTAATGTTATGAAGGAAAAAGTAGCAGTGAAATTAAGCAAATTGTTAAAAATGTGCTTGGAGAATCAAAAGGAAAAGCTTCTTTTAATAAAAAATAGTTGGTAGTGGAGTCGAGTGCAAAAAATATAGAAATAAGAAGCATTATTATAAAACTTGGTTTAGATGTAAAACTTGGAGAATTGGGAAAGATATAAAGTGGCCTATAGAGATTCTAAGAAAGAAATATATGATGCAAAAAAAATCAGCTTTTAGTAATTTATACAATATATTATATATCAAAGAAGGTGAAAGATGTATGTATAAGTTAGCCAACCAAAGAGACAGGAAAAGTATAGATCTAGTTCAAGTGAGGTGTATTAATATGAAAATAATAAAGTACTTTTCTTAGAAAAGTCTACTAAAAATAGGTGGATGGGGTATTTTGATAAACTTTTCAATGAAGAATCTAAAAGTATGATTGATTTTAGCAACCTTAATATCCTAAACAAAAAAAGATAATTTTATTTTTATCGTCGTATTAGTAAATATGAGGTTAGAAAAGCATTAAAGAAAATGAAATGTGGAAAAACACTAGGACCTAATGATATTCTAATAGAAGTGTGGAAATGTTTAGGAGATCAAGGAATTTCTTAGCTTACAAATCTTTTAATGTTATTTTAAAGACTAAAAAAATACCAGATGAGTGGAGAAAGAGTTTGTTGGTTCCTAAATTTAAGAATAAAGGTGATGCACAAGAGTGTGCAAATTATAGAGGAATTAAGTTAATGTGTCATACATTAAAATTATGGGAGAGAGTATTTGAGCATAGGTTATGATGTGATACAAAAGTTTCTCACAATCAATTTGGTTTCATGCCGAGATCTACTATGGATGCTATACATTTGTTAAGAGGTTTGATGGAGAAGTATAGAGAAAGTAAAGAGGATCTACATATGATATTTATTGATTTAGAGAAAGCTTATGATAAAGTTTCAAGAGATGTTCTTTGGAGAGTTCTAGACGAAAGGAGTTAATATTGGTTATATTCAAGTCATTAAGGATATGTATACTAGAGGCATTACTTGTGTCCAAACACAAGGAGGATTGACAAAATATTTTCCTATTTCGGTTGGATTACATTAAGGATCAACTTTAAGCCCTTATCTTTTGCTTTAGTTATGGATGTTCTTATTAGGCATTTACAGAAAATGTACCTTGGTGTATGCTTTTTGCTGATGACATTTTTCTTATTGATAAGACTAGAGAGGGAGTCCAAGAGAAACTTGAATTATGGAGGTCTACATTAGAGTCTAAAGGTTTTCGTTTAAGTAGATATAAAATTGAACATATGAAGTGTAATTTTAGTTGTAGAAGTTCTAATGGTAGTGTTGTGACATTACGTGAACAAGTCATTAATAAGAGTGAGTAATTTAGATATTTAGGTTCTATTGTTCAAAATGATGGTGAAATAGATGGAGATGTTATTAGTAGAATTAAAGTTGGATGGTTGAAGTGGAGGAATGCATCTGGCCTGTTGTGTGATAGAAAAGTTCCACTTAAACTTAAGGGAATATTTTATAAGATGGTAGTAAGACCTGCAATGACTTATGGTGCATAATATTGGCCAATAAAAGAGAAGCATAAGACTAAGTGTTACAGAGATGAGGATGCTAAGGTGGATGAGTGGCTTTACTCTTAGAGATAAAATGCGAAATGAGTATATTCGGGAAAAAGTTGGAGTAGCTCCAGTGGTAGATAAGATTAGAGAGAGTCATGTGCTAAGGCTACATGTCCCTCTAAATGAGTTATTTAATTTTAATTAGCATTTCTTGTAATGCCCAAGCATTGATAAAAAAATAAATATATTGCAAAAGTCCTCTACTTGAGTGGTGAGCTAATTCAAGTGATCTACTTGAGTTTTTTTGTTTGATTGTAGTCCATCCATTCAAAATGCTTAGCACTATATAATACTTTAAAGAATGAAGAGCACTTATCATTGAATCTAATCGGCTACTTGATCACTAAGCCTAACTCCTTCTAAGTTCCTAGTGGTGTCATACCAAGATTCTATTTCATATTATCAAGATTCACTTGATTGCCTTAAGGTGTGATTATGAACCTAAAAATTTTTTTGCTCCCTACATTGAAGAGAGAATTTTATTTGATGTTAACCTCTTAATTGTATAGCTTAACTCAACAATTAAAAGGCTACGAAAGAAAAAGAGGTTGTATATTTTTTTACTTTTAGGCCTCCATATAATCTAAGAGTAAGTTACGATATCTCCAAATCGAGTGCATCTATTGAAGATAATTTTCATTTGTGTCTACTCTGTTCTACGATCACTCATCACCTATGAAGAAGATTTACTCATGAATCCTATAATTGATGACCCAACCAACAAAGGCATCCATCCCCTTCTCCACCATTGCATCACATAACATGCATTTTGGTCTTCTCCATCACATTGGTTGATCTAGCTCAACATAATCAATTTTGCATCAAATAGGTTTCAAGTCATGATTTCAAATCTTTTGAGATTGCAGCCTACAATCATGATGATCATGATGTTATCCCGCTTGATTAATGTTGCCGTTTCCAATGCTATGGGCTTCAACAAAGCTGAAAAACATCTTTAAAATTTGTTGTGATTTACTAAAAAGAAACACACAAGTTTATGCTTATTCTTCCACTTTCTTCCTCCTTAACATTTCATTCAAAGAAAATAAATTTTGGATCAAATAAGTTTAGAGTATTAATCATTTTCCTATTCTATTTTTAAAAAAGTAAAAAAGATTATATAACATCAAAACATTACATAAAAAATTGAAATCAAAGTGATACTTTTAACTTACATGAGTACAATGTAGTCCTCTGATTCAGGGAACCAGTAGTTTCCATTCTTCAAATGGTAGCAGAATTCTACAAAGCCTCTTCCACATGGTCCTCCATATCATCCCATTTTGTCAAAGCCCAACTAGACTCCTTCCTCAAATCCAACCCCATCATGGACCTCCTTACCTCCTCAGCCTCCTTCCACATCCCCATCTCCACATAGAGATTTGATAACACATAATATGCCTGTGTAGCTTGCTAACCTCCTTGCAAATTCATTCAAATCCATATCCTTTCGCTCTCAACTGCAACAATGACCCATAGATGACCACATTACGCTCAAACGACATCATCAATACACTCCATGGCGCATCAAGTAAGCTGCCCTTCCATAAAGATCCACCATACAACCATAATGTTTGAGCCCCGCTTTGAACCCAAACTTCCCTCAAGTACCATGTCAAATATCCTCCATCCGCTCTACCAAGTGGCTACTGGAGCACTCCGACGAGTGACATTTGGGATCACACCTTCTTCCTCCATCCTTAAGAACCATTTCAGCGCCATCGCCCCTCATTCCAAAAAGGCAAAGCCTTGAATCAGTGAATCCCAAGTGAACAAGCTTCACTGAGGCATTCTTGAGAACGCATTGAAGCCTGCATTGACGTAGGCGTATTTGCAATACATGTCAACGAGAGTCATACCTAGAATGACATCAAGCTCCCAACCTGCGTGGATAGTTTGGAATGCACAAGCAAGTGAAGGTGCTCGATGGTGATGGTTAAGCGTGAGTGCACTCAAAGGAAAACATCTTCGCGGTCCTAAGCAGCGATGAGAGTGGACTAGCAGCCTTCTCGTGATCATCAAAGTGGAGCGAGTAGGAGCATAGAGGAAAAAAGAAGGGAGGAAGAGACGATATGAGTCCGAAAGAAGCCAAGGATGTGGGAATGGAGGAGGAGAGGAGTGGAGAAACCGGAGGATGGAGAGGGTGAGGATGAGGGGAAATGGTGATTGGAAGGGAGAGAGGAGAGGCATCCTAGAAGATGAACAAAGAAAGAAAGGAGGAGAGAGCCATGAGTGCTGAACAAAGTGAGGGGATGAAGAGAGAGAAAGAATATGAGAGAGAGAAGGGAGAGGGAGGAAGAGATGAACCCGACGGAGACGGCGGAGTTGAAATGGAGGCCATCGCGGAGGATGTCGAAGAGGAGGGAAGGGAGTGGGGAAGAAGAGGTAAGGGTGGAGAGATGGTGGAGGATCTATGGCTGGGAGGTGCTTGGTGAATTGAGGGAGGAGTTTAGGGGGCTAGGAGACTAGGAGTAGAAAGGAAGGGTAACATCCATTGGAGGACCCCTTGCGGGAATCTCAAAGCAAAATTTCTAGATCCAATTATAATATATTTAGGTGATATTCATCTTTAAATTTTATGACAATTAACTATAAATCAATAGGGGTTCAATTTAAAATTTAGAAAAAAAATTACATACATACCATAAAATTTTTATATATTTATATATATTTAATATCTAACATATATGATATTTTATTATGCATGAAAATATATATTTCACTTTAAAAAAATTATATGATATTGATATTTTTTTATGATATTAAAGATTTAGATACTATTTATATAATTATTAAAATTTATGTATTAGGTATTCAAAAACAAAAAAAAATAGTGTGGTATGTTAGTATTTATTTAAAATTCATTTTTCAAATTTTTATTCAAATTTCAAAATTTACAATAAAACTTAAATTCATTTTGGCTTGATTTTATTAAATTCCAAATAATTTGATCGTTGTAAGCTCAAATACATGAATTTAAAAGTTAAAAAAAAGTGTTAGTTTTGTAAATATGTAAGTTTCCAATGTAATGCACATAATTCACTATTAATTATTTTATTAAGTGATTTACATATTTATTATAAAATGTGTATATTTTTATATATATGATATGAATTTTTATTAATTTAAAGTGCTTGAATAATGTTACGTGATGCGGTTCAAACTACATCGCTCAAGTATTTGAGGAGCTTTGATAGGGTAACGTTTTGAGGAATCTATGGTAGAAAAGTTAAATTTTTCAATTTGACTTGACAATCCGTAGTGATGGCTAAAAAGTTATGATTTGATTTTTTTTAAAATAATAAATTTATAAACTCAACAATTTCTTGATAAAGCAACTTCTTGTGCAGCAATTTCACTACAATTTTTTTATCAAAATTTTTTCATATAGCTACAGTTTTCTTAAACAAACCCTTAACTTCATTATTATTAAATCTTATCAAAATATATTATACTTTATATTATATATTTTTTATATAGGTTGTAGGTTAATTTGTATATATAACCATATATATTATATATATATATTAGATATATATATATATATATACATGCTAATTCATCCTCTTTTTCGCTCTCGTGAGAAACCCTAACGTCGGCGATTTACAGTTTCCTCTCGGCTCCTTGCTGCTCTCGTGTCGCGATCTCGTCCAATAGCTCCCCGTTCTGGCCGCTAATGTAAGTAACGATTCTTCTACTGATGGCGGAAATGCCTTTTTCCGCACATCCGAGCGCTTTGACTTTGAAGGAGCCGATAAGGGCTTCTGATCTCAAAGGTACTCTTGATCCTTCATCCTCTGCTTCAGTGCCCGCTATTAAATCCTTCAAGGATGCGCTATTTGGTAAAACTTCATCTCCTATTGCTTTAATTTAATTTCTCTACCGTGGAATGCCTGATGTGTTTTGGACTTGGATGTGGAAAAATTAGCTAAGCCTTTTGAATTTTCTCTGGTTGGTAAATTCTCATTAAGGAGACCGACTCTTGATAAGATTTGGTCTTTCTTCCATAGCCTTAAATTAACGGGTGCTTTCAATGTTGGACTAATCGACCCTAGGCATGTTCTAATTCAACTGTCTAATGATCTAGATTATTCACGAGTCTTTGCACGTCGCTCATATCTTGTTTACAATTGTCAAATGAGACTTCTTAAATGGTCACCTAGTTTTGATGTCAAAGAAGAATCCCCTATAGTTCCAATTTGGCTTACATTGCCTAACATGCGTATCCATTTGGTTACTCATCAAGTGCTATTTGCGGTGGGGGCCATATTTGGCCGACCACTTCAAATAGATCAGGCTACGGCGAGATCCCCCTCTGCTATGGGATTTTCAAAATTGATATTACTAAAAAATATCCAAAAGATGTTTGGATTGGTTAAAAGTCGGGCCATAAAAGGTAGAATTTGAAAACTTTCCTATTTTTGTACATTGCAAAATCCATGGTCATGAAAACTCGGAATGCTTTATTTTACACCCACATCTAAAAAAGAATAAGTTGCCACTAATACCTCCCACCAAAGGAACATCCCATCAAAATGACTTATGTGCCTAAAATAAATCAAAAGGATGCACTTTCGCATAATCCTAATATTTCATTATCTTCTGATTTGCACAATGGGACACAACATGAGATGATTGAAAATCATGATGATGAGATCTGTGGAGGGGCTATTGAAAACTTACCTATCATTGCTCCTAATGATAATATGTTAACTCAATCTAACCTATCCCTTATTTTTAGTGAACCAGAGCATAAGAACCCTAATGAGGATGTGATTGGGCTGAAAATAATCTCTAAAAACTACTCTTTGATCCCAGAGCAAAACAAGTCAAATGATGATCCTTTGATGTTGGCAAAAAAACTATCAAATAATCCAAAAAATGAGAATGAAATAATTTTTTCCAACCCTATCACCCAGAATGATACACATGCTACCCTAACTACTCAACAGATTTCAGACATGGAAGAAGGGGAAATTACTATCACAATTCCTTTGATTGATACTGAAACCACTATGAATATCTCTAATTATTCACTTTCAGATGGAGACACTTTAGATCGAAAGACCCTTTAAAAGCAGTAAAAAAAAAGAAATCCCAAAATGCTAGAAGCACCACTCACGACTCAACTAGAACCACTATATAACTCAAATCCTCTAAATAATTACTTTTGCTATACTCTTTATGCTTTACTTCTTGATCTTTATTTTCCATTCATCAATTTATTTTTATTCATCATTGTTATGATTAATTTTATTATTTGGAATATTCGTGGTATTGGGACGGTTAATGTCCGCAACCGGGTTAGAAGCCTTTGTCGCACTCATAACATATCCCTTCTTGTTATTATTGAACCACTTATTCACTCTTCTAAGATTGCAAATGTTGCTAGAGCACTTGGATTTCAGAATTCCTTCCATAATATTAGCAATAAAATTTGGTGTTTTTGGAATTCATTAGTCAATATCACTATCCTTGAAAACCAACACCAATTGATTCATGTCCATATCTCATTGGGTGAATTTTCAATGTTGGGCTCTTTTATTTATGCATCATGCAATAGAGGGGAAACATCCTGGAATAATTTAAGATCTTTTGCCTCCTCTGTTAACAAACCATGGTTAGTTGGGGGTGATTTCAACACTATTCTTGCATCTTCGGAAAAAAAGGGAGGTTTCTCCCCTAACATTCATTCCATGGAAGATTTCTCTAATATGATTCTTGATTGTAATTTAACTGATATTGGCTTTTCAGGCTCTAATTTCACGTGGAATAACTCCAGACTTTGGCAACGCCTAGATCATACCCTTTTTAACTCCCTCAGGATTGATCAATGGCCTATTACCTCCGCTTAGCAGTAACTTTATCGATCACGCTCCTCTTAATTTTGTTAAAACCCTCCCATAAGAAGACCTTCTTCTACTCCTTTAGATTCCAAAATATGTGGATTCAACATAATGATTTCATGAATGTTGTTTCTATAAATTGGATGGCCCCATTCATCGACAATTCCATTAAGGGTATGTTTCATTTTGGCTTAAACTTAAAAGACTCAAACAAACCCTTAATTGGTGGAATAAACATCAATTTAAAAATCTTTTTGCTAATCTCAAAAATATGGAACAACTGGTTTGCTCTCTAGAAGAAGCCGTCATCACCGATTCTAACAAACATGTAGAACTTAATGAAGCTAGGGATAACTTGATTAAGTATCAGAATATGGAGGAAACTTATTGGCGTCAAAAAGCTGCTGGTAGACAAATTGCTGATGGCGACAGAAACACAAAGTATTTCCACGCTCTCTTCAAAAAAAGAAAAGTCCTAAACTCTATTAATAAAATAAAAAATGATAATGGCAGCTGGATCACTGATTGTAACGATATTAAAGAATCTGTCAGCAATCATTTTAAAAATTTATTAAACAACAAACCTTCTCTTAATGCTATCTCCAACCCTCACCTGATTCCCTCTATGATTTCTATGGATCAAAATAGATTACTTACACTGCACCCAATGGAATCTGAGGTTGGTGATATTCTCAACAAAGATGAACTCGACTCATGCCCCGATGGATTTACAACTCAATTCTTTCAACATTGCTGGCCCATTATTAAGTCTGATCTTTTTGATGCTGTTATTGATTTTTTCGATGGCAACCCTTTTCCTAGAGCCTTTTCGAGTACTTCCATCGTTCTTATCCCTAAATGTACTAACCCTGAAACTTGGAGTGACTTTAGACCGATCAGTCTTTGCACCTTCTTTAATAAACTAATTGCTAAACTAATCACAAATAGAATTAGCCCACTGCTGCTAAATATTATTTCCCCTAATCAAACCGACTTTATGAAAGGTAGAGCTATATCTGACAATATACTCCTAGCCCAAGAAATGATTCATGATATTGATGTTCCTATCAGAGGTGGCAACATTGTCTTCAAACTTGATTTTACTAAAGCTTTTGACAACCTATCTTGGGATTTTCTTTTTAAAATACTTCACCTTCTAGGCTTTTCAAATATTTTTATTCACCTCATTAAAAATTGTGTCACTAACGCTTGGTTCTCTATTATCATTAATGGGGAGTCCACAGGCTTCTTCACTTCAAATCATGGCTTGAGACAAGGAGACCCCTATCACCCTCTCTTTTTATTATTGCTGTTGATTATTTATCTAAGAGTTTGAATGATCTTTTCTATCATAAGCCTAGCATGTTTTATAAAACCCATGGTGGTATTCCTATTTCTCATCTTAGTTTTGCTGACGACTTTATCATCTTTTGCAATGCATCTATTCCACACATAAAAACTATTACGATATTCTCTAATAAATTTGGCAAGGAAAGTGGCCTTTTTCTTAACGAAAGTAAATGTTGTTTCATACCTTCTTCTAAAATCACTATTAATAGGATTAACCATATTCTGAGGACCACTAATTTTAAGCAACACCATCTTCCAATTAAATACCTTGGAGCCCCACTTTTCAAAGGTCATAAAGATCACATCTTTTTGATGAATTAATCCAAAAATCTCTAATCGTATTTCTTCTTGGGAATATCATTTACTCTCTTTTGGTGGTAGGCTTACCTTGATTAAGAGCACCCTGAATTCTATACCTCTGTATCTCATTCAAAACATTGTGCCAACTAATTTTATCATTAGATTGAGGCTTATTAACAAATTCTTTTGGGGTTCTAACACCTCTTCAAAAAAAATGCACGGACCTCTTGGCACAAAAGTGGCACCTTCGAGGAAGGGGTCTTGGTTGCAAGACTATTAGGATACCATCACGCCTTTTCCTACAAGCTTTGGTGGAATTTTAGAAGTATAGCCTTTGGGCTAACTTCATGACTGCTAAATATTGCCAAGAAAAGCACCCTCTTAATTGCTTCTACAAATCGAGAGACTCTCCAGTTTGGAGAAGATTTTGTAGAATCAAATGGAAGGCGAATCCTTAATTTCTTGGGGCATTAGCAACTCTTTCTTCTGGCAAGATAATTGGATTGGTAGTGGGCCCATTGATGAATTAATTTCTTCCCATTCTACTGATACCATTAAAGTTAAATCATTTTGGGAGAATAATATGTGGAACAATTCTAAGCTCATTGAGTATATCCCTCCATATATTTTAGACAAACTTAATAATATATCTATTACTCCTAATAATCAGGATCAGATTCTCTTTAAGCCCTCTCATAATAGAGATTTCAACTTGAGAAATGTTTGGCTTCACATTAAAGAAGCCCAGGATTTTTCTAAAGTGTATGCTAAACTTTGAAAAAATAATATTCCTATTTCTTACTCTATTCTAATTTGGCGTATTTTGAAAAATTTTATACATGTTGACTCCTTGATGTGGGGCAAAGGTTTTTATTTACCTTCAAAATGTCATTGTTGCTTTCATATGAAAATGTTAATCATCTTTTGTTAATGGGACCATTGCATTAAGCTTTGGCTTTGGTAAGATGATCTCTTTAACAATGCCAATTTCAATGCTTCTCTCACAATATATCGACTCCTTGAAATTTATTTGAAATAATAGTAAAGGTCACATTAAAGTCATTCTATTATTATTATTTGGTTTATATGGATGGCCAGAAATGATGCTAAACACAACGGTATTGTTATGAATCACATGAAGATAATTGCTAGAACTAAATACAAAATTCATGATCTGTTTAATATTAATGTTATTAATTATAAGCATTTTAAAGGGTGTAACTTTGTGGCTATTAAATTGGGTTTTCAATTGTCGGCCCAAGCAATTTGTAAACATGACAAGATCGTTTATTGGGCCAAACCTCATAATAATGTTATTAAAATCAATACCGATGGCTCAGATCTCATATTGCCTCCGTGGTGGAATCTTAGAAACTCTAAAACGTCCTCATGCTTTTGCTTATCCTCTTCATACTCTGCCTTTCTTTGAACTTATGGTGTATAATGCTCTCCATTTGCCTTAAAGGTTGGCTCAATATCTGGATTGGATGCTCTCGCTAATTGACCTCTTGAACTCCAATAAATCATTCGATTTATACTATTTACTCAAGCAAACTAGATCTCTCCTTTCTCAATTTTGTTATAAAATCACTCATGTATGGAGGGAAGACAATGCATGTGCTGATTATCTTGCTAATTTAGGTGCTAGATTGAATGACATAACATTTTTTGATCATCTTACTCTCCCTAAATATTTGCAAGGTTTGGTTAACCTTGATAAGACTGGGCTTCCTTATATTAGAATTTAGCTTTTATGATTTTGTTTCAACTTGATTTGGAACTTATTCTTTCTCTATTGATGTCTCCATTGTTGATTTTGGAATGAGTACCTTGCCCAACAAGTTTTCTTTGTTTTATTTCCTTCTTTGCTAACATATTTGCTTTTGGGTGGACTTTCGCTTGTTGGTATCATCATCGCTTTTGTTATTTTGGCTGGATTATTACTTCATCTCACGATGGGGCTTTGTTGGTTTTGCTCCAACTCCCCTTTGAAGTTGTTGATTGCTGGGAGGATTTTGCTTTGAACACCCTTAATGGTTTATTATATGCCTATCATCTTAATTCATTGTTTTACTTTATTTACTATTGCTTTCTCCATCCTTTTGCAGTTAATCTTGTTTTTATATCAATATTTATCCTGGATGGGTGGCTTTATGGCAAGCAAACTGGTTCTTGTTGTCTTGGCTGTTTCTTGTCTTGGTTTTTTGCTATCTTGGTTTTTTCGGACTCTTATGTTGGCTCCATCCTTGTTATTTTAGGATTTATCCTGCTCTCAAGTTGTTTTATTCTTGTTAGAGGATTTTTGGTGTTTTTTCATCGCATTCAAGATAACTATTATTATCTATATCTACTTGGTTATTCTATGGCATTATCTACTCGATTGGGACGGATGTTGTTGTCCTAATTGTTGCTATCTTTTGGTTTTTCCTTGGTTTTGCCATCTTGTTTTTGTTGGATTCTAATTGATATTCATTTGAATCCAATTTTTAATCTTTTCTTTGGTGTTCCATTGTGGCAATAACCTCTCTCTTGTTTTGGCTCTCACGAATGCACTCTTTGTTCCGCTGGCTCTTCATCACCTTAGTTATGTTCTTCATTACCTCTCCTTATTCCCCCTTGATTACATTAGGTTGTCTTTGCGTATTGCTTTTCGATTGGGTGGTATTATGGCCCGATTCTTTGCCTTTTGTCTTGCTATCTTGGTTGTCAATTTGGTCCGAATGCAACCGGCAATGTACCTGATTGTATTCATTTGGTGCCTTTTGGTTGGTTGCTCCTTTTCCTGTTCACTATCTTTTATATCTAATAAGGGTTTCAACATGTTGCTTTTTTTGCTGTATGCTCTTTCCGATTATGTTGTTTCTGATTTTTTTGGTCATTGGTGTCTGGGCTGTGATTTTTCTGATTTATGGTACTATGCTCTAGCTACTGGGCTTCTAACCTTTGCTAGATATTATGGTACTATGCTGATTTATGGTACTATGCTGTAATTGATTAAAGTTAAATAAAAATTTACTTGAGTAAAATAATATTATTTTTATGCAAACTGACTAAATAAAAATCATTATGTAATTCTCTTTTCAGATTATTAATTATTAATTAATTAAGATAATATAATTATAATTAATAATATTCTCTAAATAAATTAGATATAAATATATTAATTAAAAGGTATATTAATTTAAATAATTAATATTATTTAATTATAATTATCCACTTAAGTAAATTTGGTTGCATAGAAATTATTACTTTAAATAACTTAAGAAGTTACAAATTAAATTTTAATTTAACATAGGAGATTTAAATATTTTAACGACATTAATTGTTTTTAATTAGGCCAAATAATTAACATTCAATTACTCTTTTTTATTTTCATTTTTATAAATAAACACAACAAAAAATAAACTTTAAATACTCATTATTTAAATATTATTTAGCCTAATTTACTTAAATCCTAAAATAAGTAATCAAGTACCATAAAATTTAATTGGATCAGCATATCAAAGAGTTTTTTGGATTTAATTTTTAAAAGATTTACTAAATCTGGATTTACAGGATTTACTAAACAAGAAGACATAACTTGTAATTTTTTTTTGAGAGCAAAAGTTCGTTGTATTTATATATTGATTGGTAGAAGTCTACTTAGCTTATTTGTATCATTGACAGTTATTTGGAGAAGTTTATTTTGTGAACTTTCAGATCAGCTTATAATGATAAATATCATTCAGAGAGCTGCAATTAACATAAGCAAAACTGATTCTATGTGAATCTATATATGTATCTTGTTGAGTGAATTTCTCCATCTCTATAAATAATCAACGCAAGGAAAATTATAATTTATGCAAACATGCTCTTCTCAAGCGTCTTCTGCTCCTACAATCAAGTTCAAATTTGATTTGGTTTGCTTGCAGATTTGGTGCAAAGCTGCATCAGTTTGCTGCAATTTGCAGTATTTTGCTATAGATTTTAGTAGTTTGCTATATTAATTAGGCTGTAGTTTGCTTTAATGTGTTCATAAAACAAGAACAATGAGTTTTCTGCAGTTTTTGTTCATATGATCCAAATTCTCAAAGGAAGTTGTAATTTAATAAGCTTGTTATTTCCTGTTGTAGAATCACATGAAATCTTTATTTATTTTTTTTAGCAATTCCTGAATTCAAAAACTCAGAAAAAAAATTATCTTTAAATGCGTCAGAAAATGCAAAACTCCTTTCTTCGTTCACATTACCGAACAAGAATCAAGTGTGGTATATTGAGTCGTTCATTAGGCAAAGCCACAAACAATTAGTCAGCTTAATTTAAGTTCTTACTGGAACTTTCAAAAAATAATTGCCGAAACAGGAATAGGAGGAATTAAAAATATGAAAACAAAGAAGACATATCGAAGAACACTCTCTGTTACGGAAAAATAAAGAAAAAAATATTATAACATTATAATAACGTTATGATATATAATGTTATTCTTAACATTATTATTCTGACATTATTATAATAAAAATATTAATTATGTAACTTGTATCATAAATTAAATAAATACAAATAAATTAATTCATAACTTAAAAAAATAGTTAGTAACGGCTATAAATCATAATTAGGTAATTTAATATTTAGCTCTCATCTTTAACCTATAAATAGATGATATTGTGAGCTTGAATGAGATGATAAAATCTGAATATTCTCTTTCTCTATTACAATTTTCTTGTCATTCTCTTCATTTCATTTTTGGGCAACATGAGACACGCGATTAGTTTGAAGTTTTGCCGATCAGTCGTGATGCACTTAGGTATAGGGATGGGTTGTATCTCAAGAGTAGAATAGAGAATCGCAAATTGATGCACCGAAGGCTTGATCTACTCTAAGAATAATGTTATCGGCACACCTCCCTCAAATACTATTTCAATCTCATTACTTTTATCTTCATATGCATAGTTGTGTAAAATTTATTTCTTAATTTCTAATTTATTTCCTTATAGTTCTAATAATCTTAAGAGTACATCAAAATAATTTATTTGTTTTAATTATTTTCATTAAATAAAAAAATATGTCTACACAAATATCACTTCGTCATGATGATGTTAAGCCGAAAAAGTTTATAGAGACTCACTTCAAAAGATGTCAAAAGGAAACTATATATTGGTTTACATATTTAAGATTCATTTCTGCAATATATAATCCTCCTTCATCCAAACCTAATTCGGAAAGAAAAAACAATTCAATTCGATGAAGGGTTAGGAAAAGAAAAAACTCCACAAGAGATTAATTTTCTTTGTCTTGGACGCATTCTTAGTGCTCTTTCCGATCATCTTTATGACATATTTTGTACATCAACATATTCTTTTGAGCTTTGGAAAGCACTTGAATAAAAATATGGAAATGAAGATGTGGGTCTAGAAAAATATTCGGTCGAATCATTCAATTAATATAAAATGAGTGATTCTTGCACTGGATTAGATCCAGTAAAAAAAATTCAAGACATTATTCATGATTTAAAAGAACATGACATAAGCATGACAAAATCATTTATAGTTGCATCAATAATAGAAAAATTATCACAATCAAGGAGTCAATTTGCACAAACACTTAGGTATTATAGAAATAAGATGTCTCTTGACGATCTTATTATTACACTTAGAATAGAAGAAAAACAAATAGAAAAGGATAAAACTCTAACTTAAATCGAATCTCAAACACATGTCAATATAATGGAAAAGAGTAATTTTAAACAGAAAAATTTTAAACCATTTAATCAAAAGTTTAAGAAACAAATTTTACACAAGTCTAGCAATAAAAATAAAAAACATAATGAAATTTAATGTTGGGTATGCAGGAGAATCAACCATCTTGCAAAGGTTTGTTATTATCGAAAAGATAAGACATCCAAAGAAAATAACAAGACCATTGAGCAAAATCGATCTCAACTACAAACTAATATGATCACTTCCAATGCTAATGATTCTCTTACTTTGAGGTATGTTAGCCCATCACTTAAAATTAATTTTTCATATTATTCTACTGATTGGTGGATAGATATATGGGCAACTATACATATAAGTTTTGATAAATTTTGGTTTTCTTCCTGCTGGGATACACCAAGAGGAAGTGTAAGCATGGTCAATAGAGTATTAGCTAGTGTTGTTGGAGAAAGAGATATTGATCTAAAATTGACATCAGGAAAATATTTAAAATTATATTCAGTTTTGAATGTACCGATTATTAAAGAAATTTAATTAGTGGTTCACTATTTCAACATGGTTATCGTCTTATTTTTTCAAATGAATTATTATAACCAAAAGTGGATCATTTGTGGTACGAGATATTTATGTAATTATTTATTTAAATTAAATTATCATTTTCTAGCAATAAAGTGTTTTGCTTAAATCCTTTTATTTCATTAATTATTACTTCCAACATTTGGCATGCAAGATTAGGACATAAAAACTACAAAACAATTAAAAGAATGATGTATAAGAATTTAATATCTAAGAATGATATAAATAAAGATGTGGAGTGTGAAATTTGCTCTCAAGCAAAACAAACTAAAAAACTACTTAAATTTATTTTTGTTAAGCAAAATGATATATTAGATCTTATTCATAGTGATGTTTGTGATTAATTTTGCTATGTTTATTTAATCAAAACTAAAGATGAAGTTTTTGATATATTTAAGAAATATAAATTAGAAGTAGAAAATCAATTAAATAAGAAAAATAAAATTTTAAGATTAGATAGAGGTGGGGAATATATTTCACTTTTATTTAATAAATTTTGTGAAGAAAATAATATTATACATCAAGTTAATCCACCATATTCTCCTCAATCTAATGGAGTAGGAGAGCGAAAAAATAGAACATTAATTGAAGCACGGATCAAATGCGATGACAAGGGGATCTTGATGTGGGATGCTAAGCCCTCTAGATCTAAATCATCAAAGGTGATAGAATGGTCACAGACTTCTTTTGAAACATGAATATTTCTAGAACACCTTAATTGTTTTATTTAGAATTGAATGTTAAAGATTTTCACGAATGGTGTTTTGTATAAAATGGCCTAGATAACGATTATTTTCAATCTCCTCCTTTTGGTGATTAAGGTTCTTATCAAAGTGGCTGATTCTCTTGATTTAATTCTCTTTAAAGGTTACACTGACGCATCCTCTTAATAGAGAGAATGTTACATTGAGATGAGATATTTCCTCTTTTGAGTATAGGTAGGAGGTTTTGGGGAATGTCTTCTTTTTCTAGATGTTTGAACATCATCTTTGGGAACCTTCTTTGGTGGTTCAAATTATGATAATGATATCTTCAAATAAGATTTGTGCCTCTATTGAGTGTTAGCATAGAATATTAATGATGAATAAGTATCTGAGTCCTCAAGCACGTCAAAAGTTCTGATCTACTTGGTGTAAGCCGAGGAGAATTAAAGTATTCTTGAGGGACTCTCCATCGCTTAAATTAGATGTGATGAATCTGATGATTCTCTTGTTATAACTTTCTACAAAAAATCATAAGCTCTAAATGATCTGATAATTCTTAAAGTGAATAGAATATAAATTTGAGAGTCTAATACGACACAAGAGAGTCATTTAGAAAAATAATGCATGATCGAAAGTGATCGATATGCTAACGGACGAAAATCGTAATGGTCCATGAAGCTTGAATTCGTTTATATTATAGATGATTCAAAGTTTAAGAGTAGAATGGATCATTTATTGTTTGCGAACTCTTTATGGCTGAAGTTCATAAAATGACGGAGTTTAGAAGATCAGCCATTGAAAGTAGAACTTGATCCGTAAGTTCAAAGATATGTGGTGCCATTCTCTACTTGTTGATATATTTAATCATTCTTAAGAAAAATTGATTATCAGGTGGAATCTTAGGCATTTTAAGCTTTTCTCGGAGTCAAGAATTTTCGGGAATCCTCCATCCAACGCGATCTTCTAAAGAATGACCCTCAAAAGTCAGGAGAAGTGTGGAGATCAAGGCTGATCCCGAATGAGAGCGTAGCAAAAACCGCTACCAACCATTTAGATATAGCAAAAATACAAATAATGGATAGAGAATTTTATTCTAGATGTAGATCTTGGATTCAAAAATTATCCAACAAAAAGGGATATGAACACTTATACTAAAACTAGGAAACCACGAGTAAGAATTTCACTATGTGTTCAAAGATACAAGTCCTTGCATTCGAGAAGAAGGTGTTTAATACTAAACAATATTGTGTTATATAAATTGAACTAAGGAGAAGAAAAGCAAATGATCTTCTAGCAATGATCTTGTGAGAAGATGAAATCTTTTCTAATCGATCTTTTAGCTCGATTATAATTTTTGATATTTAATAGGTGGTTTTATTCTTAATGATTTTTAAGGTGAGAATGAACTCTATTTATAGATTTTGGAGTGGCCTTGTAAATTAAAAAACTCCAAATATCTGATAAAATATGCAAAATGTATTTTTTGATTGCCTTAATGATGTAATTGGGTGATCTTGGATTATTTTGACGAAAACTATAAATATGATGACCATTTGGCGATCGATCCATTTTTATGAAACATTAGGAATTAATATATTATGTTCTTATGATTTTATGTATTTGTAAACTGATTAGATCATTTTTAAAATGCTTACATTCTATGATTATTAATTTTGATTTATCAAATATATATATTTATATATAACTTAAAATATTTATATAATTTAAATAGATAAATAACTAAATAAATTTATATATATATATATAATTACTTTATTTTTATAATTTATAAAATATTTATATAATTTATTACTTTCTTTATTTATTTATTAAAAATTATTTATTTATATATTTTAAATATTTTTAAATTATTTACATAACTTAAAAATATTTATGTAATTTAAATTCATAAATAACTAAATAAATTTATAAATATATATATATATATATATATATATATATATATATATATATATATATATATATATAAAATTAATTATTTATATAATTTATAAAATATTTATATAATTTATTCTTTTATTTATTTAATAAAATTATTTATTTATATATTTTAAATATTTTAAATTATATATTAACAAAATTAATAAAATTATATATTTTTAAATAATTATATTAATTAATTAAAAAAAATATAAAATAAATTTATAAATTTATATATATATAATTAAAAATATTTTAAATTATAATTATATTTATATATAAATAAAAAAAAATTAATAACTAAATATATAAATATTTAGTTATTAAATATTTTATAAATATATTTTTAAATTATATATTTTAAATATTTTAAATGATTATATTAATTAAAAAAATTAATAAAGATAAAACCTCTCTCTCTCTCTCCCTCCCCATGATTTCTAAAACCACGCAAAATTAAAAAGGAAATTTACATCCGTTGATTATGAGCGATAGAGTTTAGAAGACAAACATCAAAGCATTTTGTTAAAAAAAAAATTTTTCTAGCTAATTACAATTGATAAGCATTTTAAAATAATTAGTGGATATAGGTTTTATCATGTGGGAAGGTTGATCATGGTTCTCTAGATGGAGTTTGACGGGAAGAGATAAAGGGAGTTATGGTGGTATTTTTGATGTGTTCTAGAGAATTTGGTGTTTCGGATATAAATAAAAAATTTTAGGTGTGAAATAGATAAATTAATAAGGATTATGTGTTATGTATGTAAATCTCTCAAAAATTAAAAATAATATTATAGATGCTTAGAGCAGTGATAATATGCTAATTTGGCATATTGTCACCATTGAGAGCATCAAACATATCTTTTGTTTATATTTATTCCCTTAATGGTTAGTTAGTTGTTGCTAGTCTTGGGGACATAGGTGGACTCAAGTAATTTCACGTGAACAAGTGCCCACCCTAAAAATTTTTATTTTATTTAATGTGATGTTTAGTAGTTTTGCACATTTGCTCACCCAAAAAATATTTATTTTATTTAATAGGATAAAAAAGTTTTATAATTTTGCCCATCCTCAAAATAATTCATTGACCAATATTAAAAAATAATTCCCACCTTAAAAAGTATTTTGAGATGAATATAAGCAAATTATATTATAGACACATCTTAAAATGAATTTAATCTTTAATTTATTGTATTATCATGTAATCATTATTTTAAACTCATTTAATGTTATTATAAGCTATATTATATAATTTTATGTTAATTTTTAAGTCATAAGTTTTATTTTTAAAATTTTATATATTATTAGTTATATTCCTCTTATAAACTATATTTATATTTATATATTAATATTACAAAATTTTAAATTTTTAAAACATTTAATATGCATATATCTATTAATATTAATGTTAATTAAATTCGTAACTTAACAAATAAAAAAAATCACAAATCAACAACACCACCAACAATAAGCCTTAATTCCACTATGTGTCAGTTCTACATAAAACTTTTCTTCTTCATTGTGTCCTATTATATGTCAAAATTTCATTTAATTCTAGTAAACTAAAATCATTTTTTATAGGTCAGCCTTTATTCCACTATGTGGAGTCGTCTACATAATCAAGCTTTCATATGTCTGTCTTTACCTATCTTAACATTATGCAAATCTAATACATCTATTCTGTTAACCACGCTTTATGTGACCAAACTATCTAAGGCGGCTCTATCTAATCACAAACCATCATTTGTAAGAAATTATAATTATAATTATAATATAAATTTTTGTTTGATCAAATAAATGAGCCGGATATGATCAAATAAATATTTATTTGTGTTAGATTTATTTTAAAAATGAATTCAAAATATTTGTTCTAGCACGGCTCATTTTTAAAACATTAGAACTAAATATGTGCTTTTTGAAATATCAACATAAATATTTATGAACAATGATTTTTGAGGGATTTACATAGGTACCACTGTATTCTTCTTCTTGTATATATCTTACACCTAAAAAACATTTTAATACATCAAAACTATCACCTCAAGCCTCGCCTGTAACTTCCTCTCTTGCACCTCTCTCTTGTGTCGAATATCAAAAGATAGAAGATAAAGAGAAGTAACTAGAGCAATGTCCAACACTCTCATTTCTCTCACGTGCCTCTCTCTCCTAAGATCCCAACCGCTAGAAACTGCGAGATCCATGGATTTGAATGTTCTTATGTAGTAGCTTATAAGCTTTCTTTCAAACAACAATTAAGTTGAATTATTTTTTGATGAGGTGCAAAGTTAATTGTATTGTTCATATTTATGCATTCATGCTCTACTTGCTAACTACCCACAATATTGATATATTCAATTACTTTAATCAAGTAAGTTTTCACTTTCTTTCTTCCAAGGTAAGTTAGATTTTAGAATGTAAGAAAAGAAATTAGTTATAGAAAATTAATTTTCAATACTTCTATATTCATTAACTAGGGAATCCCATGTAACTAGTTACTACTCTTCGAAAACTAAAAATTGAATTTAACATGTTGTAGCTTATTTTGAATCCTTATGTATAACTTCAACACTTGGCAAGCTGCTTATAAGTAGCAAAATTTGAGATTTTTATAAGGTGTCGCAGCTTATATGTGATAACAGAATCCATTTGCACTTAACATAATATAGTACAAAGCACATGATGATGTTTTATCTCAACCTTTGGATTCAAACAAACCTCGACATGATGTAACCGTAGTCCCATATTGATTTATATATACCTCCTCTATAGTCTTAAGATAGGCTCGAATATAATAGTATAATCACCGCTTATCACTTATCCATTTATCTGATTTTCTGTATTGTAGCAGTAGTGTTGTTTCTGAATATTTATCATGGTATCAGAGCACTAAAAGGCTTACGATGTTTATTCTCACACTATCCAACTATGCAGCACTCTGAAGTAACCTCTGAAGAAAATTCTTCTGCTCTTATGTGCAATGACGTCATTATTCCTACTTAGCTTAAATTTCTTATGAGCAATCTTAGGAATACTCTTTCAATTCAACTAAATTCCGTTCGGGTTCAATGACTCTTCAATACAAATGGAGGAACATCTAGATAGCACTATTCATCTACCGATTTATTATTGAAACTAATGGAGTATCATATCATGCCGACCTTTGGAATTTAATAGATCAAAATTTTGCACTCTTACCATTTCTCCTTCTTTATTACCATATGTTCTATCTTTATCTTGTCTTGATGTCTAGAAAACACTTGAACATCATCTTCAAGCCACTAATCGATCAAAACTTATACAACTTAAAATGAACTTCATCATATATCCATTGCTAGGCGTTATGTAGCAATATTTGGCATATACTAAAATCAAAACAGATGCTATTGTTGTTGCTGGACAACCTTTAACATTTGAGGATATTATTCTTTATACATCGATTGGTCTTCCCTCAATTATCGGGCCTTTAAAATAGCTATCGCCGCAATCTTCAACCCATAGCTATTGATGATCTCTACTCCTTGTTGTGCAGTGAAGAAACAAATCAAGCCAAGGCTAAAGAATTACAATAATTACAAATATCTTCCTATAGCCTTTACAACTCGTGGTCTAGAGGCGATGATGTTTCCTTCAAAAAACTCAAGGTCATCCAAATAACATACCCAAAGGTTCACAACACAATGTTGTTGTTTGTCAAATATCACAAAAGGACATACAACTACACTTTGTTACATGAAACTTTACTAGTATCTCTTCCTCACCTCAAGCTCTTCTAGATGATCCTGCCAATATTGGTTCTCCAATAGTTTGGGTAATTGACTTTGGCGCCACTACACACCTCACATCCAACCTTAATGAGCTTCAATCCCCTTCTTCCTATCATGGTAATCAGCAAGTCACTCTTGGAAATGGACAAAACTCCCCATATCACATACAGGTCATGGAATTCTTCTCACACCAAATAGTAAGCTGCGGTTAAAAAATTTTCTTTATGTTCCTCATCTATCTCATAATTTGCTTTCTATTCATAAACTTACATCTAATCATTCTTGTTCTATTTTATTTAACTAAATGGTTATCAAATATTGGACATGAAAATAGGACTTCCCCTTCTCCAAGGACCTTGCCGTAATGGTCTCTACTCTCTAAGATCTCCATTTCACTCATCACCACCATTAGCTCTTCTTCCTTCTACACATGTTGCTGATCTATGGCATTGTCATCTTGGAATTCCTCATTCAACTACATTATCTACTGTTGCCCATCAAATTCCCTTTCTATCACTACACTCATCCCCATCACCTTGTGTGTCCTACAATTAGCCAAAAGTAGCAGACTACCATTTTCTGTCTCTACAACAAAAGCTACAAAACCTTTATCTTTAATTCAAAGTGATGTATGTGTTCCCTCCCCCACTCTTTCTATTGATGGTTATAAATATTAGGTATTGTTTGTAGATGATTTTTCCAAATATTGTTGGTTGTATCTAATGTTTCTTAAATCTGAAATAATGTCCAAATTCTTAGAGTTTAAAGCCTTGGTTGAAAAATAAAAAATTCAAACATACAGATTCTTCATTCTGATGGTGGTGGTGAGTCTCTCAACTCATATTTTCAACAAATTCTTAAGCAGTTTAGTATCCTTCATCAGTATACTTGTACATATTCATCTCAACAAAGTGGAACCGCTGAACGTAAACATTGACACCTACTTGAAACAGTTTGAACTCTTCTTCTTCAAGCCAACTTACCACAACATTTTTGGATAGATGCTCTCTTTACTATAAATTATCTCATTAACCGCCTACCTACTAAAGTCACACATATGATCTCTCTCTATCAATTTCTTCATCAAAAACCCCTAACATACAGCCATTTAAAAATTTTTGGTTGTCAATGCTTTCCTTGGTTGTGCTCTGATCAACCAAATAAATTAAGTCCTAACTCTACTAGTTTTGTTTTCATTGGTTATGCTACACATCAAAAAGGTTTTCATTGCTTTGATCCCCAAACTAACAAAGTTTTTATTTCACGTCATGTTCATTTCAATGAATCAGTCTTTCCATTTAGTACTTCTTCTTTATCACCATAAAATCCACCTTCTCGAACTCACCCACTCACTTTAGTCCCTATCTCTACCATTTCACCAAACTCTTATATTAATCCTTCCTCATCCATCTCTCAATCTTCAGCTCCTCTCCATCTCTTGATAACAACTCCTATCTATCTCTTCCTCCTCTAGTCATACTTTCTTAGAACCTAGCTTCAACTCTCTTTCCACCACTTTGCCCCATCCTCATCCAATGCAATGATTTAAATCCAGCATTCACAAACCTAAACCCATCTTTGATCTTTCTCATACTACTATCTCACTAGAACCTACCACTTTACTACCAATAAAGATCTCAAACACATGTTAATATAAAGGAAAAGAGTAATTTTAGACAGAAAAATTCTAAACCATTTAATAAAAAGTTTATGAAACAAATTTTACACAAGTCTAGCAATAAAAATAAAAAACATAATGAAATTTAATGTTGGGTATGCAGGAGTATCAACCATCTTGCAAAGGCTTGTTATTATCGAAAAGATAAGACATCCAAAGAAAATAACAAGACCTTTGAGCAAAATCGATCCCAACCACAAATTAATATGATCACTTCCAATGCCAATGATTCTCTTCCTTTGAGGTATGTTAGCCCATCATTTAAAATTAATTTTTCATACTATTCTACCAATTGGTGGATAGATATATGAACTATCATTATAAGTTTTGATAAATTTTGGTTTTCTACGGATACACCAAGAGGAAGTGTAAGCATGGTCGATAGAGCATTAGCTAGTGTTGTTGGAGAAAGAAATATTGATCTAAAATTGACATCAGGAAAATATTTAAAATTATATTCAGTTTTGAATGTACCGATTATTAAAAGAAATTTAATTAGTGGTTCACTATTTGTTCAACATGGTTATCGTCTTATTTTTGAGTCAAATGAGATTATTATAACCAAAAGTGGATCATTTGTGGTACGAGATATTTATGTAATTATTTATTTAAATTAAATTATCATTTTCTAGCAATAAAGTGTTTTGCTTAAATCCTTTTATTTCATTAATTATTACTTCTAACATTTAGCATGCAAGATTAGGACATAAAAACTACAAAACAATTAAAAGAATGATGTATAAGAATTTAATATCTAAAAATGATATAAATAAAGATGTGGAGTGTGAAATTTGCTCTCAAGCAAAACAAACTAAAAAACTACTTAAATTTATTTCTGTTAAGCAAAATGATTTATTAGATCTTATTCATAGTGATGTTTGTGATTAAAATGGTAATTTAACTAGATGAGGTAAAAGATATTTTATTACCTTTATTGATGGTTTTCAAAATTTTGCTATGTTTATTTAATCAAAACTAAAGATGAAGTTTTGATATATTTAAGAAATATAAATTAGAAGTAGAAAATCAATTAAATAAGAAAAATTAAATTTTAAGATTAGATAGAGGTGGGGAATATATTTCACTTTTATTTAATAAATTTTGTGAAGAAAATGATATTATACATCAAGTTACTCCACCATATTCTCCTCAATCTAATGGAGTAGCAGAGCGAAAAAGTAGAACATTAATTGATATGGTAAATGCAATACTAATTTTATCAAATTTATTGAATAATTTATGGGGTGAAGCTTTATTAATAGCTTGTTTTATTTTAAATCGGATTCCTTATAAAGATTCTAATAAAACACCTTATGAATTTTAGAAAAATAGAAAACCCAATTTGAACTATTTAAAAGTTTGAGATTGTTTAGTTAAAATATCTATTCTAGAATGTAAAAAGAGAAAATTAGGATCTAAAAGTGTAGATGGTGTATTCATTGGATATTCTCTTAATAGTCCAACTTACAGATTTCTTATCATTAACTCTGATATTTGTGATATTTATATTAATACAATTATAAAATCTAGAGATGCTACATTTTTTGAAGATATATTTCTATGAAAAATAAGATTACAAAATCTATTAATCAAAAAGAATCTTCAATAGAAAATTTTATAATAAATAATGATGATACTATTTTAACTAATAAAATGAGAAAATATTAGAAAAAGTAAAAGAATTAGAAAAGAGAAAATTTTAGGTGATGATTTTATTCTCTTTAAGCGAAATATTTATTTTAGAAAATAATCTTACTACTTTTGATGAAATAATGAATTCTATAGATGCACCATTTTAAAAAGAAGGTATTAATAATGAAATAGATTCTATCATATCAAATAAGACTTGTGTACTTTGTGATTTATCTCTGGGTTGTAAAATTATTAGCTGTAAATAGAAATTTAGAAAGAAATTAAAATAAGATATATCTATAGATAAATATAAAAAGATTAGTATACATTCTTCCAGCTTATACATCAAATGGATGTAAAAATTACATTTTAATTGGTGATTTAGATGAAGAAATTTATATGGATCAATTTGAAAGTTTTATAGTAAAAGGTCAAGAAAATAAAGTTTATAAATTAGTAAAATCTTTATATAGATTAAAGTAAGCCCCTAAATAATGGCATGAAAAGTTTGATAAAGTAGTATTGACATATAGATTTTTGATTAGTGAGTCTGATAAATGTGTTTATATTAAAGTTGTTGATCATGATTATGTTATTTTATGTATTTATGTTGATAATACTTTAATTTTTTTTAAAAAATCTAAATATTATAAATAATATTAAAGAATTTCTATCAACTCAATTTAATATGAAAGATTTAGGTGAAGCTTATGTAATACTAGGTATAAAGATTTATAGAAATGCAAATAACATTTCTATTACTCAATCACATTATATTCAAAAACTTCTTAAAAAAATTTAATTATCAAGATGTGAGTATTATAGGCACTCCATATAACTCTAGCTTACATCTTATAAATAATTTAGGTGATAGTGTATTACAATTAAAATATTCTCAAATAATTGGTTGTCTTATGCATCTAGCAAATTATTCTAGACTTGATATTGCTTATGCTGTAAAAAAAATTGAGTAGATATACTAGTAACCCCAGTGAAACTCATTAGAAAGCACTTGAAAGAATTTTTAAATATTTAAAAAGTACAATAAACTATTGCATTCATTATAATGGTTTTTCTATAATACTAGAAGGATATTGTGTTGTTAGTTGAATTGCCAACACTAATGAAACAAAAGCCACTAGTAATTATGTCTTCATATTTTATGGTGGTGCAATATCATGGAAATCTACTAAACAAATATTAATCTCTAGATCTACTATGGAAGTAGAATTTATAGCACTTGATCTTGCTACTTTTGAAGCCAAGTGGCTTAAAAGTTTTTTAATTTGTATACCTTTTATTGAAAAATCTATACTTGCTACTTTAATAAATTGTGATAATCAAGCTGCTATAGCAGAAGCAAAAAATGCAAAATGCAATGATAAAATACGTCATATGAGAATAAGATATGATTATTTATATGAATTTTATAAAAGAGGTGTTGTTACTTGACATTTTATTTGCTATAAAAAAATATTGCAGATATATTGATGAAAGGACTTGTAAAGACTTCTATATTTAGATCATTAGAAGGGATGGGGTTAAAATAGTCATCACAATGGAAGCCCAACCTTTAGATTGGAAATGTCTTGTTAGAAATGTCTTGAATGTGAAAGAACTTGAGAATATGTCTTACTCAACTTGTGAATCAAACAACATTCGAGCTTCATGTTTGACTATGAATGTCCTCCTTGAATGATAACATATAATTTGCAGACTTTGGGCAATTTCTAGTACTTGAGCTTGTTTTGCAATCTAATTCTACTATTCATAGAGGCATTTGGTGCTGTTTATAAAGGATATCGTGATGTGTTATCCACCATGGTTAATGGGTATAATTTTAGATTCCTTTTTCTGCTCACATGTTTCCATTATGAAATTTATAACATTCTCTGGGCTGCAAGATCACTTTTTTTGCTGCAGTGAAAAGTTGCTGAATTCTTTCAAGGAATGTTTTGTATTGTCATAACTATAAAGTAATGCTTATCTGTATGAAATTTCCTTTGGATATTTATTTTAGATCTTCTCTTGTAACTTATATCAAGATTGTAAAATAAATTTTCAGACTGATATACAAGTACATAAAATTAGGAAGATATTTAAACAAGAATAAAAAGCAGCGCCATGTATTAATTGTCTTAATAAGAAGTTTAAATATCTTCCAACTTTGAGTGTTGTCTTATAATTTTGAACATTTGTCTTATCATCTTGATACAAATTGTGCATCAAGTTATCTTGATGTAATTCTTTTCATTTCTTTTGTATGTATATTTGACAATCATTTTATAGCTTATCCTGAGCCAGCTCTGAATCTCCATCTTTATCAACAGTGTTGCATGAAATCTTGCTAAATTCAACCTTGGTTAAAATGTTTCTGATTGTGATGCTGAATGTAGATCCATTATTGTATCAGCTGCATTGCTAAGGGTGTTTGGTAATCATGTTGCAGAACTTCCTCTTGCTGCAACAACCAAAGAAAGGCGAGGAAAGGTGAGCCTTTATCCCAATAAGCATAGTATCAGCTTTATCTAAAGTAGACTTAACATAGTTTGCTTGTATATATCTAAATTCTCTTTTAATCTAAGGACAACTAGATTTTGTTGTTTTAAGTTATTTTATCTTATTATCTTCGTGTCCTTACTAGGGAGGAAAATTGGGTTAGATATTTTAATCAACATTAATTTAAGATGAGCTTTAAATATTTAGATTTATTTTGAGATGAGTGCAATAATACAAATAATTAATCAATTTTTGTGTTACACTCATTTTAAAGTAAATTTAAGATTTTTAAAACTCATCTAGACCAAGTTTTAGGTTACATATGGGGCGGCTTTTTGCATGCAGTGTAGTTCAAACCGCATCTAGTGTTTTAAACTATGTTCTAGCTATGTTTTGAAAAATCTGTGGTAGAAAATTATATTTTTCAACTTGATTTAGAAAGAGTTCTATATTTGACTTTTTTTAAAATAAAAAAATTAATGCACACTACAATTTTTTAGATAGCAGCTTCTGCAACAACTTCACTACTGCGTTTTAATACCTCGACAACTGCCCCAAATGGACCCTTAGTTGGGATATGCATACCCAAATTTTTTTTTTTCTCTGTTATGTTGGGATGGAGAACAATCTCATTGATGTATTTATTTTTTCATTTATTAGTTTTGGATACTAATATAAATTTTGATTGGCTTTAGTTGAGATTATATTCTATATTGTTGTTATATACTAATTATTTCTAGAATATGGTCTAGATTTGTTAAGGTTGAGCTTTTTTTTAATTTAAAATACTTGGCCATGTTTTCATTAATAAATGAAAATTGTTAATATTATCATCATTTTTTTATAAATTATTAAATAATGAGGCTTAACACTACCATTGCCGGTCCCAAGTGGAGGAATGCATCTGGCCTATTATGTGATAGAAAAGTTCCACTTAAACTTAAGGAAAAATTTTATAAGATGGTGGTAAGACCGCAATGACTTATGGTGCGAATGTTGGCCAATAAAGAAACATAAGACTAAGTTAAATTATTCTGAGATGAGGATGCTAGTGGATGAGTGGCTTTACCAGAGATAGAATGCAAAATGAGTATGTTAGAAAAAGTTGGAGTAGCTCATGGTAGATAAGATTAGGGAGAGTAAGCCTTAGATGGTTTGGCCACATCGTAAAGATGACCCGATTGAGAGTAGATGCATTAGATTTTCCTTATGTTAAGAAAGGTAATGAAGAGACTTGGTTAAGATGTAAAAAATGATCTTAGTATACTAATTAAATGAGAATTTGACATAATAGGACACATGGGCGAAATTCATGTAGCCGACCCACTAGTGGGATTAAGGCTTGTTGTTGTTGTTGTTGTTGTTGTTGTATTAAATAATGAGGCTTTCTTCTTTAAAGATGTTATAATTACCCCAATTAGAATGAGACTATTAAGTCTTCTTGTCTTTCAATTCTCTCTCTTTCTCTCTCTCTCTCTCTCTCTCTCTCTCTCTCTCACTCTATATATATATATATATATATATATATATATATATATATATATATATATATATATATATATATATATATATATATATATATATATATATATATATATATATATATATATATATATATATTGCACGATTTTAATTCTAACTTACTAAGGTTGCTCTCATTTCAAACCAAATATAATAGTTCTAAAATCTATCATGACTTCATTTTATTTAGGCTATTCTCATGCAATTTTTCTCTTTTGTTATTTCGATTATTTATTTATCAATAGGGTTTCTTCAAAATTTTATGTTTGAAAATTGAAGAGATGCTTTGATGAATGTGGAGAACTTAATACTTCCAACTGATGTAGCCTTCCCATGTGGGTGGAAGGATTTGGATTTATTAATTTGATCAGAAGAGGTAAATTTAATGTAATTTAATTTAATTAATATTATTTATTTATAATAATGAAATTATAATTGTTTATATCTGATTATGGAGTATCGGATGAAACATGGGATAGTGATGTTTGAGAATACCATGTTGCGAAGGTAGTCAAGTCTCGCATCATCAAAGGCAATGGGCAGCATCTTTATTTTATTTTTAATTTTCTTTTTTGATATGTAGTAAATATATAAGATTTTTTTTTGCATTAATAATGTTTGATAATTTTTCTTGGTTACTGAAATGGACTTTCACTCTCTTCGATGAGTTAAATAAAATGATTTATTCTCAAAAATATATTACCTTTATTGTACCCATTATAATCTCTTAGAAATTTGAGACTTTTTTTATAGGGTATTTACATACATATCACATAATTTATATATATTTATTTATATAGCACTTAAAATTTTTATATTTATATGTATAACATAGGTAGGCATCCATCGCTTTTCTTCTCTACCATTGGATCACATACATGCATTTTGGTCTTCATCCATCACATTGGTTGATCTAGCTCAACATAATCAATTTTGCATCAAATAGGTTTGAAGTCATGATTTCAAATCTTTTGAGATTACCTAAAATCATGATGTTATCCCACTTGATTAATATTGCCATTGCCAATACTATGGGCTTCAACAAATGGAAAACATCTTTAAAATTTGTTGTGATTAGTTAAAAGAAACACACAAGTTTATGCATCTTCTTCCACTTTCTTCCTTCTTAACATTTCATTCAAATAAAATAAATTTTGGATCAAATAAGTTTAGAATATTAATCATTTTCCTATTCTATTTCTAAAAAATAAAAAAGATTATATAACATCAAAACATTACATAAAAAAGTGAAATCAAATGATACTTTTAACTTACATGAGTACAATGTAGTCCTTTGATTTGAAGAGTAGTTTCCATTCTTCAAATGGTAGCGATACTACAAAGCCTCTTCCACATGGTCCTCCATATCATCCCATTCTATCAAAGCCCAACCAGCCTCCTTCCTCAAATCCAACTCCCTCATGGACCTCCTTACCTCCTCGCCTCCTTCCACATCCCCATCTCCACATAGAGATTTGATAACGACACATAATATGCGGCGTTTTCAGTGTAGCTCTACTAACCTCCTTCGCAAATTGGCTCAAATGCATCTCCTTTCGCTCTCGAAGACAACAATGACCCATAGATGACCACATTAGGCTCAAATGACATCATCTAAATACACTCCATGGCATCAAGTAAGCTACCCTTCCATAAAGATCCACCATACAACCATAATGTTTGATCCACGCTTTGAACCCAAACTTCCCTCGGTACCATGTCAAATATCCTCAGATCACGGCTCTACCAACTCAGGTGGCTACAAGGCGTGAGGACTCAGAATAGCGTAAGACATCCGGGATCACACCTTCATCCTCCATCCCAGAACCATTTCGGCCATGGCCCCTCCTTTCAAAAGGAAAAGCCTTGAATCGATTAATTCTAAGTGAACAAGCTTGAGGTATTCTCGAGAACACATCAAAGCCGACACGGCAGTATTTGCAATACATGTCAAGCGAGCCGTCAGAGCGACATCTAGCTTCCACCTGCGTGGGTAACGGTGGTGAATCCATTCATCGAAGTCAAGGGAAGCGTCATGTCGGCACAAGCGGTGAGGGTGCTCACCATGGTGATCTCGGTTGGGCATGACTCAGTGAAGTGCATGCGCTCAAAAGCGCATAACATCCTCAGGCAGTCGGCTGAGTGGACAGGCAACCTTGAGGCGGATTGTCAGAAGGTGAATGAGTCGAATCAGCATAAAGTAAAGTGGAGAAGGAGGAAGAGATAGGAGTTTGAAAAAGAAACGGATGTGGGAATAATTGGAAAGAGTGGAAAGAGGAGAGGATTTGAGGATAATGGGAAGGTGTAATGAAGGAGAAGGAGAATTCATCTGGAAGATATGATAAATGAAAAGATGAAAGAGGAGGAAAGCGCATTAGTGTTACAAGAGAGACGAAGGAGGGAGAAAGAGGAAGAATAAGCGAGAGAAATGTAGAGGATGAGGAGATGAACAGCAATGAGTTAAATGGAGCCATCTTGAGGATGTACAAAGAGGAGAGCGAGTGGGTAAGAGGAGAGGAGTGGAGAAACGGAGGAAGGATCGGTGAGCTGGCAAGGCTGATCAATCGAATAATAAATGAAAACGTCCATCGAGGAGAAAATATACGTCCGATCCGTGCTTTACGTCGCGGACTCAATCAACGGCGCAACGTGTCGGGATTTTGCGATTGCGGTCTAAGCAGCAAAGATATAACGCCTTTCAGCCCGACGCCAACGTCGATATAGCCGGACGGCGCATACGGCTTCGTATTGACATTTCCACCGACCGTAAGTGTTCCAAAAGCGAGAGACGAAGAACGAGAAACATTACCGACGTTCGACATTCCTCGTCCTAGAAGGATTTTTTCTCAGCTTAGCTTCCGCTGTCGATCGGCGCACGTCCGGACGTCACTCATTGGTATAGCAAATCATAAATTGAGGTATTGTAGGTGACTACATGAGGTATTTACACATGCATTCCCGAACTTGAATGAATTTAGGGTTTACTCGTTCTTCTCACTATCGGTGAAAGATTGGTTGTTTTTTATATGTTATTTTGTATCTGTACTCTCTGTACCTCATCGGAGGGTACAGACCAATTTTGACCTTTTTTTTCATTTTTTTTTGCCACTCCTTATGTTTATGTTCATTATATTGAAAAGGAAGCATTTGATGGCAGTTTGGGTGATTTTGGATGGGTATTTTGCATCTGTACCCAAAAGCGAGAGACGAAGAACGAGAAACATTACCGACGTTCGACATTCCTCGTCCTAGAAGGATTTTTTCTCAGCTTAGCTTCCGCTGTTGATCGGCGCACGTCCGGACGTCACTCATTGGTATAGCAAATCATAAATTGAGGTATTGTAGGTGACTACATGAGGTATTTACACATGCATTCCCGAACTTGAATGAATTTAGGGTTTACTCTGTTCTTCTCACTATCCAGTGAAAGATTGGTTGTTTTTTATATGTTATTTTGTATCGACTCTCTGCCTCATGAGAGGTACAGACATTGACCTTTTTTCATTTTTTTTGCCACTCCTTATGTTTCTTTAAAATTCCTCCCGCGCATTCGAACGGGGGCGGGTCGGGCCAGGGGAAAGGGAAATGTCAATACATAGCCGTTATGTCGTTATCACGCCATCGGCGTTTTGGGCGGGTCGGGCCGGTGAAAGCCGTCGTTATCTGCCTTTCCTTCCTGTCGGGCAAAATCCGGACGCAGCGTCGTCGTTGATTAGTCCATAAAGCTCGTCGCGGACTCGTAATATTTTCTCCTCGAGAACACATTGAAGCCGGCATTGACGTAGGCGTATTTGCAATACATGTCAACGAGAGTCATACCGAGAATGACATCAAGCTCCCAACCTGCGTGGATAGTTTGGCGACCATGTGCGGCGCAAGCAGTGAGGGTGCTCATGATGGTGACGCGGTTGGGCGTGACTCTAGCGAAGTGCATGCACTCAAAAGCGGCGAGCATCCTCAAGCGGTCCGCCCAGCGAGCGATGAGAGTGGACGTGCTTCTACTAAGAATCCATGTGGAGGGAAATCAGAGGAAAGAAGAAGGAAAAAAAAGGATAATAGAATGGAAATGAAAGAGCAGTGGAAAGAAGAGATGAGAAGAGATTGAGATGAGAATAGTGATTGAAGGAAAGAGAAATCTATCAGTAAAATAAAGAAATGGAGAAGAAGAAAAAGGAAAGCACATAAAGTATTCTGAAAAAAGAAAGAGTGGAAGAGAAAAGAAAAGGAAAAATCAGAAGGAAAGAAAAAAAGATGAAAACATGGAGTTAAATGAGGCCATCGAGGATGTCGAAAGGAGGAAGAGTGGGGAAGAAGAGGTAAGGGTGGAGAGATGGTGGAGGATCTGACAGCTGCAGCTGTGAGTAAATATGAGGAGAGGAGTTTAGGGGGCTAGGAGACTAGGAGTAGAAAGGAAGGGTAACATCCATCGGAGGACCCCTTGCGGGAATCTCAAAGCAAAATTTCTAGATCCAATTATAATATATTTAGGTGATATTCATCTTTAAATTTTAGGACAATTATCTATAAATCAATATAGGTTCAATTTAAAATTTAGAAAAAAATTACATACGTACCATAAAATTTTTATATATTTATATATATTTAATATCTAACATATATGATATTTTATTATGCATGAAAATATATATTTCACTTTAAAAAATTATATGGTATTGATATTTTTATATGATATTAAAGATTTAGATACTATTTATATAATTATTAAAATTTATGTATTAGGTATTCAAAAACAAAAAAAAAATAGTGTGGTATGTTAGTATTTTTTTAAAATTCATTTTTCAAATTTTTATTCAAATATCAAAATTTACAATAAAACTTAAATTCATTTTGGCTTGCTTTTATTAAATTCCAAATAATTTGATCGTTGTAAGCTCAAATACATGAATTTAAAAGTTAAAAAAAAAAGTGTTAGTTCTGTAAATACGTAAGTTTCGAATGTAATGCATATAATTCACTATTAATTATTTTATTAAGTGATTTACATATTTATTATAAAATGTGTATATATTTATATATATGATATGAATTCTTTATTAATTTAAAGTGCGCTTCGAATAATGTTCTGCCTGTGATGCAGTTCAAACTACATCGCTCAAGTATTTGAGGAGCTGTGACAGGGTAACGTTTTGAGGAATCTATGGTAGAAAAGTTAAATTTTTCAATTTGACTTGACAATCCGTAGTGATGGCTAAAAAGTTATGATTTGATTTTTTTTTAAATAATAAATTTATAAACTCAACAATTTCTTGATAAAGCAACTTCTTCTGTAGCAATTTCACCACAATTTTTTTATCAAGGTTTTTTCATATAGCTACAGTTTTCTTAAACAAACCCTTAACTTCATTATGTTCAAATCTTATCAAAATATATTATACTTTGTATTATATATTTTTTTATGTAGGTTGTAGGTTAATTTGTTATATAAGTAACTATAAAATTTTTAAAATTAGATATATATATATATATATATATATATATATATATATATATATATATATATATATATATATAAATGCATATAAATTCCTTTTTTTAATAGTTAACATAGAAAGTTATTTCTCTAAATTAATATTCATCATTCCTAAAAGATAATATTAAAATTTGAAAAAGAAAAAACATTAGCTTATTAGTTACATAAAGTATGAGTAGCAATCGAGATTAATATTCTATCAATTGCATTCTCGATTTACATACATATCACTTTAAATTTTATTAGATTAAATACCCCAACAAAAAAATGGCTACCTCCTCTCCCTCCTCCTTGAACTCCGTCTCTCTCCTCTTCACCGCCGCCGGCGATCTCCCCATCACCCTGAAAACCTTCTCTTCTATCCGTTCCACTTGACTTCATATTCGAACGACCGTTCAACCTGTACTCAGCTTCCACATTCATGAACGTGGGTCGCAGCTTAAAGTCATTTGGGGAGGCGTTAATAAACATATATGCATTGGCTATTTCATATGAAAATGGTGTAAGATTTACCTTCTCAAACTCGACATAAGTTCTGGAGCTCTCAAAGGAAGCATGTATCTAGACTAAATTCCAGTATGGCTCATATTTGAAGGAGTAAAATCAAACATCTCTCAAGGAAAAAGAAACGAGGAGCCATTAGAGAGCAGAAGAGTCAATCAAAGAAGTGGCTAACTACCCGTCTTAAACTTCAATATTTCAGAAAACATCATTGCGAAACACTCATTTTATTTTTCTCCTCATTCAAAACAAAAGAAGATATATAATTGGTTGATCAAAATCTCTTCAAAGAGAAAGATCATCTATGTCACTATTTTCTGTCATGTAAAACAAATTTTTGCTATCTCGCTCGACATTCAGTAGAGCCCATGTCCATCATCCTTCCCCACAGTTATAGAATCGGTTAAGCACATGCTTTCTGCAATAAGCTGTAACTAACACAGATTATATGGTAGATTTTCATATATAATTGCACTCAAGTTTAATAAAAATGCTATAAAACTGGAATATAAGATTAAAACTGGCTGGATCTATTATCTACTAACTGTAGTCTGAAAATAATTCTCTAGACTCAAAAGTAGTGTCATCCAATAAAAATTTGAGATTACTGCCACCAATAGCAGTAAATATCATGAATAGCAATACTAAAGAAGCACGTTTCAGGATAATATGAATCTCTTATCTTGTCATTCAACAACACTCTAATAGTTGGCAAAGTCAGCTCAAGCAAGCAGAGGTGTCTAATTTGTTGCACACTGATATTCCAAGCTTTTATTCAAAATTTATGTTAACTTTTATTGTCAAAGTATATATTCAAAGTTTATATTCTTTAGAAGCTTAAGCTTATATCCAAAGCTTCGACTGATAATAACATGTTAAAGAAGCTTCATAAGTTGTTAATGAAGAAAAAAAGTTTTAGAATTCTGCCATTGGAGCTAATAAAGGATTTAAGCCTGGTTTAACTTAAATCCAGCCAAACAGTATTTTTGGACAACTTAAATCCACCGTGTTGTGTAATCCGCTAAAGCCGCTTTCACATGATTAAATCTGGATTTTCTAAATCATCATGTTGGTAGGCAGATTTACGGGATTTAGACAAACTGAAGCACGCGTAAAAAGGGTGAGAGGAAAGACTAGGGTTAGGGTTTAGGTGTGTATTGCTTCTCTTCCTCGATGATTTTAGGTAAAAAGGGATCAGAAAGGGAGAAAGATGAGAGTTTCGAACGCCAATCGCTGACCCGGTGTAATAGCTTCTTGGAGCTTCCATTCCTCGTTTTTCACTTATGGAAGGAAGCTCTTACATTAAAATACCACTACGGAGTTGAGCTCTAATAGTATAATATTATAGGACTCTCAATTAATACATAATTATTATATATTTATCATAAAATATTATGTATTATTATATATTAATATATATTATTTAATTTAATATTTTACTTGCTCAATTTGCATATCCCTGTTCCATAGCATATCATTTAATGATTTTATTTAATTGATATAGAACTATCCATGCATGCAGCATACTTTAATCTTCTATTAAGTGGGTTTTCGTTTTGGTGTGAAAGCTGTGGGAGAAAATAAATTAAGGATAGAGGATAATGGCTAATTTTTTGTTATTAGGGCTAGTAATATAAGTTGAAACTTATTATTTTTTTCAATGTCTTGATTAAAAAAACAAAATAAATTATTTAATCAAGGAATTATATATTTTTAAGAAGTTTAAACTAAATTAAAAAGAAAATAGCTTGGTCTTGATGAATCACAAGACATTCTTCATAAGATTTACTAAACCTTATGATAATTATATTTAATTAATTTAATTATAAATTGATTAAAGTTAAATAAAAATTTACTTGAGTAAAATAATATTATTTTTATGTAAACTGACTAAATAGAAATCATTATGTAATTCTCTTCATAAGAAGCGTGCTTCTGTTAATCCATGTGATTGCTTTATGAAGTTTACAAATTGACTAACTAATTTAAATTCTATTATAAGCCTTAATAATTAGACAAAGTAAATATCTTTTAGTTAGTTTTATTGATTTTTTAATTAGTCTGATTGATTTTTTTTAATTAGTCTTATTGACTTTGATTTATGATAAATAAATACAGCAAAAAATGACCTTCAAATACTTACTATTTAAATATTTTTTAGCTTAACCAAACAGTTCATCAGGATTTAAATGAATTTAATCATTTTCATATCTAAAAAATTTTAGGATTTAGCTTTTATAGGATTTACTAAATTCAGATTTACAAGATTTACTAAATCTTATGATAATTATTTTAATTAATTTAATTATAATTGATTAAAGTTAAATAAAAATTTACTTGAGTAAAATAATATTATTTTTATGCAAACTGACTAAATAAAAATTATTATGTAATTCTCTTTTCAGATTATTAATTATTAATTAATTAAGATAATATAATTATAATTAATAATATTCTCTAAATAAATTAGATATAAATATATTAATTAAAAAAGCATATTAATTTAAATAATAAATATTATTTAATTATAGTTATCCACTTAAGTAAATTTGGTTGACATAAATTATTACAAAGTTACAATTTTAATTTAATAGGACATTTAAATATTTTAATGATAATTAATTTTAATTAGGCCAAATAATTCAATTACTCTTTTTTATTTCATTTTTATAAATAAACACAACAAAAAAATAAACTTTAAATACTCATTATTTAAATATTATTTAGCCTCTTAAATCCTAAAATAAATCAAATATGTGGATCAAATACCAAAGTTTTGGATTTAATTTTATAAGATTTTATCTGGATTTACAAGTTGTTTTGTTATTCATTGTATAACATAAAACTGATTCTATGTGAATCTATATATGTATCTTGTTGAGTGAATTTCTCCATCCCTACAAATAATCAACTCTAGGAAAATTATAATTTATCAAACTCTTCTCAAGCGTCTTCTGCTCCTACAATCAAGTTCAAATTTGATTTGGTTTGCTTGCAGATTTGGTGCAAAGTTGCATCAGTTTGCTGCAATTTGCAGTATTTTGCAATAGATTTTAGTAGTTTGCTATATTAATTAGACTGTAGTTTGCTTTAATGTGTTCATAAAACAATAACAATTGAGTTTTCTGCAGTTTTTGTTCATATGATCCAAATTCACAAAGGAAGTTGTAATTTAATAAGCTTTTTATTTCCTATTGTAGAATCACATGAAATCTTTTTTTTTTTTTAGCAATTCCTGAATTCAAAAACTCAGAAAAAAAATTATCTTTAAATGCATCAGAAAATACAAAATTTCTTTCTTCGTTCACATTACCGAACAAGAATCAAGAGCGGTATATTGAGTCTTTCATTAGGCAAAACCACAAACAATTAGTCAGCTTAATTTAAGTTCTTACTGGAACTTTCAAAAATAATTGCCGAAACAGGATAGGAGGAATTAAAATATGAAAACAAAGAAGACATATCGAAGAACACTCTCTGTTACGGAAAAATAAAGAAAAAATATTATAACATTATAATAACGTTATGATATATAATGTTATTCTTAACATTATTAATCTAACATTATTATAATAAAATATTAATTATGTAACTTATCATAATTTAAATAAATACAAATAAATTAATTCATAACTTAAAAAATAGTTAGTAATGCCTATAAATCATAATTAGGTAATTTAATATTTAGCTCTCATCTTTAACCTATAAATAGATGATATTGTGAGCTTGAATGAGATGATAAAATCTGAATATTCTCTTTTTCTTTCTCTATTCACAATTTTTCTTGTCATTCTCTTCATTTCATTTTTGGGCAACATGAGACACGCGATTAGTTTGAAGTTTTGCCGATCAGTCGTGATGCACTTAGGTATAGGGATGGGTTGTATCTCAAGTAGAAAGAGTGTAAAATTGATGCGAAGACTCATCTACTCTAAGAATAACTCCCTCCCAAATCTATTTCAATCTCATTACTTTTATCTTCATATGCATAGTTGTGTTAAAATTTATTTCTTAATTTCTAATTTATTTCCTTATAGTTCTAATAATCTTAAGAGTACATCAAAATAATTTATTTGTTTTAATTATTTTCATTAATTAAAAAAATATGTCTACACAAATATCACTTCGTCATGATGATGTTAAGCGAAAAAGTTTATAGACACACTTTAAAAGATGGCAAAAGAAAACTATATATTGGTTTACATATTTAAGATTCATTTCTACAATATATAATCCTCCTTCATCAAACCTAATTGGAAAAGAAAAAACAATTCTTTCGATGAAGGGTTAGGAAAAAAAAACTCCAAGAGATTAATTTTCTTTGTCTTGGGCGCATTCTTAGTTTTCTTTCGATCATCTTTATGACATGTTTTGTACATCAACATCTTCTTTTGAGCTTTGGAAAGCACTTGAATAAAAATATGGAAATGAAGATGTGGGTCTAGAAAAATATTCGGTCGAATCATTCAATTAATATAAAATGAGTGATTCTTGCACTGGATTAGATCCAGTAAAAGAAATTCAAGATATTATTATTTAAAAGAACATGACATAAGCATGACAAAATCATTTATAGTTGCATCAATAATAGAAAAATTATCACAATCCGAGTCAATTTGCACAACACTTAGGTATTAATAGAAATAAGATGTCTCTTGATGATCTTATTATTACACTTATAATAGAAGAAAAACAAATAGAAAAGGATAAAACTCTACTTAAATTGAATCTCAAACATGTCAATATAATGAAAAGAGTAATTTTAAGCAGAAAAATTTTAAATCATTTAATAAAAGTTTAAGAAACAAATTTTACACAAGTCTAGCAATAAAAAAAAACATAATGAAATTTAATGTTGGGTATGCGGAGAATCAACCATCTTGCAAAGGTTTGTTATTATCGAAAGATAAGACATCCAAAGAAAATAACAAGAACTTTGAGAAAATCGATCAACCACAAATTAATATGATCACTTGAATGCAATGATTCTCTTCCTTTGAGGTATGTTAGATCATTTAAAATTTAATTTTTATATTATTCTATTGATGGATAGATATATTACATATAAGTTTTGATAAATTTTGGTTTTCTTCTGGATACACCAAGAGGAAGTGTAAGCGCATTGATAAGATTAGCTAATGTTGTTGTAGAAAGATATATTGATCTAAAATTGACATCAGGAAAATATTTAAAATTACATTCACTTTTGAATGTCGATTATTAAAAGAAATTTAAGTAGTGGTTCACTATTTGTTTAACATGGTTATCGTCTTGTTTTTGAGTCAAATGAGATTATTATAACCAAAAGTGGATCATTTGTGTATGGGATATTTATGTAATGATTTATTTAAATTAAATTTATCATTTTCTAGAAATAAAGTGTTTTTTCTTAAATCCTTTTATTTCATTAATTATTACTTCCAATATTTGGCATGCAAGATTAGGACATAAAAACTACAAAACAATTAAAAGAATGATGTATAAGAATTTAATATCTAAGAATGATATAAATAAAGATGTGGAGTGTGAAATTTGCTCTCAAGCAAAACAAACTAAAACTACTTAAATTTATTTTTTGTTAAGCAAAATGATTTATTAGATCTTATTCATAGTGATGTTTGTGATTAATTTTGCTATATGTTTATTTAATCAAAACTAAAGATGAAGTTTTGATATATTTAAGAAATATAAATTAGAAGTAGAAAATCAATTAAATAAGAAAATAAAATTTTAAGATTAGATAGAGGTGGGGAATATATTTCACTTTTATTTAATAAATTTTTGAAGAAAATGATATTATACATCAAGTTACTCCACAATATTCTCTCAATCTAATGGAGTAGGAGCAAAAAAATAGAACATTAATTGATATGGTAAACAATACTAATTTCATCAAATTTATTAAATAATTTATGGGGTGACTTTTATTAATAGCTTGTTTTATTTTAAATTGGATTCCTTATAAAGATTCTAATAAACACCTTATGAATTTTAGAAAAATAGAAAACCCAATTTGAACTATTTAAAAGTTTAGCTAAAATATCTATTCTAGAATGTAAAAGAGAAAATTAGGATCTAAAAGTGTAGATGGTGTATTCATTGGATATTCTCTTAATAGTCCAACTTACGATTTCTTATCATTAACTCGATATTTGTGATATTTATATTAATACAATTATAGAATTTAGAGATGCTATATTTTTTGAAGATATAGTTCTTATGAAAAATAAGATTACAAAATTTATTAATCAAAAAGAATCTTCAATAGAAAATTTTATAATAAATACTGATGATACTATTTTAACTAATAAAAATAAGAAAATATTAGAAAAAGTAAAAGAATTAGAAAAGAGAAAAATTTAGGTGATGATTTTTATTCTCTTTTAACTGAAATATTTATTTTAGAAAATAATCTTACTACTTTTGATGAAATAATAAATTCTATAAATGCACCATTTTAAAAAGAAGCTATTAATAATGAAATAGATTCTATCATATCAAATAAGACTTGTGTACTTTGTGATTTACCTCTAAGTTATAAAACTATTGGCTGTAAATAAAAATTTAAAAAGAAATTAAAATCAGATGTATCTATAGATAAATATAAAGCAAGATTAGTAGCCTGATAATATACACAAAAAAGTGATGTTGACTATTTTGATATTTATTCTTCAGTTGCTAGAATTTCTATAATTCGTTTGCTTATAGCTTTATCTTCAGCATATAAACTAGTTATACATCAAATGGATGTAAAAATTACATTTTAATTGGTGATTTAGATGAAGAAATTTATATGGATCAATTTGAAAGTTTTATAGTAAAAGGTCAATAAAATAAAGTTTATAAATTTGTAAAATCTTTATATAGATTAAAAGCCCTAAATAATGGCATGAAAAGTTTGATAAAGTAGTATTGACATATAGATTTTTTGATTAGAGTTTGATAAATGTGTTTATATTAAAGTTGTTGATCATGATTATGTTATTTTATGTCTTTATGTTGATAATACTTTAATTTTAGAAATCTAAATAATATTATAAATAATATTTTATCAACTTAATTTAATATGAAAGATTTAGGTGAAGCTAATGTAATAATAGGTATAAAGATTTATAGAAATGCAAATAACATTTCTATTATTACTCAATCATTATATTTAAAAACTTCTTAAAAAAATTTAATTATCAAGATGTGAGTCCTATAGACACTCCATATAACTCTAGCTTGCATCTTATAAATAATTTTGGTGATAGTGTGTATTACAATTAAATATTCTCAAATAATTGGTTGTCTTATGCATCTAAGCAAATTATTCTTAGACTTGATATTTCTTATGCTGTAAAAAAAATTGAGTAGATATACTAGTAACCCCAGTGAAACTCATTGGAAAGCACTTGAAAGAATTTTTAAATATTTAAAAGGTACAATAAACTATTGCATTCATTATAGTGGTTTTATAGTCTAGAAGGATATTGTGTTGTTAGTTGAATTCACACTAATGAAACAAAGTCACTAGTGATTATGTCTTCATATTTTATGGTGGTGCAATATCATGAAAATCCACTAAACAAATATTAATCTCTAGATCTACTATGGAAGCAGAATTTATAACACTTGATCTTGCTACTTTTGAAGCAAAGTGGCTTAAAGTTTATTTTTTAATTTGTTTACCTTTTATTGAAAAACCTATACTTGCTATTTTAATAAATTGTGATAATCAACTATAGCAAAAGTGCAAAATGCAATGATAAAATACGTCATATGAGAATAAGATATGATTCTTTATATGAATTATATAAAAGAGGTGTTGTTACTTGACATTTCATTTGCTATAAGAAAAATATTGTAGATCTATTGATGAAAGGGCTTGTAAAGACTTCTATATTGAGATCATTAGAAGAGATGGGGTTAAAATAGTCATCACAGTGGAAACCCAACCTTTAGATTGGAAACATCATGATAGAAGGTTCAATGTTGTAAAAATGAAGCTGATCGAGTGACTGGTAAAAGCACAATTCTAAATATTATAAATTTTATCCTTATATATATTTGTGCTAAACTGTAATGAAAATAAGGTTAGCTACTGCTCCTAATGAGATCAAAGGCAAAAAATTTTGCAAGATATTATAATTGCATTGTATTTTAAAGATCTCACCTATATAAGTGTTGTAGTAATAGGACGTTGCAATAAGATCTTATTAAGATCCCAAAATACTTATGAATTAAGATGAAAGCACACCCTTGAATAGAACTTATAGCGTGTCTCATATTATGTGTATACAAAATGATACAATAATTTATATACTTAGTTCAAAACATCGATTGCTATAGTATTTATTATTATTAGATTTTGGTTATACTAAGTGAAAGTTCAAATCCAGAAGATACTTTCATCGAATAAGTTATCCAAAATAAAATTTTGATTCTTGATCTCTTATTTTATTCACCTTGAGATTATTTATAAATAAATTTTTTTATTGGAGAGGGAATTGTTACGAAAATATAAAGAAAAAAATATTAAATATAACATTATTCTAACATTGTTATAATTAAAATATTAATTATGTAACTTATAATATGAATTAAATAAATACAAATAAATTAATTCATAACTTAAAATAAAAGGTAGTATCAGCTATAAATCATAATTAGGTAATTTAATATTTGGCTCTCATCTTTCACCTATAAATAGATAATAATGTGAGCTTGAATGGAATGATAAAATCTGATTATTCTCTTCCTTTCTCCATTCACAATTTTCTATTCTCTTCATTTCATTTTTTTTGGACCAAAAACCGCATGATTGGTTTGAAGTTTTTGTGATCGGTCGTGGTGCATACGATCGAATAGGGGCGGTTGTATCTCCGCAGTAGAAAAAGCTCTCGCTTGATCTACTCAGGATATAACATACGCCTCTCTCACGCTATTTCAATCTCATTACTTTTATCTTTATTTGTTTAGTTATGTTAAATTTATTTCTTAATTGCTAATTTATTTGCTTATAGTTCTAACACTCTCAACAGAAGATCAAAGGGCATGGCACAAGCTCGGAATGCAAAAAAGATGAGGAATGCCATGCCTACAGACAAGGGGAGGAGAGGCAATGGAGGAGAGAGTTTAAAGAAGACGAACATCCAAAGCATGGATTGCGTGAAAAAGGAAGAGACATTTTTCTAGGTTTTCTCGTGACGACGATTTATGGATAATTAAAATTGCAGAAAATTAAAGCATAGCGAAAGAGAGAAAGATAGGTTTTATTTTTATTAAATTTTTTAATTAATATAATTATTTAAAATATTTAAAATATATAATTTAAAAATATTTTTTATAAAATATTTAATAACTAAATATTTATATATTTAGTTATTAATTTTATTTATATATAATTAAATATATAATTTAAAATATTTTTAATTATATATATAAATTTATAAATTTATGTAATATTTTTTATTAATATAGTTATTTAAAATATATAATTTTTATTAATTTTTTGTTAATATATAATTTAAAATATTTAAAATATATAAATAAATAATTTTTAATAAATAAATAAAGAAAGGAATAAGTTATATAAATATTTTATAAATTATATAAATATATATATATATATAATTAATTAATTAATTATTTAATTTAAAAATATTTATTTATTTAAAATATATAAAAAGTCAATAAAAAATTTAAATTATATATAATATATTATATATATATATATATATATATATATATTTATTCCTTTCTTTATTTATTTATTAAAATATTTATTTATTTATATTTTTATATTTTTATATTTTTTGTTATTATTATTATTATAGAATATAAAAAAAAATAAATAAATATATATATATATAAATATATAAAAAATATTAAAAAAATTATTAAAATTATTTATATAATTATAATAATAAATAGATAAATAATAAATAAATTTATATATATATATATATATATATATATATATATATATATATATATATATATATATATATATATATATATATAATTACTTTATTTATATAATTTATAAAATATTTATATAATTTATTCCTTTCTTTATTTATTTAATAAAATTATTTATTTATATATTTTAAATATTTTTAAATTATATATTAACAAAATTAATAAAATTATATATTTTTAAATAATTATATTAATTAATTAAAAATATAAAATAAATTTATAAATTTATATATATATATTAAATTATATATTTAATTTATATATATATATATATATATATATATATATATATATATATATATATAAAAAAAAATTAATAACTAAATATATAAATATTTAGTTATTAAATATTTTATAAAATATTTTTAAATTATATATTTTAAATATTTTAAATATTATATTAAAAAAAAATTAATAAAGATAAAACCTCTCTCTCTCTCTCTCTCCTCACTAAAATTAAAAAAAAGGAAATTTGTTGTCCGTTGATTAATTACGCTCACGCGGATCGTCCGTCACAAACGGACAGGCCTATTTTGTTAAAAAAAAAATTTTCGTGCCTAAACTGCTAATTACAATTAGGACTAAGTCTATTTTAAAAATAATCCCTTAGTGGATATAGGTTTTTAATCATGTGGGAAGGTTGATCATCGTTCTCTGAGATGGAGTTTGACGGGAAGGAGATAAAGGGAGTTATGGTGGTATTTTTGATGTGTTCTAGAGAATTTGGTGTTTCGGATATAAATAAAAAATTTTAGGTGTGAAATAGATAAATAAATGTGTTATGTATGTAAATCTCTCAAAAATTAAAAATAATATTATAGATGCTTAGAGCAGTGATAATATGCTAATTTGGCATATTGTCACCATTGAGAGCATCAATAATAAACATATCTTCTTGTTTATATTTATTCCCTTAATGGTTAGTTAGTTGTTGCTAGTCTTGGGGACATAGGTGGACTCAAGTAATTTCACGTGAACAAGTGCCCACCCTAAAAATTTTTATTTTATTTAATGTGATGAAAAATTTAGTAGTTTTGCACATTTGCTCACCCAAAAAATATTTATTTTATTTAATAGGATAAAAAGTTTTATAATTTTGCCCATCCTCAAAATAATTCATTGACCAATATTAAAAAATAATTCCCACCTTAAAAGTATATGAGATGAATATATATATTGTAGACACATCTTAAAATGAATTTAATCTTTAATTTATTGTATTATCATGTAATCATTATTTTAAACTCATTTAATGTTATTATAAGCTATATTATATAATTTTATGTTAATTTTTAAGTCATAAGTTTTATTTTTAAAATTTTATATATTATTAGTTATATTCCTCTTATAAACTATATTTATATTTATATATTAATATTACAAAATTTTTAAATTTTTTAAAAACATTTAATATGCATATATCTATTAATATTAATGTTAATTAAATTCGTAACTTAACAAATAAAAAAAAATCACAAATCAACAACACCACCAACAATAAGCCTTAATTCCACTATGTGGGGTCGTCTACATAAAACTTTCTTCTTCATTGTGTCCTATTATATGTCAAAATTTCATTTAATTCTAGTAAACTAAAATCATTTTTTATAGGTCAGCCTTTATTCCACTATGTGGAGTGGCCATAATCAATCAATGTCTATTCATATCTTATCTTATGCAAATCTAATACATCTAAATCCACTTTTATGTGACCAAACTATCTAAGGCGGCTCTATCTAATCACAAACCATCATTTGTAAGAAATTATAATTATAATTATAATATAAATTTTTGTTTGATCAAATAAATGAGCCGGATATGATCAAATAAATATTTATTTGTGTTAGATTTATTTTAAAAATGAATTCAAAATATTTGTTCTAGCACGGCTCATTTTAAAACATTAGAACTAAATATTTTGAAATATCAACATAAATATTTATGAACAATGATTTTTGAGGGATTTACATAGGTACCACTATTCTTCTTCTTGTATATATCTTACACCTAAAAACATTTTAATACATCAAAACTATCACCGCAAGCCTCGCCTGTAACTTCCTCTCTTGCACCTCTCTCTTGTGTCGAATATCAAAAGATAGAAGATAAAGAGAAGTAACTAGAGCAATGTCCAACACTCTCATTTCTCTCACGTGCCTCTCTCTCCTAAGATCCCAACCGCTAGAAACTGCGAGATCCATGGATTTGAATGTTCTTATGTAGTAGCTTATAAGCTTTCTTTGGTAAACAACAATTAAGTTGAATTATTTTTTGATGAGGTGCAAAGTTAATTGTATTGTTCATATTTATGCATTCATGCTCTACTTGCTAACTACCCACAATATTGATATATTCAATTACTTTAATCAAGTAAGTTTTCACTTTCTTTCTTCCAAGGTAAGTTAGATTTTAGAACGTAAGAAAACAGAAATTAGTTATAGAAAAATTAATTTTCAATACTTTTCTATATTCATTAACTAGGGAATCCCATGTAACTAGTTACTACTCTTCGAAAACTAAAAATTGAATTTAACATGTTGTAGCTTATTTTGAATCCTTATGTATAACTTCAACACTTGGCCGCTTATAAGTAGCAAAATTTGAGATTTTTATAAGGTGTCGCAGCTTATATGTGATAACAGAATCCATTTGCACTTAACATAATAGTACAAAAGCACATGATGATGTTTTATCTCAGCCTTTGGATTCAAACAAACCTCTGACATGATGTAACCGTAGTCCTATATTGATTCTATATATACCTCCTACTGTAGTCTTAAGATAGGGCTCTGAATATAGTAGTATAATCAATTACTGTTTATCACTTATCCATTTATCTGATTTTCTGTATTGTAGCAGTAGTGTTGTTTCTGAATATTTATCATGGTATCAGAGCACTAAAAGGCTTATGATGTTTATTCTCACACTATCCAACTATGCGTAACTCAAGTAACCTTCTTACGCTCTTATGTGCAATGACGTCATTATTCCTACTTAGCTTAAATTTCTTATGAGCAATCTCAGGAATACTCTTTCAATTCAACTAATTCCAGGTAACTCAGGTTCAATGACTCTTCAATACAAATGGCTCTGAGGAACATCTAGATAGCACTATTCATCTACCAGTAAAGTTTATTATTGAAACTAATGGAAGTATCATACCAAATGCTGCTTACAGCCTTTGGAATTTAATAGATCAAAATTTAGTCAGAGCACTCTTTGCTACCATTTCTCCTTCTTTATTACCATATGTTCTATCTTTATCTACTTGTGCTGATGTCTAGAAAACACTTGAACATCATCTTCAAGCCACTAATCGATCAAAACTTATACAACTTAAAAATGAACTTCATCATATATCCATTGCTAGACGTTCTATGTAGCAATATTTGGCATATACTAAAATCAAAACAGATGCTATTGTTGTTGCTGGACAACCTTTAACATTTGAGGATATTATTCTTTATACATCGATTGGTCTTCCCTCCAATTATCAGGCCTTTAAAATAGCTATCTGCACAAATCTTCAACCCATAGCTATTGATAATCTCTACTCCTTGTTGTGCAGTGAAGAAACAAATCAAGCCATTGAAGCTGCTAAAGAATTACAATAATTACAAATATCTTCTACGCCTATAGCCTTTACTACAACTCGTGGTCTAGTGATGATGTTTCCTTCAAAAAACTCAAGGTCATCCCAATAACACACCCAAAGGTTCACAACACAATGTTGTTGTTTGTCAAATCTGCTGCAAAAAAGGACATACAACTACACTTTGTTGGCACAGACAAAACTTGACGTACACTAGTATCTCTTCCTCCCCTCAAGCTCTTCTAGATGATCCTGCCAATATTGGTTATCCAACAGTTTGGGTAATTGACTTTGGCGCCACTACACACCTCACATCCAACCTTAATGAGCTTCAATCTCCTTCTACCTATCATGGTAATTAGCAAGTCACTCTTGGAAATGGACAAAACTCCCCATATCACATACAGGTCATGGAATTCTTCTCACACCAAATAGTAAGCTGCGGTTAAAAAATTTTCTTTATGTTCCTCATCTATCTCATAATTTGCTTTCTATTCATAAACTTACATCTAATCATTCTTGTTCTATTTTATTTAACTAAATGGTTATCAAATATTGGACATGAAAATAGGACTTCCCCTTCTCCAAGGACCTTGCCGTAATGGTCTCTACTCTCTAAGATCTCCATTTCACTCATCACCACCATTAGCTCTTCTTCCTTCTACAAATGTTGCTGATCTATGGCATTGTCATCTTGGAATTCCTCATTCAACTACATTACATACTGTTGCCCATCAAATTCCCTTTCTATCGCTACACTCATCCCCATCACCTTGTGTGTCCTACAATTAGCCAAAAGTAGCAGACTACCATTTTCTGTCTCTACAACAAAAGCTACAAAACATTTATCTTTAATTCATAGTGATGTATGTGTTACCTCCCCCACTCTTTCTATTGATGGTTATAAATATTATGTATTGTTTGTAGATGATTATTCCAAATATTGTTGGTTGTATCTAATGTTTCTTAAATCTGAAATAATGTCCAAATTCTTAGAGTTTAAAGCATGGTTGAAAAATAAAAAATTCAAACATACAGATTCTTCATTCTGATGGTGGTGGTGAGTCTCTCAACTCATATTTTCAACAAATTCTTAAGCAGTTTAGTATCCTTCATCAGTATACTTGTACATATTCATCTCAACAAAGTGGAACCGCTGAACGTAAACATCGACACCTACTTGAAGTTTGAACTCTTCTTCTTCAAGCCAACTTACCACAACATTTTGGATAGATGCTCTCTTTACTATAAATTATCTCATTAACCCTACTACTAAAGTCACACATATGATCTCTCTCTATCAATTTCTTCATCAAACCCTAACATCTGACCATTTAAAATTTTTTGGTTGTCAATGCTTTCCTTTTTGTTGCTTATCAACCAAATAAATTAAGTCCTAACTCTACTAGTTTTGTTTTCATTGGTTATGCTACACATCAAAAAGGTTTTCATTGCTTTGATCCCCAACAAAGTTTTTTATTTCGTCATGTTCATTTCAATGAATCGGTCTTTCCATTTAGTACTTCTTCTTTATCACCATAAAATCCACCTTCTCAAACTCACCCACTCACTTTAGTCCCTATCTCTACCATTTCACCAAACTCTTATATTAATCCTTCCTCATCCATCTCTCAATCTTCAGCTCCTCCTTCCTCTTTTGATAACAACTCCCTATCTATCTCTTCCTCCTCTACTGTCAATACTTTCTTAGAACCTAGCTTCAACCACTCTCTTTCCACCACTTTGCCCCATCCTCATCCAATGCAAACATATTTAAATCCGGCATTCACAAACCTAAACCCATCTTTGATCTTTCTCATACTACTATCTCACTAGAACCTACCAGCTTTACTACTACCAATAAAGATCTCAAACACATGTTAATATAAAGGAAAAGAGTAATTTTAGACAGAAAAATTCTAAACCATTTAATAAAAAGTTTATGAAACAAATTTTACACAAGTCTAGCAATAAAAATAAAAAACATAATGAAATTTAATGTTGGGTATGCAGGAGTATCAACCATCTTGCAAAGGCTTGTTATTATCGAAAGATAAGACATCCAAAGAAAATAACAAGACCTTTGAGCAAAATCGATCCCAACCACAAATTAATATGATCACTTCCAATGCCAATGATTCTCTTCCTTTGAGGTATGTTAGCCCATCATTTAAAATTAATTTTTCATACTATTCTACCAATTGGTGGATAGATATATTGGTAACTATACGTATAAGTTTTGATAAATTTTGGTTTTCTACCTGCTGGGATACACCAAGAGGAAGTGTAAGCATGGTCGATAGAGCATTAGCTAGTGTTGTTGGAGAAAGATATATTAATCTAAAATTGACATCAGGAAAATATTTAAAATTATATTCAGTTTTGAATGTACCGATTATTAAAAGAAATTTAATTAGTGGTTCACTATTTGTTCAACATGGTTATCGTCTTATTTTTGAGTCAAATGAGATTATTATAACCAAAAGTGGATCATTTGTGGGTACGAGATATTTATGTAATGGTTTATTTAAATTAAATTTATCATTTTCTAGCAATAAAGTGTTTTGCTTAAATCCTTTTATTTCATTAATTATTACTTCTAACATTTAGCATGCAAGATTAGGACATAAAAACTACAAAACAATTAAAAGAATGATGTATAAGAATTTAATATCTAAAAATGATATAAATAAAGATGTGGAGTGTGAAATTTGCTCTCAAGCAAAACAAACTAAAAAACTACTTAAATTTATTTTTGTTAAGCAAAATGATTTATTAGATCTTATTCATAGTGATGTTTGTGATTAAAATGGTAATTTAACTAGATGAGGTAAAAGATATTTTATTACCTTTATTGATGGTTTTCAAAATTTTGCTATGTTTATTTAATCAAAACTAAAGATGAAGTTTTTGATATATTTAAGAAATATAAATTAGAAGTAGAAAATCAATTAAATAAGAAAAATTAAATTTTAAGATTAGATAGAGGTGGGGAATATATTTCACTTTTATTTAATAAATTTTGTGAAGAAAATGATATTATACATCAAGTTACTCCACCATATTCTCCTCAATCTAATAGAGTAGCAGAGCGAAAAAGTAGAACATTAATTGATATGGTAAATGCAATACTAATTTTATCAAATTTATTGAATAATTTATGGGGTGAAGCTTTATTAATAGCTTGTTTTATTTTAAATCGGATTCCTTATAAAGATTCTAATAAAACACCTTATGAATTTTAGAAAAATAGAAAACCCAATTTGAACTATTTAAAAGTTTGATTGTTTAGTTAAAATATCTATTCTAGAATGTAAAAGAGAAAATTAGGATCTAAAAGTGTAGATGGTGTATTCATTGGATATTCTCTTAATAGTCCAACCAGATTTCTTATCATTAACTCTGATATTTGTGATATTTATATTAATACAATTATAAAATCTAGAGATGCTACATTTTTTGAAGATATATTTCTTATGAAAAATAAGATTACAAAATCTATTAATCAAAAAGAATCTTCAATAGAAAATTTTATAATAAATAATGATGATACTATTTTAACTAATAAAAATGAGAAAATATTAGAAAAAGTAAAAGAATTAGAAAAGAGAAAATTTTAGGTGATGATTTTTATTCTCTTTTAACTGAAATATTTATTTTAGAAAATAATCTTACTACTTTTGATGAAATAATGAATTCTATAGATGCACCATTTTAAAAAGAAGCTATTAATAATGAAATAGATTCTATCATATCAAATAAGACTTGTGTACTTTGTGATTTATCTCTAGGTTGTAAAATTATTAGCTGTAAATAGAAATTCAGAAAGAAATTAAAATAAGATATATCTATAGATAAATATAAAGCAAGATTAGTAGCCAAAGGATATACACAAAAAGTGGTGTTGACTATTTTGATATTTATTCTTCGGTTGCTAGAATTTCTATAATTCATTTGCTTATAGCTTTATCTTCAGCATATAATCTAGTTATACATCAAATGGATGTAAAAATTACATTTTAATTTGTGATTTAGTTGAAGAAATTTATATGGATCAATTTGAAAGTTTTATAGTAAAAGGTCAAGAAAATAAAGTTTATAAATTAGTAAAATCTTTATATAGATTAAAGTAAGCCCCTAAATAATGACATGAAAAGTTTGATAAAATAGTATTGACATATAGATTTTTGATTAGTGAGTTTGATAAATGTGTTTATATTAAAGTTGTTGATCATGATTATGTTATTTTATGTCTTTAGGTTGATAATACTTTAATTTTTTTGACGAATCTAAATATTATAAATAATATTAAAGAATTTCTATCAACTTAATTTAATATGAAAGATTTAGGTGAAGCTAATGTAATAATAGGTATAAAGATATATAGAAATGCAAATAACATTTCTATTACTCAATCACATTATATTCAAAAACTTCTTAAAAAAATTTAATTATCAAGATGTGAGTCTTATAGGCACTCCATATAACTCTAGCTTACATCTTATAAATAATTTAGGTGATAGTGTATCACAATTAAAATATTCTCAAATAATTGGTTGTCTTATGCATCTAGCAAATTATTCTAGACTTGATATTGCTTATGCTGTAAAAAAAATTGAGTAGATATACTAGTAACCTCAGTGAAACTCATTAGAAAGCACTTGAAAGAATTTTTAAATATTTAAAAGGTACAATAAACTATTGCATTCATTATAATGGTTTTTCTATAATACTAGAAGGATATTGTGTTGTTAGTTGAATTGCCAACACTAATGAAACAAAAGCCACTAGTAATTATGTCTTCATATTTTATGGTGGTGCAATATCATGAAAATCTACTAAACAAATATTAATCTCTATATCTACTATGGAAGCAGAATTTATAGCACTTGATCTTGCTATTTTTGAAGCCAAGTGGATTAAAAGTTTATAATTTGTTTACCTTTTATTGAAAAACCTATACTTGCTATTTTAATAAATTGTGATAATCTACTATAGCAAAAACAAAAAGTGCAAAATGCAATGATAAAATACGTCATATGAGAATAAGATATGATTCTTTATATGAATTATATAAAAGAGGTGTTGTTACTTGACATTTCATTTGCTATAAGAAAATATTGTAAATTTATTGACGAAAGGGCTAGTAAAGACTTCTATATTGAGATCATTAGAAGAGATGGGGTTAAAATAGTCATCATAGTGGAAACCCAACCTTTAAATTGAAAATATTATGATAGAAGGTTCAATGTGGTAAAAATGTAGCTGATCGAATGACTGGTAAAAGTACAATTCTAAATATTATACATTTCATCCTTATATATAGTTGTGCTAAACTACAATGAAATATTTATTTTAGAAAATAATCTTACTGCTTTTGATGAAACAATGAATTCTATAGATGCACCATTTTAGAAAGAAGCTATTAATAATGAAATAGATTCTATCATATCAAATAAGACTTGTGTACTTTGTGATTTATCTCTAAGTTGTAAAACTATTGGCTGTAAATAGAAATTCAAAAAGAAATTAAAATTAGATGTATCTATAGATAAATATAAAGCAAGATTAGTAGCCAAAGAATATACACAAAAAAGTGGTGTTAACTATTTTGATATTTATTTTTCTATTGCTAGAATTTCTATAATTCGTTTGCTTATAGCTTTATCTTCAACATATAGTCTAGTTATAGATCAAACGGATGTAAAAATTGCATTTTAATTGGTGATTTAGATGAAGAAATTTATATGGATCAATCTGAAAGTTTTATAGTAAAATGTCAAGAAAATAAAATTTATAATTTAGTAAAATATTTATATAGATTAAAGCAAGCCACTAAATAATGGCATGAAAAGTTTGATAAAGTAGTATTGACATATAAATTTTTGATTAGTGAGTCTAATAAATGTGTTTATATTAAAATTATTGATCATGATTATGTTATTTTATGTCTTTATGTTGATAATACTTTAATTGTTATTTCAAATCTAAATATTATAAATAATATTAAAGAATTTCTATCAACTCAATTTAAAATGAAAGATTTAGGTGAAGTTAATATAATACTAGGTATAAAGATTTATAGAAATGCTAATAACATTTCTATTACTCAATCACATTATATTCAAAAACTTTTTTAAAAAAATTTAATTATGGAGATGTGAGTCCTGTAGGCACTCCATATAACTCTAGCTTACATCTTATAAATAATTTAGCTGATGGTGTATTACAATTAAAATATTCTCAAATAATTGGTTGTCTTATGCATCTAGCAAATTATTCTAGACTTGATATTGTTTATGCTGTAAAAAAATTGAGTAGATATACTAGTAACCCTAGTGAAACTCATTGGAAGAAAGAATTTTTAAATATTTAAAAGGTACAATAAACTATTGCATTCATTATAGTGGTTTTTCTATAATACTAGAAGGATATTGTGTTGTTAGTTGAATTGCCGACACTAATGAAACAAAAGCCACTAGTGATTATGTCTTCATATTTTATGGTGGTGCAATATCATGGAAATCTACTAAACAAATATTAATCTCTAGATCTACTATGGAAGTAGAATTTATAGCACTTGATCTACTTTTGAAGCCAAGTGGCTTAAAAGTTTTTTTAATTTGTATACCTTTTATTGAAAAATCTATACTTGCTACTTTAATAAATTGTGATAATTAAGCTGCTATAGTAGAAGCAAAAAATGCAAAATGCAATGATAAAATACGTCATATGAGAATAAGATATGATTATTTATATGAATTTTATAAAAGAGGTGTTGTTACTTGACATTTTATTTGCTATAAAAAAATATTGCAGATATATTGACGAAAGGGCTTGTAAAGACTTCTATATTTAGATCATTAGAAGGGATGGGGTTAAAATAGTCATCACAATGGAAGCCCAACCTTTAGATTGGAAATGTCTTGTTCGAGCGAAATGTCTTGAATGTGAAAGAACTTGAGAATATGTCTTACTTCGCTCAACTTGTAATTGAATCAAACAACATTCGAGCTCGCTCATGTTTGACTATGAATGTCCTCCTTGAATGATAACATATAATTTGCAGACTTTGGGCAATTTCTAGTACTTGAGCTTGTTTTGCAATCTAATTCTACTATTCATAGGAGGCATTTGGTGCTGTTTATAAAGGATATCGTGATGTGTTATCCACCATGGTTAATGGGTATAATTTTAGATTCCTTTTTCTGCTCACATGTTTCCATTATGAAATTTATAACATTCTCTGGGCTGCAAGATCACTTTTTTTGCTGCAGTGAAAAGGGAGTTGCTGAATTCTTTCAAGGAATGTTTTGTATTGTCATAACTATAAAGTAATGCTTATCTGTATGAAATTTCCTTTGGATATTTATTTTAGATCTTCCCTTGTAACTTATATCAAGATTGTAAAATAAATTTTCAGACTGATATACAAGTACATAAAATTAGGAAGATATTTAAACAAGAATAAAAAGCAGCGCCATGGATTAATTGTCTTAATAAGAAGTTTAAATATCTTCCAACTTTGAGTGTTGTCTTATAATTTTGAACATTTGTCTTATCATCTTGATACAAATTGTGCATCAAGTTATCTTGATGTAATTCTTTTTCATTTCTTTTGTATCTCTTATGTATATTTGACAATCATTTTATAGCTTATCCTGAGCGCCAGCTCTGAATCTCCATCTTTATCAACAGTGTTGCATGAAATCTTGCTAAATTCAACCTTGGTTAAAATGTTTCTGATTGTGATGCTGAATGTAGATCCATTATTGTATCAGCTGCACTGCTAAGGGTGTTTGGTAATCATGTTGCAGAACTTCCTCTTGCTGCAACAACCAAAGAAAGGCGAGGAAAGGTGAGCCTTTATCCCAATAAGCATAGTATCAGCTTTATCTAAAAGTAGACTTAACATAGTTTGCTTGTATATATCTAAATTCTCTTTTAATCTAAGGACAACTAGGGGATTTTGTTGTTTTAAGTTATTTTATCTTATTATCTTCGTGTCCTTACTAGGGGAGGAAAATTGGGTTAGGATATTTTAATCAACATTAATTTAAGATGAGCTTTAAATATTTAGATTTATTTTGAGATGAGTGCAATAATACAAATAATTAATCAATTTTTGTGTTACACTCATTTTAAAGTAAATTTAAGATTTTTAAAACTCATCTAGACCAAGTTTTAGGTTACATATGGGGCGTTTTTGCTTGCAGTGTAGTTCAAACCGCACCGCTCCTAGTGTTTAATTAAACTATGTTCTAGCTATGTTTTGAAGAATTTGTGGTAGAAAAATTATATTTTTCAACTTGATTTGGTAGAGTACGGTTGCTATATTTGACTTTTTTTAAAATAAAAAAATTAATGCACACTACAATTTTTTTTAGATAGCACTTAACAACTTATTTATGCTTTTAATACCATAAGCCCCAAATGGACCCTTAGTCGGGATATGCTCACCCAAATTTTTTTCTCTGTTATGTTGGGATGGAGAACAATCTCATTGATGTATTTATTTTTTCATTTATTAGTTTTGGATACTAATATAAATTTTTTGATTGGCTTTAGTTGAGATTATATTCTATATTGTTGTTATAGGTACTATGAATTATTTCCTAGAATATGGTCTAGATTTGTTAAGGTTGAGCTTTTTTTTTAATTTAAAATACTTGGCCATGTTTTCATTAATAAATGAAAATTGTTAATATTATCATCATTTTTTTATAAATCATTAAATAATGAGGCTTGTTGTTGTTGTTGTATTAAATAATGAGGCTTTCTTCTTTAAAAGATGTTATAATTACCCCAATTAGAATGAGACTATTAAGTCTTCTTGTCTTCACCAATTCTCTCTCTTTCTCTCTCTCTCTCTCTCTCTCTCTCTCTCTCTCTCTCTATATATATATATATATATATATATATATATTGCACATGATTTTAATTCTAACTTACTAAGGTTGCTCTCATTTCAAACCAAATATAATAGTTCTAAAATCTATCATGACTTCATTTTATTTAGGCTATTCTCATGCAATTTTTCTCTTTTGTTATTTCTGATTATTTATTTATCAATAGGGTTTCTTCAAAATTTTATGTTTGAAAATTGAAGAGATGCTCAGTTTGATGAATGTGGAGAACTTAATACTTCCAACTGATGATCATAGCCTTCCCATGTGAGTGGAAGGATTTGGATTTATTAATTTGAGTACAGAAGAGGTAAATTTAATTTAATTTAATTTAATTAATATTATTTATTTATAATAATGAAATTATAATTGTTTATATACAGATTATGGAGTATCAGATGAAACATAGGATAGTGATGTTTGAGAATACCACTGTGTTGCAGAAGGTAGTCAAGTCTACTGCATCATCAAAGGCAATGGGCAGCATCATTATTTTATTTTTAATTTTCTTTTTTGATATGTAGTAAATATATAAGATTTTTTTTTTGCATTAATAATGTTTGATAATTTTTTTTTCTTGGTTACAGAAATGGACTTTCAGCTCTCTTCTGATGAGTTTAATAAAAATGATTTATTCTCAAAAATATATTACCTTTATTGTACCGATTATAATCTCTTAGAAATTTGAGACTTTTTTTATAGGGTATTTACATACATATCACATAATTTATATATATTTATTTATATAGCACTTAAAAATTTTATATTTATATGTATAACATAGGTAGGCATCCATCCCTTTTCTTCTCTACCATTGGATCACATACATGCATTTTGGTCTTCATCCATCACATTGGTTGATCTAGCTCAACATAATCAATTTTGCATCAAATAGGTTTGAAGTCATGATTTCAAATCTTTTGAGATTATAGCCTAAAATCATGATGTTATCCCACTTGATTAATATTGCCATTGCCAATACTATGGGCTTCAACAAAGCTGGAAAACATCTTTAAAATTTGTTGTGATTAGTTAAAAAGAAACACACAAGTTTATGCATCTTCTTCCACTTTCTTCCTTCTTAACATTTCATTCAAATAAAATAAATTTTGGATCAAATAAGTTTAGAATATTAATCATTTTCCTATTCTATTTCTAAAAAAATAAAAAAGATTATATAACATCAAAACATTACATAAAAAAGTGAAATCAAAATGATACTTTTAACTTACATGAGTACAATGTAGTCCTTTGATTCAGGAACCAGTAGTTTCCATTCTTCAAATGGTAGCAGAATACTACAAAGCCTCTTCCACATGGTCCTCCATATCATCCCATTCTGTCAAAGCCCAACCAGCCTCCTTCCTCAAATCCAACTCCCTCATGGACCTCCTTACCTCCTCAGCCTCCTTCCACATCCCCATCTCCACATAGAGATTTGATAACAGCACATAATATGCAGCGTTTTCAGGCTGTAGCTCTACTAACCTCCTTACTGCAAATTGGCTCAAATGCATCTCCTTTCTCGCTCTCGAACCAGACAACAATGACCCATAGATGACCACATTCATACAACCATAATGTTTGATCCCTGCTTTGAACCCAAACTTCCCTCGAAGTACCATGTCAAATATCCTCCGTCCTGGCTCTACCAACTCCGAGTGGCTACAAGCTGTGAGGACTCCGACAAGCGTAACAGCATCCGGGATCACACCTTCATCCTCCATCCTTAAGAACCATTTCAGCGCCATGGCCCCTCCTTTCGAAAAGGCAAAGCCTTGAATCAGTGAATTCTAAGTGAACAAGCTTCGCTGAGGTATTCTCGAGAACACATCAAAGCCGGCACTGACGCAGCCGTATTTGCAATACATGTCAACGAGAGCCGTACCGAGAACGACATCTAGCTTCCAGCCTGCGTGGGTAGCTTGGTGGTGAATCCATTCATCGAAGTCAAGGGAAGCATCATGTGCGGCACAAGCGGTGAGGGTGCTCACCATGGTGATGCGGTTGGGCATGACTCCAGTGAAGTGCATGCGCTCAAAAGCGAGCAGAACATCCTCCGGGCAGTCAGCCCTGGCGAGGCTGGCGAAGAAGGTGGACCAGGCAACTACCCCTTTCAGAGGCAGATTGTCGAGAAGGTGGAGCGCAGAGTCGGAGTCAGAGCATAGAGAGTAAAAGTGGAGAAGGGAGGAAGAGATGTAGGAGTTTGAAAGGAAGCCGAGCTTGAGGATGTGGGAATGGTGGGAGAGGCCGGAGTGGAGGAAACGGAGGAAGGAGAGGGATTTGAGGATAATGGGGAAGGTGTGGTAATTGGAAGGGAGAGAGGAGAGGTGCATCTAGTAGAAGATGAACAGTAGGGCGGAGGGGTGGAAAGGGAGGAGAGAGAGAAGTGCACAAAAAGGAGGGGACGGCAGAGGAGGGAGAAGAGGAGAATGGCGGGGCGAGGAGAGAGATGGTAGAGGGATGAGGAGATGAACGCGACGGAGACAGCGGAGTTGAAATGGAGGCCATCGCGGAGGATGTACAAGAGGAGGGCAGGGAGTGGGTAAGAGGAGCTGAGGGTGGAGAGACGGAGGAGGATACGGTGAGCTGTGACGGAGGCCGTAGCAGTCAATTCGAATGACTAGAGGAAATGAAGAGAAACGTCCATCAGAGGGTCCCTTGCGGGAATCTCAAAGCAAATTTTTTAGATTCAATTATAATATATTTAGGTGATACTCATCTTTAATTTTTAGGATATATATATATAATATAACACCTAAAATTTTTTGAAGAGATTTACATAAGTGCCATTAAATTCTTCTTCTTTTATATATGTCTAACACCTAAAATTTCTTATTTACTTATTTAACACTTAAATTTTTTAATATATCAAAACTACCATACTAACTATCATAGCAAGCCTCGCCTGTAACTTCATGTGATTGACTTTTCTTCCCAACCTCTTATTCCTCTCCTGCAAAGGCGGACTCACATATAGCTGATGTGGGGTAATTGACCTCTTTGAATTTTATAATTTCTCTTATATGAGATAATCAATTTAATCATTTGCCTCCTAAAAAAATTATTATCCTAACATATAAATTTATCCCTTCTGTGAGAACTGCGGCTGATTTCACATGTATTACACCTCTCTTTGTTCCTAGACGCTCGTTCCTCTCTTGTATCTAGTATTAGAAGACAGACAAAAAAGAGAAGTAACTTGAGCATCATTTAATACTCTCGTTTCTCTTATGCGCCATTCTCTTATGATCACAGCTACTAGAAGTTAAGAGGCCCATCGATTTGAATGTTCTTATGCAGTTGAATTATTTCTTGGCAAGTTGCAAAGTTAATTGTAATGTTCATATTTATGCATTCATGCTCTACTTGCTAACTACTCACAATGTTGATATATGCAATTTCTTTTATCATGTAAGTTTTCGCTTTCTTTCTTCCAAGTTATGTTAGATTCTAGAATGTCAGAAAACAGAAAATAGTTATAGAAAATTTAATTTTTAATACTTTCTATATTCATTAACTAGAGAATCCCAAGTAACTAGTTACTACTCTTCGAGAAACTGAAATTTGAATTTAACGTGATGTAACTTATTTTGAATCCTCATGAATAACTTGAGCACTTGGCAAGCTGCTTATAAGTAGCAAAATTCGAGATTTTTATAAGGTGTCGCAGCTTATATTAAATTTTTAAAGCAGCAATCCTTTAGGGCTCCTAGGCACTTTCTGAAAAAAAAAAAAAAAAAAACTTTTCAGATTTCTATTTGCATAGAGAGTGATGTAAAAAATTAGCTAAGTTTTAAGCATAAAGTCCAGTCAAAATGCAAAAATGGAAGGGGGAGAGTGACGGTGATCACGATTGACGAAAATGAACCTCTAGCGCAGCATGGAGTGCAAGAAGAAAGGAAACGATGTGGAATACGGGTGGGCAAGAAGGAGATCATGTTCTCTCTGAGACGAAGTTAGATAGGAAGGATGCGGTCACAGTGACAGCTAGTGTGGTATTGTTTTAGAGAGATTATTTCGTGATGTAGCTCCATATCTAGGTTTCAATAATAGTGTCAAATGACTCTACTAATATATATAATTATTATATATCGATATAATATTAATTAAATGATAATACATAATATTTATGTACGCATATATAATATGCATCAATAATAACAAATGTATAATTGTCACATCATGCTAAATTACTGAATTCTCTGGATGTAATAAATTTTCATTTTTATATGCAATCAATAGATTTGGATGTCATGAATATAAATATGTAATTTTAGGTGTAAGATATGTAAATTAATAAGAATTGTGTGGTATGTATGTATATATGTAAATCCCTATTAAACTTTTTTAAGAAATGCAGAACAAAATATAATTATGTAGGAAAACGATTTTCAAAGTTTCATCTTTATATATATATATATATATATATATATATATATATATATATATATATATATATTAATAACAAAATATTAAATAAATGATTAAATAAAGAATAAAAATATAATACTTCAAATAAAGATAAAGTAGCAAAAAATTCAAATTTTGTTTAAGCTTTCATAATTGACGCAACAATTTTATTTAGTGAAATAACTAAGCTATCATTAAAGCAGCCAAAACAAGAATTTATTATATCCATCTGAGTGATGAAATCACTGTGAAATTAAATAATTATGAATCAAAGGTGTAGAATAATTTGGTGAATCTGTCATATAAAGTTACCATATTTATCATATAATATAATTCTAATGGAATATATAACTACAGAAAATAAAATAATAATAATTTAACATACAAATATAAATAAAATAAAAATAAGCTAGTAAATCATTCAGATTAAATTTATAATCAGAACTTAATGACACTTGTGAATCTTGGAAATTGTCCATAGTATTCAATTCCTTCTATAAAGCTAAAATTGCTATGACTATTTTCTTTGGTGAGCCTTACTAGTAGACGAAGACCAAGACTTATTAGTATTGATATTGTGTACTGACTTTGGACTATTTGTGTGGTTGGACTTCTATTGTTTACTTAGAGGAGACTTGTGATTAGACTAAGACCTTCTCTTTGCATTATTATTTTTTTTTACTTAAAGCCCATATGATCTGAGTTCTTTCAACATATCTTTTAATCTCCATGGATAAACAAACATTCCTTCTTATCAGCTTTTTCTCATTCTTCTTATGTGTTATGTTAGTCATGGCATTTGCCACCGCCTTGTTAAGCAACGAGACTGACAAGGCAACACTTCTTGCTTTCAAGCATCAGATAACTAATGACCCATCGGAGGTTCTATGCTCATGGAATGATACCACGGATTTTTGCAACTGGGAGGGCATCTCATGTAGCAAAAAGCATAAGGGAAGAGTTGCGTCGATCAACCTTAGCTCTCGAGGCCTCACCGGCTACATCTCGTCTTTCATGGACAACCTTACTTTTCTTCAATACTTGGATCTCAACCAAAATAAGTTCTTCGGTGCAATCCCCCCTTCTCTCTTTAGGCTACAAGGACTTTACTTTTTAGACTTGAGTCTCAATTCTTTACACGGTGAAATCCCCTCTAATCTGAGCTCTAGCTTCATAACTATCGATATCACAGGTAATTATATATCAGGAAGCATTCCATCAGCACTTGACCATCTTTCAAAGCTCAGTTTATGTCTCTTTCCAATAACAGCCTCACTGGCCAGATCCCACTTTCTCTTGGAAACCTTTCATCACTCCAAGTGCTTTCTTTATCTTGGAATCAACTTGAAGGGAGCATTCCTGAGAAAATTGGTAATCATCAAAGGCTTCAATACCTAGATGTCTCAGAAAATAGGCTTTCAGGGGAGCTAGCTGCCTCACTTTTCAATCTTTCATCAGCCTACACCTTCGGCATGGCAGGAAATAATTTTGAAGGCATGATACCAAGCACTTTTGGAAATAACCTTCCTAATCTCCAGAATCTTAATATGGATGGGAACCAATTCAAAGGGCCAATTCCAGACTCACTGACTAATGCCTCCAAGCTGATGTTTATTGAGATGAGCTACAATAGCTTTAATGGAATAATTCCATCTAGACTTGGAAGGTTGAGATTTCTTACAAGGTTAAACTTAGCGGTGAATCAACTTGAAGCAAGTGACCATAGTAGTTGGGAATTTTTGGATTCTCTTACAAACTGCTCGCAATTAGTGACGCTTTTCTTGGATTATAATATGCTTAATGGAATATTGCCGAGCTCCATAGCTAACCTTTCCACCAAGATTCAAACACTAGGAATTAGTTGGAACAAAATATCGGAAACATCCCATCGCGATTGGCAATCTCATAATCGACAACTTTGTTTCTACAACCGAATCATCTCACTGGAGCTATTCCAGAGAGTATTGGTAAACTTACAAGGTTTAAATTCTTAAGTCTATATGGTGGTATGTTAACTGAAACTCTACCCTTTTCCATTGACAACCTAACTCAAATGTTGTATCTCTATTTAGATTACAACGGGTTTCAATGGCCCCATACCACCTAGCATTGGAAACATTAAGAGCCTTCAAACGTTATTGATAAATAATAATAATATGAATGGCAACTTACCTAAAGAGATATTCAGATTGCCCGCCATTATAAGCCTTTGTTTGGCTTTCAACTCTCTCACCGGTCCTATTCCATCAGAAATTGGTGATTTGAAATACATTCAATACCTTTATTTACAAAAAAATAAACTATTTGGTGGAATTCCTAGTTCAATTAGTGGTTGTGTCAGTTTGGAAAAGTTAGACTTGAGCTCTAACTTGCTTCAAAGGACTATTCCTCCATCTATTGGTGACTTAAAAAGTCTAATGATACTAGATCTATCTGAAAATAATTTGATAGGGCAAATTCCAAAAACTTTGGGATTGTTGAGGGGCCTTAAATACTTGAATTTTTCTTTCAATCATCTTATTGGTGAAGTCCCTAGTCAAGGGATCTTTTTGAATTCAACAGCAACATCCCTCCAAGGAAATTTTGGGCTTTGTGGTGGATTTTTAGACTTGCATCTTCCTGCATGTCCCCATATAAGTTCATCTATAATCCTCTTACCAAGCATGCTTTAATCCTGAAAACAAATCTTACAAAGAATTCTTCCTATCCAAAATTCATAGAAGATCTCTATCCAAAAGTTTCTTATGCAGAACTAGTGAGGGTGACAAATGGTTTCTCACCTGTCAATTTACTTGGAATCGGACAATATGGTTCGTGTATAAAGGGTCATTAGAAAATTATGGATATACAACTGGCTATCAAAGTCTTTAACCTTCAAACAAGGAGCTTTGCATTTGAGTGTGAGGCCTTGAAGCACGCATCAAATCTAGTAAAGATAATAACTTGTTGTGTGGGATTGATTCAAAAGGTGATGATTTTATGGCTATAGTCTTTGAATTCATGCCAAATGGTAATTTAGATACATGGTTGCATGCGATGATATCGAGCATCTTGATCTAATCAAAAGATTATAGCCATAGACATCGCCAATGCACTTTGCTACCTACATCATGAGTGTGAAACACCAATTATTCATTGTGCCCTAAAACCAAATAATGTCCTTCTTAATGGTGACATGGTTGCTCATGTTGGCGAATTTGGCCTTACTAGGCTCCTCCATAGAATTGTGAGCAATCCATTAGGTGATTTTGATGATAGCACTTCTGTGATAAGAGGAACCATTGGATATGCCGCCTGGTAATCAAATTTATTTTTCACCATTCATTTTGCTGCATCTAAGAATTTTTTTGCTTATTATATTGAATTGAATCATGAATCAATATTCTTGCTTTGTAGAATATATAAGTAGTCGTTTCTACCATGGGGATGTTTACCTATGGAATCATTCTCATGGAGTTGTTCACTGGAAGGAGACCCGTGGACAAAATTTTCAAAGATGGCCTAAACTGCATAAGTTTGTAAAATGTCTATTCGATCGAGTAATGGATATCATTGATCCAAACTTTGCAATTTGTGATGGAGCTAAAATTATGTTCAATCAAAGAGGGCAATATATGAATGTTTGACTTCAATTTTACAGTTGAGCCTTTTATGTTCGAAAGAGTCAGCAAGAGAGAGAATAACTATGGCAGATGCTATAGTGGAGTTGCATTCAATAAAAGATGTATATTTGGAAGTTAGCTTACAGTGCAATAGATTACAAAACATAGATTAATAAAAATCATAATTAGAATTGTATCATTGTGTGTAATTCAGTCATGATTGATTCTAAGGTTTGTTTAATCTATATAATAGGTGGAAAATTGACTTTATAACTATGATGAAGTGTAAGAGGAATATATGTTATATGTTAAAAATTCATAGTTATTAGTTGAATGAATATTCTAGTATGATGTACAATTCATTCTACATCAATGATCAATTTTTTTTGATTAAGTGAGCAATTTGAAAATTTTGGTAAACAATCAATTAAATTCTTAGGAAACCTACACCTAAAGTGATGCTTTATAATTATATTTTGAGATCATCAATTTAAAAAAAGTTTTAAATTGATGATATCTCCTTTTACAGAATGTGATTCTTAGTTTTTGATAAATTTTTATATCTTTTTATGTTTTCTTTTATATGTTTTATTGATATGAGTAAATGATTTTGTTTTAGCTAAAACTATTTCTGAAGGATGAATTGGATTTTAAAAAGATTTATAATTGTAAAATAATTATACATATAGTTTTCATTAAATATGGAACTAAGCTTGAACATGCGAAAGATTATATGCCATAATCTTATTGTCTTGTTTTTGAGCATGATATTATATAAACTCAAACTTCAATTGGAATATTGTGTATATATCCATGATTTTAGAATCATACAAATTGTGCTTTATAAAATTAATAACTCAAATGGATAATCTCATTATATAATATAACTTTCTTCGCATTCCATAATGCCTTGCACAAACCAAATGAAGCTTTTATACTTCACCATCATATATCATTTCAAATCAGCTCCTTGAGACATGAAAAATAGCATTTTATATTTAATTTAAAATGATAGAGTAGATTGTCCTTTGGTTATATACACATGAATCTCTAATATCTTCACCACATCCTCTAATATCTTCACTACATCATGAATCTATCATATAAAGTTTCCATATTTATTATTCAATAGAATTCTATTAAAATATATAAATAAAGAATATAAATCAATAATAAATCAATATACCATTTACTTACCAGAGACTTGCTATTAGACCAAGACCAAGACTGATCTCTTCTCAATATATTCCCTCATGGCCACTCATATTATGTGGTCTTTATGAAAAGGTAGCCTAGCTATATATATATATATATATATATATATATAATCTTTTCATATATTTTTATATAATTATAATATCTAATATCTAAATTTTTTTTATTTACACAAATAGCACCCACATCTTTGATATTACATCAAAAATAGCATTATTATTTCTTTTTAAAAGTTTCATAAAATGATCACAGTTTATAGAACAATATTCTTTAATAAAATACTAAATCAGCCATATTACTATTTCTATGGCCCACTTCTTTCTCTCACTAAAAGTGATATGTATAAAAAAAGAAAATAAAACAATTAAAAATTAATATACAAATAAAAAAAGAAAAATCATTAAATCATCAGATTAAATTTATAATAAGAGAACTTAATGCCACTAGTGAATCTGGAAACCAAAAGAAATATTCAACTCTTTCTATAAAGAATTTAATATTATTAGTAGATGAAGACTTAAAGACTTTTCTCTCTACATTATTTTCTCTCCAAACTTTTTAGGATGTGATAAATATATTCATTTATCTTTTTCTAAAATTTATACTGATTTCCTTTTTCATGTTTTTAATGTATATATTTTGGTGCCTATAGGTCTCTATTTATTTTTTTAGTTAAAAATAATATCTCATCAATTTTTTTTTTTTGCTACATAATATCTTCTCATTTCCATAGGATTACATTGCACGATAGTTGAAGAATTCCTCTCCATGTTGTTAGTTGCGTATTGATATTGTGTATTGACACTAGACTTATCGTGTGATTAGACTTTTATTGTTTACTTAGTAGATATTTGTAACTTGACTAGGACCTTTCTCCTTACATTATTTTCTATATAAAAGGCACATATCGTCTGAGTTTTTTCAACATATTTTCTGATATTCATGGATAAATAAACATTCATTCTTATCAATTTCTTCATACCCTTCATATGTGTTTTGTCAGCCATGACTTCTGCCAACATCTTGTTAAACGATATGACTAACAAGGTAGCACTTCTTGCTTTCAATCTTCAAATAACTGTGTGGAATAATTTCATTAGTCTATCATATAAAGTTTTCATATTTATTATTCAATATAATTCTATTAAAAATATATAGAAATAATATAAAATAAAAATAAATTAATATACCATTTAATTAGCAGAGACTTGTTATTAGACCAAGACCAATGCCTATCTCTTCACAATATATTCTCTCCTGACCACTCATGTTGTGTGAGAATTTTCAACATAACTTTCTATCTATCTATCTATCTATATATGGGCATTTATATACATAGCACATATTTGCTATATATTTACATATCAAATATCTGAACTTTCTTATTTACACAAATAGCATCCACATCATTGACATTATATCAAAAATAATGCTATTGTTTCTTTTTAAAAGTTTTATAATCACAAGTTATACAACAATATCCTTTAATAAAATATTAAACCAAAAACATTACTATCTCTCACTAAAAATGAGATATATTAAAAAAGAAAATAAAATATTTATACATTAAAGTAAAAAAAAGAAAAATAAGAAAAAGTGATTAAATCATTTAGATTAAATTTATAATCAGAACTAAAAGCCACTAGAGAATATGGAAACAAAGCATATATTCAATTATTATGACCGTTTACTTCAAAGAATTATTAGTTGACGAAGACTAAGTATGTTCTCTTTGGAGTATTTTCTCTCAAAGCTTGTTAGGATGTAATAAATATTTTCGTTTGGAACGGTTTGTCTTTAACGTATATATTTTTGTGTCAATAGCCCTAAACCCTAAACTAAGTCCAAGGCTTATCTCTTCTCAAAATATTCCCTCATGGCCACTCATATTGTGTGGCCTTTATGAGAATGTAGCATGTATATATATAATTTTAATCTTTTTTATATATTTACAATAACTAATATCTAAAATTTCTTATTTACATAAATAGCACCCACATCTTTGATATTACATAAAATATCACTATTATTTCTTTTTAAAAGTTTCATAAAATGATCACAGTTTAGACAACAATATTCTTTAATAAAATACTAAATCAGTCATATTACTATCTCTATGGCTCACTTCTTTCTCTCACTAAAAGTGAGATGTATAAAAAAATAAAATAAAATAATTATAAATTAATATACAAATAAAAAAAGAAAAATCTTTAAATCATTGAGATTAAATTAATAATCAGAGAACTTAATGCCACCAGTGAATCTGGAAATAAAAATAAATATTCAATTTTTTTCATAAAGAATTGCATCTTGCTAAAATTTATTATGATCGTTTACTTGAAAAAGAGACTTATTAGTAGACGAAGACTTAAAAGATTTTTCTCTCAAGACTTATTAGGATGTGATAAATATATTCATTTGTCTTTTTCTAAAATTGCTACAGATTTCTTTTTCATGTTTTTAGTGTATATGTTTTGATACAAAAAAAAAAAAAAAAAAAAAAAAATCATAAGTATTGGTTCAATAAAATTTCTCCTTTGATGTAGGATTCATTCTACAACAAAGATCAAGTTTTTTTTTTCTTTTTTTATGATAAAGTAAAAAAATTTGAAAATTTTGAAGTTCAAATTTTTTATAAATTTTTTTTTATCTTTTTATGGTTTCTTTTATAATTATTTATTGATATAAGAAAATGATTTTGTTTTAATTAAAAATATATTTAGAACGATGAATTTAGCTTAAAAAGATTTATAATTGTAAAGTAATTATGCGTCTAATTTTTATTAAATATTGAACTAAACTTGAAAATGTAATAGATTACATGCCATAATCTATTAATCTTAATTTTGAGCATAAGATTATAACAGTATATTCAGCTCACCCACTAACCTGATGTAATATATATTCAAGAAGGTTTCAAAATCAATTTTACAAGCTTTTAAAAATATATTTTTTATATTTTAAAATACAATTTTCTTTTCGAAATAAGTTTTCAAAGACATACTTTTATCTCATTTAATTTCATAATTTTATATTCAGATCGCATCAGCTCTCTCAGTTCACACATTTTAATAACTTAACACAAATCATACGGGCAATCAAGCATGCACTCAAAATATAATTTCATTAAGGCTTAAATCATATTATAAATATCATCATTTTAGTCTTTGGGATATTGTACAAAATGTCATTCCTTACTATTTGTATTTAATTTATGAGCAAGCTTTCCTCGCTCATTTTAATATATAGATTTGAGAGTTTGTGAGCATAGTATAATGCGAGTTTTTCTTATCACCTCCAAGGTTTTAAAAAGCTTTTAATAGAAAATTTTTTGTAAGAAAAAAATGAAGTATTGCTCATCTGAACATTATTTTTAAAAATATTATAAGTATAGTAGTATTATCTAATAAAATAGACAGAGTTTTGATGAGTATAAATAATAAATAAAAAATATGATAATATTACTCAACAAATATCACCTATTTTAGTGGAGGGAAGATTGACATGGAGGATATAGATGATGGGAGTAGCACAGGCAGAAGGTAGTGGCATTGCTTCCCAAGTACTTGGAGGAGACACTGAAGAATATCATGAAGCGGTGGCAACACAAATGGACAATATTGTCGTTGTTTCTTTCTACTATAAGACTTATTAAGCATCACACTCATCGGAGATGATGGGAATAGTGTAGATATAGGGCGACGACATTGTTCCTTGGTCTACTACTTAAAATCTACTAAAATTTTAAATACACAAAAAGAAAAGAATATATTTTACCAAAAATATTATTTTATAAATAATAAAATGCACCTTAAATGAATTAAAATAAATTTTCAATATGTCACATGTTGTGTCTATCAAGTACAATGTAAGTATAAAAATAAATACCGATCATAAGTACATGTTGTGCAACAATGTAAGCAACATGATGCCATAAATAAAATAAGATAATATAAAATAATAATTTATTTCTTTATTTAAAATATTTTATAATTTTTTTTCGCTTTTATACCTTAACTACTATCATTAAAATATTATAAAATAAAAGTAGTCAATATCAAATCATATCATAATTATACAATTAAAAGAATATATAAAACAATCATGATATAATTTTTCTACTAACAAAATATGTATAATATCTTGACTGTCAAAAGAGTAGATCTAAAAAAAGCAACACACTTATGGTCTAGCTTTCAAGAGTAACCAATACTCTCTACTCAACCTGACTCACACCGTTTCTTGAAATAAGACATGTGAAAATAACACGGGCGAGCACCCATAGCTCAATAGACTACTTGAAATCTTCTATAATTTTTAATACACAAAAAAGAAAAGAATATATTTTTACCAAAAAAAACTATTTTATAAACAATAAAATACACCTTAAATGAATTAAAATAACATTTCAATAGGTTACATGTTGTATTTATCAAGTACAATATCATTATAAAAATAAATGCCGATCATAAGTATACGTTATGCAACAATGCAAGTAACATGATGTCATAAACGAACAAAGATAATATAAAATAATGATTTATTTCTTTATTTAGAATATTTTATAATTTTTTTCACCACTTATAGCTCTACCTGTTCACATCTTTCTAGGCATATAAAGCACACATATGGATAACTTTATAGGTGCACAAACTCTTATAACTCTACTTGAATGCACATAAAATACAGCTATTTAGCCACTTGCACTTCCCCACCTTCTCCCCTTTTTGAACATTTATTTTGATACATAACCATTGAATATTATTATTTTCAAAATTTATAAACTTTATTAAACATGTTGTAGTAATATGTAAATATCATTGGCACCTAAGAATAGAAATTATAGGTAAATTTGTGTGCGTATAATAATAATAATCACAATTTATAAAATCATTTATTTACAATATTTACAATAATATTTTAAAGTTTTTTCTATTTTATAGTAAATTTTATCAAGCTCAATATACTCAATAAAATATAAAAAATGCTATACAACACAAAATACTAGATGGAAACTTTATAAATTTTTGTAAATTTGAGTTTGAATGAAATCAAGTTAAATAAAATATCAAAAATACACACAAGGTATGAAAGGAACAATGGTGGCTTAGGATATTTATAAAAAAATATTTATTTATTTATTTAATATAAACAAATACAATATTAATTATGATAATTATTTATTTTAATTATAAATTTATATAAATTATTTTATTTATTAAAATGCAAAAATTTTAAAATTAAATAAAAATAATTAATAAAAAGAACATCATGTCTAGAAATTATTGGTGCAAAATGGACACCTAATTATTTTAGAAAATCCACTTTTACGAAGATCTACAAATTTCTCAAGGAAGATAATTCAAATAAGAAACTTTTTAATTTCATGCTTACGATGCTCTTAGAATTAACTGAAAACATGTTTAAAATAAAATCAAGAATGTTCTATAATGTGGAGAAGTGATTTGTAACTCAAGTATGAAACACATCCACAAGAATTAGTTAAATATAATAAAGTCAATTTTGACGTATTAAAATTATGTCCAATCAAAATTGTAAAAAAATTATGAATAAACTAAACATAAAACTAATTTCAAAATTCAAAAGAAAATCAATAGGCATAAAATAAATATGCAAGCCTCACCAAGTCTAGTTATTATAAAACTAGTTGTCATAATCTCTCATTCTTAAAAAAATATTGTTCTCGACATTCACAATTAGTTGACTGTCAAATAAATTTGGATAAAGCTCTCTTATATCTGCTTTTTTTTCAAGTGGCTTCGCTTTCTAATCTGTGCTTCCACTAAACTTTGACTATAGGGATTTGCTTGCTCCTCAACTCTCACAGCATATGCCAAAATATGCTCATATTCCTCTATATAAGTCAAATTAGGCCTTATCTCAATCTTATATACATGAATCACCAATGCATATACACATATGCTATGATTCATGTACCCAAATTTACGGCATTTCAAAATCTACTCAACTTCAACTTCATCTTCTCTTCTATCAACTTTTGTTGGGAAGAAACAACTTTCTCAACTTTGATTGATCATAAATCATCCTCTATCAATGAGATCCATTTTCTTTTACTCATCTTCATCCATATAAAGCCTCATATGGAGCCATACCGATATTCGACTTGTAGTTGTTGTTATAAGCATATTCAATTAAAGGTATATGATCCTCCTAACTCTTTCAAAAATCAAGTGTGTATAATCCAATAAATCCTTTAGCACCTGAATAGTCCTTTTAATTTGACTATTTATTTGTGGATGAAAAGTTGTATTAAAGTTTAACTTACTCCCTAGACCCTCTTGAAAATCTCATCATACTCTAGACGTAAATCTACCATCACGAACAAAAATGATAACCCTTGACATCCCGTGTAATCTAACAATCGCACAAATATATAAATATACTAACTGCTTAATAAAATCTTTCTATCTCATAGAAAGAAAATATGCTGACTTTGTTAGTTGGTCAACCACAACCTATTACATCATAACCTTATCTGGACCTCTAAATTCCCATAACAAAATTCATAGTGACCTCCTCTTATTTTTACCAAGAATATCCAATGGCTATAATAAATCACTTAATCTCTGATGCTCTTCTTTAATCATCTAGCTTGTCTCACTTCTCAAAATAAACTTTGCCACTGTCCTCTTTAACCCAGGACACAAAAATACTGACTTCAGATCATGATACATCTTATTATGCCCTGCATGAATAGTATATCCAGAATAATGAGCCTCATGTAATATTACTCTTCTCAAATCACCACTAGTAGAAACCCAAAGTCGATGTCCACAAGTCAACATTCCATAATCATCAATATGTAGCTCAGCTCTTTTCCTTGATTGAATCTGATCAACTAATCTTGTATACTCATCATCATATTTTTGAGCTTCCTCAATCCTCTCTTGCAAAGAAGTTTGAATAATCATTTGGGATAGAAAAATTTTATTTACATCAATTGAACAAATAACTCCTAATTCTAATCCCTCAAACTGTCAGAGTAACCACATTAGCTTATGAAGTTGATATAAAATGCTCAAGTTAGAATCTTTGATTAGCTCTAACCACCTCTTCTAACTTAAGTTCGATTCTTCTGGATGAAGATGTACTTTAAGCTATGATAATCTATATAAATTTTACATCTTATTCCATACAAATAATGTGTCCAGATTTTTATTGCAAATATAATAGTTATCAATTTCAAATCACGAGTAAAATATTTTTTCTCATTTGGCTTCAACTATCTTAATGCATTAATAATAACTCATTAATTCTATTGCAGACATAACCAAATTTTTTTAAAAGAGTATTGGTTTATACTTGAGATTTCTCAATACTAGATGGAATTGTTAAACTATGTGCTAATACCAACCAATCCTTTAGCCTCCGAAAATTGTCATCATACTCTGATGTCCAATCAAAATGAAATGCCTTCTAAGTAAATCTTGTGAAAGAAACTACAATCTACAAAAATCATTTGATAATTTTATTTAACCAAGCTTGAATAATAATTATAAGCTTTTAGATTGATTCAATTTAATTTGATTTTGATTTAACTTCATTTAGTTCAATTTTTTGTTAAATAGGCCCAAATGAGTTAATTAGATTAAGCAACCCAATTAATCTAATTAGGAGTCTATTAGATTTATATTTTAGTTCAAAAGAGTTTCATTTTGATTTCTGATCAATTTCATTGAATTAGAGGTGTTTGAATTCACTTAACCTATTTAGGATGAGTTAAGTCTTAATGGGGCCAACCAGCCTAGTTTAGGTTTAACCCCGGGGTTTTAGTTTTAATTAGCTTTAGACTTCAATTTTGAATTTCATTTCATTTGATTTTGAGTGCTATTCAATTTTGTTTTGTATTTGATGTTCACTTAGTTTTTAAGGGAGTGTCCTAAGTGTCTAAATGAGGAGACACTTAGACTAGGATTAGACTAGGATTGAAATCCTAAGTACTAAGAAGAAGATGAGTGTTATTCAATTTAGTTTTGTATTTGATGTTCACTTAATTTTTAAGGGAGTGTCCTAAGTGTCTAAATGAGGAGACACTAAGACTAGGATTAGACTAGGATTGAAATCCTAAGTACTAAGAAGAAGAGGAACCAAATATTAGCATTATTTTAAAACCATTATTATAAAGTCCTTTGAAGTAAATATTGATGAATTAGGCATGAACAAACTGAGTAGAGACCATTAGGTCCTTGGAGAAGAAAAAGGCTAGTTTTCATGTCCAAAATCTAAAACTATTTGAATTTGTTGGGTGATAAATTAGAGAAACCAATTCGAGCGATCCAAAGTAAAGTTTATATAAAAGAAAATAAAATAAACAAATATAAATTACATAATATTTAACATATAAAAACTTGAGAACGAGAAAAACTACGGAGGCATATCACATAAAGAAATTCATTATGAAGAAAGTTGGGAGAATTATACAAATTTTACTTCACTCAAGCTCTTCACACTTTAGTCACTTAATGGCACTTACTTTCCACTTACGCTCACAAAAGTGTAGAGAAAAGTTCTAAAAAAACTATTTTAAGATGGATTCCCCAATTCATAGTGTTGTGGCAGAAAACTAGCCCAAGCATGGCTCTATCTTGCTACATTTTCTCGGTTCAAACACTACATCGTTAGTGTAACGCTAATGCTATCCTCTCTGTCTTTCTGGTGAAATCTTGTGAATCCTGGCATCATGGTGCTATCCTTTTATTATTAAGGCATTGTCTTCTCTATCTCTAAAGCTTTATTCACTATATCGTAAGCTTGAGGTGTTATATATCAAAAAATAAATTTTTGAGAACGCTGCTCTCTCCAAGCTCGTAGCAAGCTCATCACTGAGCTCAATCGATGAGTTTCATGGTTGTGAGCTGACATTATTGACACAATCAGCCTCCATATAATCACAAAATTAAGAAAAAAAATAGAACATGAATTGTTATACACAAGTCTATTTATAGAGAGTATATTGTGGGAGAGACTAAGAACATAGAGAAGATGTTTTGGACGTAGCTTAATGCTTAGTGTGGGTAAAATGGAGTGCTTATTCCCATGTTGATAAAATACCATGACCAGCGAACAAGTTTTGGGCTTAGCTTATATTTTTTTATTTTAGCTAAATAATTAATGATTCAAATATGATCAAATAAATGTTTATTTGATTATTTTAAAATTGAATTCAGAAAATTTGTTCGAGCACGACTAATTTTTAGAACGTTAGAACTACATATGTGCTTTTTAAAATATTAACATAAATGTTTGTAAACAATATACAATTTTTGAGGGATTTATATACATACCAGCAAGTGCGTTTCCAAAAAATTTTCTCAAAAAGGAGGTACAACAAGATAAAAAATATGCTCTTATATAAAATAAAAATTAAAACATCTCATATAATATAAAACATAATTAAGCATTTCAATAATATAAATTTTCGTCACATTACATATCATCTATAACTTTTCATTATGAGTTTTCATATTTTGAAATCATCGTATAATCAATTCGTTATCATCACTTTTAAATATATCATTTTCAATATATGTAATAAGACAATTATTCACCCAAGAATCTCCTATTCTATTACACAAATGATTATTTTCGATTTTTCATTATAGAAAATGCTCGATCAACCGTTATTATAGAGATTGATAATATTAAAGTAAATTTTATAAGCAAATATAAAAGATAACATACATCATTTTTTTCCACTAAATAAGAAAATATACAAGTTAATTGAGTTAGACGATCTTATTAAATTTGAAGTAACAAACTTCTTCAATTTCTAAGCGGTTATCTAACCTAAAAAAAAAGAAAAAAAAAATAAAACAATAGAAACTTAAAACAAATCAACTAATTTATCCAAAATAAAATAAAGGATCCTCATATTATTAATTTTAACAAGATCCTTCAGCTATGTAGGAATATAAGAACCTCTAAAATCTATAGTAGCATTTAATTAAGCACATAATTTGCTGACTAATCAGCATAAAAATATCCTTTCTAAAAATATGAACACCTTTAAATTATACGAAATCCATGAGTAAGTATGTTCTTCTATGCAAATTAAGAGAATATGGATTATGTTGATTCCAAGCCATAATTAGGTTAATAAAAACTAATGCTTCCATTGAATTACATTTCGTATGAATACCAAGAGTAAAGTGAATTTTCAACACCTGGTTTATTGCTAAAATTTTTGCTAAATAAGCACTTACTAGGATCGATCTTCGTATTATGTATCCTATGACATTTAATGAAATTGCCTGAATAATTAAAGATATCATAAAGAAATAGATCCGATCTATAGATTGTTGCTCGTCAAAGCGTATGCGAGAGAGAGAATTGAGGAACAGCGGAAGTCGGGTGGTTGGAGTTTGGACTATGGACAAGTTGAGCAGCGTTTGTTGCGTTCCCTTAGGTCTTGGTGACAAAGTCAGTGCATGACGCCAAGACTGAGTTGCGGAAGTCAGCGAGGCATGGCCATGCGAGTCGCTCGAGTGCGTGTGTGACAGTCAACGGTGGGGCTTCGGAGAGTGGCAGAAGATGCTGCGGGAGCTAAGCGATGGCGGGTTTCTGGACTGCAGTGCCAACTCAAGAAAAAGGAAAAAGGAAAAAAATAAAACAAAACCTAATATATATATTTTTCGTAATATGATGGGCTAGTGGGGGAAGTTCCACCAGTGTGCATCCGCTCTTGTATATCAGTGAATTCTTCTTCATGTATATATCTAACACTTAAAATTTCCTATTTACTTATCTAACACCTTAAAAATATTTTAATACATCCAAACTACCACCAAAACTATCACCACAAGCCTCGTTTGTAACTTCCTCTCTTGCTCCTCTCTCTTGTGTCAAATATCAGAAGATAGAAGATACAGAAGTAACTTGTGCAATGTCCAACACTCTTATTTCTCTCACGTGCCTCTCTCTCCTATGATCACAACCACTAGAAACTACGAGATCCACGGATTTGGATGTTTTTATGCAGTGGTTTATTAGCTTTCTTTGCCAAACAACAATTTAAGTTGAATTATTTTTGGCCAAGCTGCAAAGTTAATTGTATTGTTCATATTTTGCATTCATGCTCTGCTTTCTAACTACTCTCAATGTTGATATATACAATTACTTTCATCAGGTAAGTTTTTTGCTTTCTTTCTTCTAAGTTAAGTTAGACTTTAGAACGTAAGAAAACAGAAATAAATTATAGAAAAATTAATTGTCAATACTTTTATATTCATTAACAAGAGAATCCCATGTAACTAGTTACTACTCTTCGAGAAACTAAAAATTGAATTTAACATGCTGTAGCTTATTTTGAATCCTTATGAATAACTTAAGCACTTGGCAAGCTTATAAGTAGCAAAATTTGAGATTTTTATAAGGTGCCGCAGCTTATATGAACTCTTAAAGCAGCAATCTTTTAGGGATCTCAGGTACTTTCTGGGGAAAAAAAAAAAAAAACTCTTCAGATTTCTATGTGCATATAGAGAGTGATGCAAAAAATTAGCTATGTTTTAAGCATAAAGTCCAGTCAAAATGCAAACATGGGAGAGGGAGGTGATTGACGAAATTGAATATAATCCTAGTGTTCTAAAAAGTTGCACAGGCTTAGTTGAATTTAAATAAAAATATAAAATTAATTATATAATTTAGTATTAAAATTATTTACAAATGTATGCTACGATGTCATTAGGATATAATATTCATTAATTTCTTTGATGTTAATTTATCAGTTATTTGAGATAATCGCGATGCATCAAAATATGTGCTTGATTGCTCAGATATCATTTTTAAGCCTGACAAATTTGACAAATTAAACACTCGTGAATAAAGTTAAATCATCTATGAAATATCAAAGACATAAGTTTTAACGAACCAAGTATAGAATAAATATCTTAAATTTGTTCAAATGCCTCACTTTTGCCTACAAATACATTGTGAAAATCCCAACCACCTCTTATTTTTGACCAAATGAGACTTATTACTGTTCTTTGTTTCTAGCAATCCAATTCAAATATAATAATCAGGCTTGAAATTAGAGAAAAATAACAAATTTATAAACGTATTTTGGATTAGCATTATTGAAGAGAATATTTCATGTTTCAATTCCTTCGAAATATAAGTATTTATATCAAACAAAAAATAGAAACTCAAAGAACTCCTACCTTCTGCCATTTCGCTTTCCACAAAAACAAAGATCTGTAGCTAAAAAGATCAAATTAATAGAAAGGTTTCTAAGCACAATCAGCCAAACTTCCTTTATATAATCAATAAAGAACTTTGGATAATCAAATACACATGTGGCCATCAAAATCACAGTTTCTCCACCATCCACAATCAATCTGCACTAGATAAAGAACCCCATCAAACAACAAAGTAGAGATCATACTTCAGCTTGCATAGCCAGAAAACACAAACCATCCTAATTCGAAGAATTAAAACAGAGAAACCCACTTAACCTGAAAACCTTCAGAGACAAAAGCTATAAATATCAAAAGTCAAATCAAAATAAAACATTAAATGCTACTCACCATATCGACCCCTCAGCCACTGCACAATCCAGCCCCCACTCTCCCGATGGCAGCTCCAGATGGCGCAGGCACACCTCTGGCGGTCGTACCTCCAGCGGGTGAATGTCTGCTGTTCCCATCTCTCGCCAGTGCAACTATTTCAATTAATGTTATAGTAGAATTGTATTCAATAAAAAATGTATATTTTAAAGCTAGCTTATAACACAATAGACCACAAAATAGAAATGAGTAAAAATTATACTTTGGATAAAATGCAATTCAGTTCTACTAATTTTAAGATTTGTTGGCTCTATAAAATAGATGAAAATTTTGACTTTATAATTATAATAAGGTGTAGGAGTGAATGAGATATATTAAAAAGTCTTTATATTAGTCGATTGGATAAAATTTCTAACTTGATGCATGATTCATTCTACATCAAAGTTATGTTTTTTTTCTTTTTTAGATTAAGTGAAGTATTTGAAAACTTTGAAGTGATGATCTCTATTTTTAAAGATGTGAGATTATTTTTTGGATAAATTCTTTGTATATTTATGTTTTCTTCTATACTTTGTAATTGACATGAACAAATGATTTGTGATCAACCTCACCTTCGAGACCTCACCGCTACATCTCATCTTTCATGGAAAACCTTAATTTTCTTCAAGTTTGGATCTCAACCAAAATCGCTTCTGCAATGCCTTCTCTTTAGGCTCTTAACCAAATCAAACCCATCTATATCTAAAATTGGGTAAACCAATGATTTCACCTACCCCTTTGCCCTTGGAAGCCACCCTAAGGTCAATTTAGACCACTGACCCACTGGCTAACCTGACATAAAGCTGATTGGGTCAGCCATAGGTCAAAGGAGGTGAGGTAACCCAAGCCATTCCATTGGCTCACCTTAAGGAGGAAGGACATGCCACCTCAACCCATCCCAGACCCTCAACCATCAAAGGCGTGCAACCTTGGACATTCCCTGACGTCCTCGGTCGCCTGCACCGGCCAGACGTCTGCCAAGAGCAGAGCCAATCCCCACCATTTGATTCTATGGGGCTCCTCCCCATCTCATTCCAAACGCAGAGAAAGCCATCCTAAGAGCTTTAGTGAGTCAAGATGAGTTTCACCAGAGCCTTTCTGACCTCCCTTGAGCTCCCTTGGCGATTCATGGATGCCCTTACTAACTGCTCATAGTTATAGATATTGTTATTGCATGATAACAAGCTCAATGGAACTTTACCTAGCTCCATAGCTAACAATTCCACCAAGATTCAGATGCTAGGAATTTTTGATAATCAAATATCTGGAAGCATTCCATATGGGATTGGAAATCTTATAAATTTGGTAATTATGTTTCTTGAACTGAACTATCTCACATGAGCCATTCCAGAGAACATTGGTAAACTTGCAAGGTTACAAGAATTGGGTCTATATGGCATGTTAAGCGAAACTATACCTTTTGATTGGCAACCTAACTCAAATGTTGTATCTCTATTTAGATGATAATAGTTTTAATGGCCCCATACCACCAAGCATTGGAAACCTTAAGAGCCTCGAATTGTTGTTCCTTGACAAAAATAATTTGAGTGACAACATACCTAAAGAGGTGTTCAAATTGCCCTCTATATTATTTCTTAAATTGGATTCCAACTTTCTCATCGGTCCTATTCCATCAAAAATTGGTGATTTCAAACATGTTATAGAGCTTCATTTACAAGAAAATAAATTGTTTACTAGAATTCTCAGCTCGATTAGTGGTTGTATGAGTTTGGAAGTGCTGAACTTGAGCTCTAACTTCATTCATGGGACTATTCGTTCATCCATTGGTGACTTAAAGGCCTAGTGGTAGTAGATCTATCTAAAAATAGTTTGGCAGGGCAAATTCCATATTCTTTAGGAACATTAAGGGGCCTCCAATACTTGAATTTTTCTTTTAATCTACTTGTTGGTGAAGTCCCTAGCGATGGAATCTTTTTGAATGCAACAGTGGTATCCCTCCAAGGAAATTATGGGCTTTGTGGTGGAGTTTCAGACTTGCATCTTCGTTCATGTCCCCATATTAGTTCATATCAAAAAAGAAAACAACCATGATTGGCACTATTAATGATTCTCATACTAAGCATGGTAGGCTTCTCTCTAATCTTCTTCTTCAAATTATGTTTTAATTGTAGAAGAACAGATTCTATGAAGAATTCTTCCAATCCAAAAGCCATAGAAGATGTCTATCCAAAGGTCTCTTATGTAGAACTGTCAACGGCAACTAATGGGTTTTCACTTGCAAATTTGCTTGGAATCGGACAATATGGTTTTGTGTACAAAAGGCTCATTAGACAATTATGGATGCAAAACTATGGTTGTTAAAGTCTTTAACCTTCAACAACAATGAGCTTCGAGAGCCTTTGCAATCGAGTGTGAGGCCCTGAGGTGCATCAGACATCGGAATCTAGTAAAGATCATAACTTGTTGTGTGGGGATTGATTCAAAAGGTGATGATTTCATGGCTATAGTCTTTGAATTCATGACAAATGGTAATTTAGATAAATGGTTGCATGTTAAAGACTACATGAAGGAGCATCTTGACCTGACCAAAAGGCTAGACATTGCCATAAACATTGCAAATGCACTTTGCTACCTTCATAATGAGTTTGAAACACCAATTATTCATTGCGATTTGAAACCGAGTAATGTCCTTCTTGATGATAACATGGTTGCTCATGTGGGAGATTTTGGCCTTGCTAGGGTCATCCATAAGGCTGTGAACAATTTGTTAAGTGACTCAGATCAAACCACTCTTGTGAAAAGGAACCATTGGGTACACTGCTCCTGGTATTAATCTTTGTTCTTCATCCTTCAATTTTCTATAATTATAACCTTTTTCTTATTATATTGAAATGTGTAATGATTCATGATGCTTGCTTTATAGAATATGGTTTAGGGGGCCAAATTTCTACAATGGGGGATGTTTATAGCTATGGAATCCTTCTCATGGAGTTATTCACTGGAAGGAGACCTGTGGACAGAATTTTTAAAGATGACCTAAACCTACATGAGTTCATAGAAATGGCAATTCCAGGCCGAGTCATGGAAGTCATCGATCCAAACTTGCAGTTGCAATTTCAGGATGAACCTGAAAATGACATTCAATCAAGTAATGCAATTTATAAATGTTTGATTTCAATTTTATGATTGAGCCTTCTATGTTCAAAAGAGTCACCAAGAGAGAGAATAAACATAGCATATGCTGCACTGGAGTTGCTTTCAATAAGAGATGCATATTTTGAAGCTGGCTTATACTGAAATAGGCCACAAAATCAAGATAAGTAAAATCATAATAAGGATTATGTTATTGTTTGCAATTTAGTTGTGATTAATTCTAAGGTTTGTTAGCTATGTAATACATGGAACAATTAGTTTTACAGTGAAGTGTATTAAGAATGTACGAGATAGGTAAAAAAAAAGTCATAAATAAAATTTCTAATTTGATATGCAATTCAATCTTTTGAATAAAATTTCTTCATAGATATGATTAGGATTTAAGTTTTTTGGTCAAGTAAGATATTTAAAATTTTTAAGAGAGGATATCCTTTTGTACAAACATATACCTTAATTTTTTTAGCTCTCCATTTGTAATCTATATTTTGTTATTAACTTGAGTAACTGATTTTTTTTAGTCAAAAATCTTCTTAAAATGATGAATTAGTTGTTTAAAAGATTTATAATTATAAAATAATTTTGCATCTATTTTTTTACTAAATATGGAACTATACTTTCTTGATTTTGATATATGTGGGCTTAAATTTTATATTGAATATGAATCTATCCCTCATTATAATTTCAAAGACAAGCCTTACAAAGTAACAATTCTTCATGATGATCGAGTTGCTAGAAAATCTTAATCAGAGACAATCCTATTATAAAATACTCTTAAATTTCAAGAAAAAAGGTACTTAAGGAACTATATTTTTTATTTATTGTTTACTGAATCAATGACATTATCAATTTTAAAACTTAAGATCTTATAGTATTACGTCGTGAATATATATTTTATTGGAGGTTAAAGAAAACATTAAAAAAAATTTAAGCTAAAATCCTCTAAAGTAATGATAAAAGCTTTTCTGTATTACTTTAAAATGAGAAATACGATAATTAAAATCTTGTTTGAAGTGTTGCATCTTTAATTAATATTTCTAATAAAAAAAATTTTATATAATTGAGTTAGAGCTTTTCTAGTCTCCCTTAGCTTGTGCTTTAGCTTTATTAATTAATCGAGTTTGAGCTTGAGCTTTAGCATTATTTTATGAGTTTGAGTTAGCTTATGAGAAGGCTTGTTTAGTATGAAATAGATAATATAAGTATGATTCGAGGAATCATTACGATAAAGAAAGTAAGAAATTAGAAGAAAATTAATAAAAACTTACTTGATATAAAGGAATATGATAAAAATTTTAAATATTTTTAATAATTGTAAACTTTAAAATTTTAATATATTTTATATTAATATCTACTAATCAAGTCAGCTCGTGAGCTAATGAGTCGGGTTGACCTAAGCTTGGCTTGTTAGCTCATCGAACCAAATTGGAGTTACTCCAGCCTTGACTGACTCTACACCTATATTCCTAACACATATGAGTGTGATTTGTTGTTTATTAGAAAATTTTTTCGAGCATCAAATAAATATAAAATTTAAGTTTTGTCGTTATTTTCTTCTCATAGAACTAGATATATTTTATATTTTATGAAGGAAATAAGTATTTTGGCATTACTCTTATTTGCAAGGTCTACTATATTACATTGTTCATGAATTATATGCATTTAAACATACAATAAAATTGTTATTAACTATGATACTTACAATAATCATGAACAATAGAAAAGTGTAATTCATACCAAGAAAGAATATAATAAATCATCAATATCTTAAAAGGCTTCTTATGAAAATCCTTAAATAAATTAACTATTAGAAAATATGGATCATATAAAGTCATATAATAAATAAGGGCAAATGTTGATAAGTTAAAAACTCCAAAATTTGTTGTATTACTCTAATTTTTAATGTATTTAACTTGATTTTATGTGTTGAACTCTTATCAAGTATCATGAACTCTTTTCTCTTTAACACTTTGTTTAGAATTCATATCAAATTGATTACTATTTATTTCACAGACCTACTTCTAATCATATTGATATGCCTCCTCTTGATGATAAAATTATGTCGTACTAGAGATTAATACTAAAGAGATTTTATGAAGTAAAAGAAATTGATTTGAATATTATAATTCATGTATATTTGTATAAGAAATTTAAGAGTGAATATTAAAAATTATCTAAGTAATTCAAGTGTGCTGAAGGTTAAAAGAAGAAAAGAATAAAAATAATAATAAAGTATATAAAATTAAAAATATAATATTCAACTTCAATTAAATTAAATTTATTTTATATACTTTTCTAGTTTAAAATAGATTTATTATATAATTAATAATAGTATGTTTCTACTAACATTGATAATAGTTCAAAAAAAATCTCTCTTACGCTAAAAAAAATGAAAATAAACAAAAATGAAAGATTATAAATGTATAAAGATGGTAGGATTTTTGGATTAAATTAGACTACATTGAATGTTTTTAAATATGTAGGTAATAAATATAACTGTTGGTTATTAATAAGACGCTGCAAGAGAACTTCGCCGTCTCCTCCAAGAGCTTTCTTTGGGTTTCCTGCTGCTCCTCGGTCGTATTGTTGGGCACAATGCTGTGGTCATTCTCGATTTTCATGGATTGATTGGCCTCATTCCTTGCTTCAATGTCTTGATTGGTTGATTCCAAGAGTGAGCAGTCTGAATCAACAACGATCATGACTGCATTAGATAGAAAGAATGTGAGATTTGAGACTCATCAGTGCGAGGAAAGAGGGAGCACGATGCTATGTATATATGTTAACTAGTGAGGCTGCTACTTTCTCTCTATTTATAATTTTATTTTTTAGGGGTATTTCGTAACGAAAAATCTCTTTATGCATGTAAATGTGCTCAGAGATATGTACAATTTCTTTAATTTATATTGTCTTTTATTCATATAATATTATTCACAATTGATAATAGCTCATGATTTTAAATCTTTTCACATAATAATAATAAAGATAATAGTAATAAAAATAAAACTATTATTAAATTAAATTATATACGAATAAGTAATTATGAGTAACCTCAACTCAAATTTTTCAGACAATTATAATAAAGATAAAACTAATTTAAACATAATTTTAAAATTGAGCATTTACATAACGCTTGAATTCCAAAAGTTTTGAGTAGATATTGTTGAACTGAGAAAAAAAATGAGTTTTCTGATTAATTTTTATTTTTTTATTTATCATATTAGAAATAAAACTAATGGCATTAACAAGTGGCATAATATATATATGGTTAATCCAGTTGAAATGGTTATAAATCCATCATATATATATTATGCCACCACCATCGATCCACTAATATTTAACCATCACCCAAAATAAAGGCTGCTATAAGAGATTGCCGCCCTTTATGATCAAAGCTTATATCAGAGATTCATCGAGATATTATGCCTACATAAATAACACGATCATGAAACAAAAGACTATGAGCATTTTCATGGTGTAATAAAACCAACCATTATAATAAAGGCAAAATTTTTAAATCAGGCTTAATCCTAATCCTAATTATCAATTTAGGCACAAAAAAAATCGCAAAATAGGTGCCGTGCGACGACGGACGACTTGTAAATTAGACGGGCCGTCTGCAACGATTGCCAACGCGGCATCGCGTTGGCACGCAAATCCGTCGAACGACGACGGGCCGTTCCTTATTTCAGGCGAAATCCCGTGAGGGGGAGACTCGCAGATCTATTTTTTTTTCCTTCCGCAGTTGGCTCATCCGTTCCACCGCCGTCTTTACACCGCCGAAGCACGCCGCCGGCCAAGGGGAGGTCGCCGCCGGCCAAGGAGTGCGCCACCGCCGGAGACCGCTTATTTCTTCGTTCGTCCATCGATTAAGGTCATTTTTTCCCTAAATGCTTAATTTGTGATAAATCTCGTTATATATTGCTTTGTGTTGTTTGATTTGTTTATTTCCTTGTGTTGTTTGGCTAGATTTATATGTTTTGCAGTTTGAGAAAGTTAACCCATAATAGGCATTATATACATTTTTCCTGAATAGTTGTTAAAACTGTTACCACTTGCGGAGTTTTGGTTGTAGCCAAATGTAAATAAATGGCTCTGTTTTGTCTTATAATTGTACTTAATGTGCTTTATTTGTAAATTCTGTTGTTTCACTATTCTTATTCTCCACTTAAACTGTCTTTTGCAGTTTTGTTGTTGATGTACCTGTCATGATTATTGTATGTGGTCATTGTCTTCATGTCTTGCAAGTTCTATTAGTTTCGTGTATTAAAAATATTCTATTAAAATGAGAAAGTGCGAGTATTCACTGGCATCTCAACTCTAGAATTCTAAGCATTCATCTTTTCTATATATATATATATATATATATATATATATATATATATATATATACTCACACAGCTACAACAACACAACTTTAGGTCATCCCAATTGTTTGGTGCTTTAACTTTGTTGTCCATGTGTGTGTAAATGTATTATATATAGTAATAATAATTATTATATAATACAATAATAATCTTGATTATGTTTTAATCCAATTGTCATTATGTACTTATAATTTTTTTCCATTTTTTATAAAATGCGTCCACTCGTTACACGTGACCTAAAGCTAAGCTCACCTTGATTTGAGCATACATATGATTCTTGAACCGTATATGTAGCAAGCCTAAGGTTCCAGCTTTTAGGAACCATAAATTACTTGTATTGAATGTATGCATATACATTCTATTGGATTGAATTTAAGATCTAAATTTCGGATTCAGGTTTAACTGAGAAATGTATGTATAGTCTTATACAATTACCTGTATAGTTAGGTTAGTTATTTCCTTGTGTTGTTTGGCTAGATTTGTATGTTTTGTATATTTTGTAAATTTTAATGTGAAGTTAGGCTAGATTTGTATATGTCCGTCGAATTTTATTTTTTATTGTGATTATTGTTGTTGTTGGTAGTGGTGGTGGTGTTGGTGTTTTGCCAAAGATTATTGTTATTGGTGGTGGTGTTTTCGATATGTCATATGCTTCAAGGTTTTAAGTTCGCGAAATAGCTCCAACTGAATCGTAAAATTGTATGATATCTTGAATTGCTTTTTTTCTGTGACCAGGGGAGAGAATTGATTATTACTGGTTAGAGTTGTTGTTAGTTGAAAATGAGTTCAGAAATTGTCTGCATAGTTCATTATTATGATGGTGAACTGAATGTTAGTGATGATTTCTTTCCGACCTACATTGGTGGAAAAAATTGACCAATCATCCCAATGGCGATTAACCTCGATGGGGTTACAAAA